>CP116453.1:24733939-25333939 GCA_028216015.1 Quercus dentata
ACAATTTAGATATCTAACAATTCGAGCACGTTGGGGTCGATTTTGGGCTATTTGTACTCAATTTCCTGTTGCGCTAGCAGCTAACTTGGATTGTCCCTACGGGTATGGAAATCGAGTCTAGTGGACTCGAGTTTCACGTATGAAAATTGAGTCCACTAGACTCGAGTTCCTGGTGTGGTTCCACCACAATCTTGCAGCATGTGGATGTAAATCGAGTATGTTAGACTCGATTTCTACTAAAGGAAATTGACTCTACTGGACTCAATTTTCTATTAATGGCCACCACCCCTCCACGTGTCGCATGTGGGTCCCAACTGGGACCTTTTTTCCCCCTTACCTGTCCTACTTAATCTCTTCAGCTAAGCTCTCACACCCTCTCTTCACTCTCACTCACAACTTTCCTCAACTCTCACACAATAATCTTAACAACACTCTCTCATAGGTAATGTTTTTACAATATTGGGAATATTTTTTGTTAATTAATATTGTGGTTTTTTTTTTTTTAAAAAAAAATTAGAACATATTAGGAAAATTTTTGTTTTTAGTGTAAATATTGTGATTAATTTATTTATTAGTATATTGTGATTAGTTTATTTGTTAGTATATTGTGATTATTTGCTAGTTTTTTTTTAAAAAAAAATTAATATTATGAGTAATTATTGGGAATATTTAGTACTAAATATTGTGATAAAATCATTTGCAGAGGTTTTTTTTTTTTTTTAATTAATATTGTGATTTATTGGGAATATTTAGTACCAAATATTGTGATTAATTATGTTATTACAACATATTGGGAATATTTGTTTATTTTTTGTTAGTGTAAATATTGTGATTAAATTATTTGCTAGGTTTTTTTTAAAAAAATATTGTTATTAATTATTGGGAATATTTAGTACCAAATATTGTGATTAATTATGTTATTACAACATATTGGGAATATTTGTTTTTTTTTTTTTTTTTTGTTAGTGTAAATATTGTGATTAATAAAATGCTAGGTTTTAAAAAAAATTAATATTGTAATTAATTATTGGGAATATTTAGTACTAAATATTGTGATCAATTGTTAGGAATATTTAGTACTTTTAGGTCTTTATCATGGGTATGAAATGGATTATGAGTTTGATACCTAAGATAGTATTTGTAGTCTTTTTAGCATAAATTATTTCAAGATATATTTGTTTAAGATTTGTAACAGAGATTTCAATAGATAACTGGTTGGTATAAATATTTTTGTTCATCGCAACTTATTTGAATGGGTTTTAAAAGTCATGCCCCTAGAATGATTTGGAATTTTAAAAGAATATGAAATTGGTAATGACTATTTTTGTATGTGACCCGAGGTGAGTATATGCAAATTTGGTTGAGGTTAGTATTGTTGGCATTTCATATGCAAAGTTTTGTGATTGATGTTAATTGAGAGTTATAAATTTGTCATTAACACAATTGCACTTGATGATCTATAGGTTGACAATGATTCATATAAATATATACTACAGTGGACTTCTTAGCAATGCCAACCCTTATAACGAATTCCCATTTCAAGGTCTGGTTATTCAATGCTACTATATGATGATATGCCGTAAGCTAAAGACCTTGAGTGAGAGTGAGGACTGGTGTTTGGGTTTGAGTGTATTTGGGTTTGAAGAGTGAGAGAAACTGTGAGGACCGGTGTGGGGTTTGAGTGTGAGTGATCTGTTGTGAGGATCGATGTGGGTTTGAGACTCGGAGTGGGGCCGCGCGAGGCAAAGTGAGAGTGACGATCGGTGTTTGGGTTTGAAGAGTGAGAGGCGGGACCGGTGTGGGTTTGAGTGTGAGTGATCATGTGAGGTGTATGGGAGTGTAAATATCTGCTCATGTTTGAATTGGGTGATGTGGCTGAACAAAACATCCTCTGGGGTCGAGTTCCATGAACAAAAACAAGCCCTTTGGGCTCGATTTCCATTAACAAAAATCAAATCCTTTAGGCTTGAGTTCCATGTACAAAAACTAAGTCCATTAGACTCGATTTCAGGCCTACGTGGACACTTTGTCCAGCTCAACTTCCTGTGCAATAGGAAAATCGAGTACAATATACTCGATTTTATAACCCCAAAATCGAGTCCTTTGGACTCGATTTGTTAGAAACCAAAATAGTTTCAAACCTTGGCTAACTAATAATATAGTTTGGATTTTATAGTTATTTTTTTAAAAAAAAATCATGTGGATCCAACCTATAAACCTAATGAAATTAATCCAATCCAATATTTTAAATTAGTTCGCATGTATTGAGTTGGGTTGTAACTTTTTCTTTTTTTTTTAGCTTCAAGTTGGGTTAGGTTTATGTTAATAGTTTTTTCAATTTATTTAACCCAACCCGACCTACTATATACTTAAGTTTATTTTAATTTTTTTTTAGTTTGATTTAAGTATTTAGAGAATTAGTTTGAATGAATTTGGAAATTTAGAATTATGTATATATTTATTTACAACCAAACCAAAACTAAGAGAAAATTCAATTATGTTTCAAATTAGATTTTCAATTGTGGGCTAATTGCCATATATCCATAGTCCACTTATGTTTTTTAATTTTGTGCCAAGTGAGTTAATAATTGCAAAATACTAAGAGTCCAATATTAATGAACTATAAAATAAAAATAAAATCAATCATATATCTATTAAAAAAAATCATTACACGTTCTACTTATTAAAAAAAAAAAAAATCATCACATGAAGTTCTCTACTTTTACTTTAGAAATAGAGAAACATACTAGTGGTTCTTTGGAATCGGTTCTTTTTTGACTCTCTTGACATCGTGAGAAGTTCTACCTTGAGATTGGTCCATTCACGTGTGTTTTTAAATGTATAAGTATGGGTAATTTAGTAAGGTGTAATCTAATTTTCATTTTACTTAGAGATAGGTTCTCTTTACTTGTATATATAAAAGTAGATATCTCATATGTGATAGCATAAGGTTTTGCCATATAACGTATTCTTTGAGTTTTTCTTTATATATTTAGGCTTTCATCTCAACAAAGTTTGCATTTATATTAAAATATTAGTTCATTGAATTAGCCAATAGAGTAAATACATATATTAATTACCTATAATTTTGCACTAATTATTTATATTAAATAAATTTATATGATTATATTTTTATAAATTCTATATAAGAAACAATTTTTATTTGAAATAATAATTGTATTAGTAGATTTAAAATATGACATTCTCCCTCATATTTAGTTGCTTTGACAACAATTGACATACAAGTCATCTAAAATTAAATATTTGATTATTTGTAAATTCACTAAAAGTAATCTTAACTATTTAGATTTCCATATATATAACACAATGAAGAATATAAGAAAATAATTGAACTATAGTTGCATTTTTATTTTATCAAAATGATATTCGCATTCTTGAGTAGGTATGAAACATGCATATTTGTATAGTCACTATATCATGCAAAGTCAAGTTTGAAAACTAATATATAGTAGATCAAATCACTACACTACTTTGTCTTTCTATTTTGTTTATAAAATAGAATACTAAATATTGCAATTTTTTTACAATGAAAAATTATTAAAATTTTTTTTTTTTTTGATACATCAATAGTTGGAGTGGGTGATTTAATGTCTCCACTCTCTAGTGGGAAGTGAAAACAACAAGAGATGGAGGTGTCAACCAATAGAGCTCTCTTGGTGAAAATGATTGAAATATTGGAAAAAACTAATAACAAATGGCACCACACACCATGCAAGAACTCAATTAGCTGCTCTCCAAAAATAATGGCAAGAATGGCCATAAACATAACTATTAAATTCACATAACTTCTACAAACACTTTTTTGTTACCAACGCCGCTCCCTACAAGATAAAGATGGTTTACACCACCATCACAACTTTCTAAGCTCAACCTAGCCTCAACTTAGGTGTGTGAACTAGACTATTATAGAGTGAACTGGACTATCATGGGAATAAAGGTCCTTATTTGAGATCATAAAAGATTTTGCTCAAAATTAGGGTATAGAGGGTCAAGGTGATTCACATGGTGTATTGTCAGTTTTGATATAATCAAAATACTAAGAAATTATTATTATTTTTATTTAGATAAATTTTCAATAATAAAAATGATTCATACAAGAAGGATGCAATATGATACTTCAAAATATTTAGGATTTTGAAAAAATAGCTTGTCAAGAAGATAAGCCTATACTTTGTTATTGGTAATGCAATTCTATTACATCTAAATTACAGCATTGATAAATAAATAAATAAATAAAAACACTTAGCTGGTTATTTCTACCCTCTAACCGTTAATTAACAGACTAACGAACCATTCAGAAAAAGACAAAAACTACACTACCCTTACATCCTAGTTTTACTTAAACAAAATGACAATCCATATAAACTAACAAACAACACTATCAAAAGTCTTGTAGCTCAATTGGTTGGCACCTCCATATGTTTCCATTATAGTTAAGTGTTCAAATCTCCTCACTTGGTTGTAACTACAGAATTCTCATTAAAAAAAAAAAAAAAAAAGCCAAAAAAAGCTAACTCCACGATTTTCTAGCAAAGATGGAAATGCCAATAAGTTGGCTTTATATCATCATGCATTTGATAAAAGTCAATAAGTATCTGTAAAATTTTCAATTGCCCAGATTATTTTCTATGATTTTGCTCGTATTAATACATCATTGATACAAGGGCCAAATTTCAAGACAAGAATAAAAGAATTTACAATATTTGTTGCACCATCAAATTGGCAAGTAAACTTTGCACCAGATTTTGTTATATATACATGGTATAAGACATCTCTTTCCATAATGTCTACTGTATCTTCTCTTCTCACATAAGTGATATCAGTGGAGAACAGGTGTTGGTGTGACACTACATCGCATGTGGAAGGTTCAAAATTTTATCTCCAGTAAGAGATTCCTCAGGGCCATTTCTGAAAAAAACAGAATATGTTGAAGATTTAATAAACGAGAATGAAAGAAGAGCAAATAACGCATATGACTGATGGTTACCTAAGATAACTCAAAGCTGACATGCGGTAGAGACAGGTGAACACCAGGATATGCAACCCAATGGTGTAGAAAAATGCAAAAGTTCGAGCATACCTGCAAGAGTTATCTCTTATTATATTTCACATACACTTCAGAGGAAAAAATTGGAACCAAATTAGGAAGAAACATAAGAGAGCAGTTTCTTTTAGTGTCACTCAACACGAATTTTTTCTTGTCTTTCAAATCTAGTGATCAAGAAAATAAAAAATAACATTCCACAAGCAGAGATTGCACACATTAAGAAATTCAAAACTTAGAATACAGACAACAGAATCATACTTATTGCCAAGAAGAAAACGTCCACTGCTAAGTGTGATTCTATCCCTGAAACCCAACTCCTTGTACCTTTGATCCCTTTCCTAATTACAAGTCAACAAATTAAGTTAGTACATGATTTATAACAAATATTAGCACTCAAAAGAAATATATAACCCACAGGAGGGCAGACAAATGGTTATGCTGCAGAATAGAAATCTGGGGATGCATATTTAGCAATTGATGATTGATGCAATTTAGAATTGATTTAATGCTATCAGTACAAAGTAACCCAATACTGTTGGCAATGTCTACCAAACTAACAGAAGGTGGTTTCTCGTGCTGTCATTGACTAGATTTGTTATCCTTTCACTCCTCATAAGTATTACATATTTGGTAGGTTTGCAGTTTAGATAATGCATTAACTTTTTCACCAAAGTAAATAAGCAGCTTCAGAAATATTGACCAACAATTTCTGGGCAAATATTTTTCCAGTGGCCAATCTAATTATGAAAAGCAACCTCCAAAGTAGAAGAATGTAAATGAGCTTTGAATAAAGTTCTGGTTTTGTCGTTGATGAAATTTGATATTTATAGATGGAATTAACCAGGCTTAGCATATGATAATCCACAATCATTTGGAGCCCTTGGGAATCCAAAGAAGTATCAACTTTCAGTATTGGATGATAATAAATTATTAACATCTTTCGAGACTAAAAATGCTTCAGAATTTCAGAACAGGAGAATTCTTTTTTTATTAAGTAGCAGAAAGCCCTAGATGAACCACCCCCAAAAAAAAAAAAAAAAAAACAAAAAAAAAAAAAAACAAGCAGAAAGCATTGTGTTTGTTCACTGTGAGCATTGGATGATAATAAATTGTGAGCATTGGATGATAATAAATTATTAACATCTTTCGAGACTAAAAATGCTTCAAAATTTCAGAACAGGAGAATTCTTTTTTTATTAAGTAGCAGAAAGCCCTAGATGAACCCCCCCCAACCCCCAAAAAAAAAAAAAAAAAAAAAAAGCAGAAAGCATTGTGTTTGTTCACTGTAAGGGTCTGTTTGGGATCCGCTTATTTTGTTGAAACTGAAAACTTTTGCAATGGGACCTATGAATAGTAGCAAAAATAAGCTGAATACTAAAATAAGTTGGCAAAATTAATCATGCCAAACGGACATTAAGTCTGTAATTATCAGTTATCACAACTTCAAAATGGAAGAAAGCAAAATCTTGGAAGGCCTCAAATCTGATATAATGCCTAACTAAAGAAAGGGGCATATAAAGAAAATATACAAATTCATCAAAGAAGCTCAAGAATAACAACCTTTTTTGAGAATGCTGCAAATGGATTTATATCATCCTCATATATCTTCTTGTACTTAGATTCAACATCTGAGGTAAAACCACTTTCAAGATCTTCGGCTTGCTGAAAAATGACAATTTAGTAAAATAAATAAATAAAATAAGCTTCAAGAAACTAAGAGGACCACATTTTTAGTTATTAAATCCAGACTACTTTGAGCAACTGCAGGCTTTAGTTCCCTCAAATGCCAATTCAACTAGAGAATAAACAATCAAACCTCATGGTCAATTAAAAATCAAATAAAAATTAAGAATACAAATAAAAAAGGAAAAAAATGTTGAAAACTTTATGAATCAATTTAACATATGAGCAAATTATGACTGACTTAATACAATATTAATTATTGAGCTTTTTTATGCATGACAAACATAGAGAGCGCTTAACAATATTATTTTTTGACCAAATCCAAATTTATAACATATGTATGGAGTCAATGTAAAAACACACATAATAAGTCATAAAGAAGATTGCGTATGAACTTACCAACAAAACAAATTAAGAGATACACTCATAAAAGAAATATCCAGCATATATCAAGTTAAGTCAATGAAATTGAAATAGAAAGAATTTATTTAAAGGGAAAATATGTAAAAAGAAAAAATATAGAAAAAAAATGGAATGATAATAATTTAATCTATTTCAAATTTGTATGATTTTCCTTCATAGTAATTTTATATAAATTAAGAGATACATTTTCAGAAAGAATCACAAATAAATCATAGAAGATATTGTATTTCTAGATTAATTTCCTTAATATAGCATTTTTCTTTTGTTAAAAAACATATATATATATATATATTTTTTTATTAAAAAATTAGGCAGATATGTAACTTGGAGCATCTGAAAAAACCAGGACAGTTTAACAAACCCTGTCAGATTGTGCAAGCCCAAAGGAACCCACTAGGTTTGACAAGTCATAAACTTTAACAATATAATTTAGGACTAAGACTGACCTAGGCACCAGATTACTAGTTCACCAGTCCAACCAGCCAGGTCAGATTGGTTCAATAACTATAATAATCAGGGAAGTTGCAATCAAGTACCTTCTTTGATCCTCTAGAGACTACTCTTTCATGGTTGTAATCCTGGACATAACGAATCTTTCCATAGAGTTTAACATTATCAGCTTTCGTCTTTTCTAGCTCTACTGTCAGTAGCCCAATCTTCTCCTTCAAATGCCGTATTTCCTAGTGCAATTGAAAAGCAAAATCACAAATTTAAACCCTAATCTAACAATGTCAATATAATATTTATAAATAAGGATAGGAAGCCAAAACTGAATATTTTCGAATGAACATAATACCTCTTCTGTCTCTCCCAAACGTGCCCTAAATCGATCCCGCTGATTACAAATCACCTTAAGCATTGAACTCTGATCTTGATCTGAGGAAATATGTTTTTGATCTGCATTCTGATACAGAAAAGGCTAACATGAATAAGAGATATCATGGGGTAGAAAGGAACAGCATCTTGAAACCTTAATCTAGCCAGGAAGAATTAGGCATTGATTAAATCATACCAACAGCAAACTAATAGCAGCATATGTTGTTCTTTATTTTTAGCCTTCTTGCCCATTAAAAACGACTTCTTGTATACCCCTATCCACAAAGTTTTTTTTTCCCCCAATAAATTCATTACTTGTTCAAGAAAATACCAACTCTGTATTTTTGGTCGCTATATTGTGTGAACTCAAAAATGAGGGGTAGAACAAAAGAGAGACAAGTACCTCAGAGAGCTCAGAACCCCTGGCCTCTGAAAGATCCCAGTCATCAAACAGATTGCCTTTTCTATCTTTGGAACTATAACCCTGCATTAGAAGGTGAAGAATCAGAATGCATAAGAAGGTGAAACACAAAAATGATCAACAATTAAACTTTTAGAAGTTTTTTAATTCTAACAGACAAGCTAACAAGTTAGCTAACAAGTTAACTGAGATTGCTAAGCAAATAAACAAAATAGCTTACATACGCATAAAAAATACAACTTTATAGGTATGCTGGCTATGCAAGTTTTTTCTGAGTAAAAAACTGACATTTAATTATTTACCCATTTATGCATCCTAATTAATAATATTAGTTTTCAATTATTCGATAGTTGGAAGAGAGAGAATTTGAAACCTAGATGTCTCCATTGGAACACCCAAAACTGCCAATTGAGCTTTAAGGCTCTTGGCTCTAATTAATAATATTATGACTCTAAATATCACTGACCAGAATCTTTAACAAACTACATGCTGAATAAATTGATATTTTGATGCCCAATATGCAGGTCTGACTATTCATAAACCTGGATATCACTTAAGAGGCAAATCTGGCGGCCAATAGTCAAGTCACAGACTTTCAAAAGAAGTTGTAGATGCAAACCTTCAATATGTCATCTTCTAACTTTTGTATCAACTTTTGCTGTTCATTGACCTTAGCTTTAAGTTCTTCTGTCTTGCTTTCAGCTGCTTCCAGCAAAGCTGTTTTCTCATTTAGTTTGACCTGCAAGTGGTAGAAAGGTGTAAAAATTATAAAAATAAGTATAAAACACAGTATTCTAAGTCTAGAAGATATTTCTGGTAATTTTTTCTGTGCAGTGTCTAGTGCATAATACACTGGTGCTATTTGTATGTACAGGTATTCTTTTTCATCCCCACCACACTAATTTCTATTTTGTTCTTGGAATAGCTTGGAATAGCAGGACAAGGAGAATTCACACCTTCAACTGTGTGAGCTCATGTTCCATTTTCCGGTTCTTGTCAAGAAGAAGATGCTCCATTTTGCTCATCTCTTCCCCACCTGTAGCTGCGTCCCAATCTTCAGCCTCAATTGAATTATAAATCAGTACCTATACATATAATGGTGTAATGTTAGACAGATAAGCACCGAAGTACTGTCAGGCTTCAAAGAAGCACAAACAAGATGCATGTAAAGTACAGTGGACACCGTAGGAAGAAAACACACACAAAAACATGCTACTCTATAACAATCAGGAGGCTGAAATGGGGATGTATTGATGTTGCATAACTTAAAGCGGAACTTGTAACAGCAAGCACAGAAAAAGTTCTACATATCACATAAAAATATCCAACAACAGAGCACTCTGTTGATGAGCATATTGAAATATTGGGCCATCTAGTGACACAAATGACCAAATCTTGGAACTAGTTATTCAGATGGTTTAAATGGCAGTCACAGACTCACAGTGAAGTATGGTTGCAGGGCCAGAAAAGCATCTTATTGGTGAGATCCTTCTTCTAGGCCTCATTAAACATGATATACACAACTTTATTAAGGTAGTGTTTAGAACAACTTCTGGGTGGAATGCATTCCAGCAGAGCATTTTGCAGAATGTAAAGTGGCAAAAAAAGTATTTCTTTCGAAAATTGCATTTGGTATAATGCTAAACCTTATACTAAAAAGTAATTATGCAGAATGGGATTACGTTTGGTTTGGAAAAGTGTAGAATGCATTTTTTGGTACATTTAATAATTTTTTATTAGGATGAATAAAGTAAAAAAATAATAATAATGGCTTCTCATATATATGTTTGTGTGTGTGTGTGTGTTTTTACCTTTAAAAAAATAAATTTTTTTCCCTACCTCATTTCTATCTTTTTTCCCTCAAGTTTTAATTGTCACCACCACTTTTATTTTTCCTCCAAATTTTCCCCACCACACACGTTCACTTCCCCTCCCCCTTCTTTTTTCCCCATATCACACTTTCTTCCACCCCCCTCCCATTTCTTTCTTCAGCACACGTTCACCCCCTCCCATTTCTTTCTTTAGCACATGTTCATCCCCCCTCCCATTTCTCTTTTTCCCTTCTTTCCCTTTCAAAAACTCCACTAATTAATCCTCCAATTCAACTACAATTGAAGCTTCTAGATTCACTTTTCTTTCAATTTTCGCAAATTTACAGGTGCTATTATCTTCCTCACTTTTTTTCTCCTCTCACTAGTCTTTTTTTTTCTCTCCCACTACTTTCCTCTCTCACCATTTCTCTCTCTATAAGATATTTTCTGCCCTCTCTCTCTAAAATATTGTTATTTTCATAATGACCCATTATTTTCCTGCCGAGCTGGAGCTGGTTTATCGCACCCTTCTACAACCCATGTTGGGATGCAATGGCAATCACCCATACTCTGCTCGGCCTTGATGACCTCCGCTTCATCCACTGCCTCAGCAGTGGCGACATAAGAAGTGTGATTTTGGTTTTTATTTTATTATTATTTTGGTGTTGTGATTGAGATTTTTTTTTTTCTTTTCTTGTGATTTTGGGGATTTTTGTTTTTGGTGTTGTGATTTTAGATTTTTTTGTTGTAATTTTGGTGGTTGTTGCTGTGAATTTGCTGAGAAAACAATGTATATAGAAACAAAAAAGAAAGAGAAACAGATAGAGAAATAGTCATTGTGAGTGTCAGTGGTGGGTCCCACTTACTTTAGTTAAAATGAGAACGTCAAGATTTTTTGACTTTTGACTTTTGCTCTAGAATGTGAGATTAATGGTCATACCAAACACCTCAAATTTCTCCAAAATGCATTTTGCACCTAGTAATCTGTGAGAATGCATTAGTTTGGTATCACCAAACACAGCCTAAAAGAGTAACCAAATACTAAAGAATGTTTTTTATTTGAAAATTTAGGCTAATGCAACTTGAAAATTTTCATGCAGCATCATCAATAAAACTTCAAAAGATACGAATCACTTATTAAAAAATGTCATAACATTTGGTAAAAGTTGAAATTGATTAGGGGACCCTACTGTTTAGTAACAGGGAAGGAACCAAACTACCTGCATAAGTTTCAATTGTTTACGCAATTCATCAACCGTTTTTTCTGTTGGCCTTGCCTGAAGCTCTTTCTTCATCTCTTCAATAGCAACTTCCTGAATTAATAAGAAAAGGCAAAAGGAGCTAAGATATATCTATAGATGGAGCCAGGAACGAAACAATATAATCAACAGAGATACAGCAAGCAGTAACAAAATGTGCATGATATCAGATGAGGCGATAGTATAACCAAGATTTGAATTTATTTCAGCATTTATGGTCTTAGCAACAGAATTCCCAATGAATGGCAGAGGAGAACAATAACTTCAGTTATTCCTAAACATGATTAACTATTAACA
Organism: Quercus dentata; assembly: GCA_028216015.1. NCBI lineage: Eukaryota > Viridiplantae > Streptophyta > Magnoliopsida > Fagales > Fagaceae > Quercus > Quercus dentata. Next base: position 24,745,718 of record CP116453.1, read on the forward strand.
TTGAATGAGCAATAGAAAAACAAAGTGGCATACCTTTTCATTGAGCAGCACTTTCAATTTCTTAATGTCTTTCATGTGTTCTTCTTGCTCATTTGATAAGGTTGTTTCAATATTGTGAAGCTCCCGGTTCAGTTCAGAGATTATTTTCTCTTTAGCATTCAAAGAATTCTCAAGGATGCTATTTGAATCTAAATTATCACTGCAATCGCAATAACCAATAGTACACTAAAAACATTAAACAGAAAAGGGGAAAAAACAGCAAAATGATATGAAAAATTCAGAAAGATGAACATATTAATAATGGAGGACACAATTGTTGGAGGAAAAAGATATCATAAATATGCACAGCCAACAAAATTTTTTACACCCATCTGTATTGTTGGACAGAAAGCCAGGTAAAATCTTAAGGCAGGGACCAAAAATAATGGCCACAAACATGTCACAAGGAAGCTAGCTCTGTGAAGATGTAAAGATTTTTTCAATGTTTCAACAGTTATTCTTCTTTAGAAAAAAGATACTGGTAAATATATGATACACCTTTAGCCTAGGGGTGGAACAGGTGCAACCATGCAAGCTTAGTGATACTTAGTGAACCAAAAAAATAAATATAAATAAAGAAAAGAAAAGAAAACCCAAAATCATACGCTAATTTAATAAAAGTTATGTCATACAAACCATGGTTATGTCAACTGGACACCCTCTTCTTTTTTCTATATATGTGTGTGTGTGTGTGTGTGCAAGTGAATGTATATATATTTTGTTTTTCCTCCATATGCAATGCAGCGCATTATGAGTACATTTAATTATTAATATAATTTTCTCTAATTAGAACTCAATAACCAAAGTTCAAGAAGTTATAGATAGGCACAAGTTTTAAAGAGAAAGATCAAGCACAGCCAAAAGATTACACAAAGAGAAAGAGCCTAAAGCTAAAATCCAATCCAACAAAGTTTTGCAGAGAAAAAAAAAAAAAAAAAAAGAGCTTAAGCTCAGGAATCATTCATTCATAGTCCTCAAAACTTCGAGCATTGTGTTCCCACCAAATGCACTACATCAAACATTTCCACATTGTTTGATGTAGTAATAAGTATAAAAATTCTTCCCAGTTTTCCTCTAGCGGGCATGTATGCTTTAACTCATTATATTTTCCTAACAATGCTATCCATTGTTATTCAAGTGAACCTAGAGTCATAGTGTGGGTGGATACAAAAGTAAAAATTGTGGTACCGAAGTACCTCACCTCTTCTTATTTCCAGCATCTTCATTTGCAGTCTGTAATTGAGAACGAAGAAGTCCCTGTAAATAAAAAGAAAAAGAAAAAAAAAAGGCATGTATATCAGCAGAATGAATGACCATTAGTTGATTGGTGCTGTATACGTTGGTGTCATGGAGAAACCATGGACCACCTATTGCTTCATTGTGATGCTTCCTATGCCTTGTGGAGTGAAATATTTTATGATATTTGGGGTTTAGTTGGTAATCTAGTTGACAGTGACAGATATATTATTTGGGTAGTGAAATTAGTTTAAGAGGCACCATTCCAATGTTTGGAATCTTACTCTGTTCTGTTTGATGCGGATGGTGTGGAAGGAAAGGAATAGCTGCACCCTTAAAGATATGGTGCAACCCTTGATCATACCTTGTTTCATTGGTCTCACACTTGGGGTTTTACTCATTTTCATTCTATTTTGGAGCTCCAAGACTCCCTTCATTTTCTTTGTAATCTTTTAGATGCTCTGTGTTCATCATCGTGAACATGAAGTAATCTTTTTTTTTTTTTTTTTAATAAATAATCCTACTTATCAAAAAAATAAAAGTAGTGAGAAAAGTTGCGCCAAGGCTCTTTGTTGGGGTTTGTCCACTAGCCAACATTGTGCGACGCAAAGAGTGTCCTCCATCTAGGGAACCATCAACTCCACCAGTTGTCTCAACAACAAATGTAGGGGGTCCCCAAGGTGGAGAGGCAGTAGTCAAACAGATTTTATTCATGCTTAGCCAAACAACATGGCAGAGTTGAGGTTCTTTTGGGTAGAAACTAAAGTCTTTAGAGGAAACAACCAAAACATTCTGATTACGTATGTATGTAAGTGGAAGAGGCTTCATTTGATTGGTGTTCTTGGGTCAAGCAAGAGTGAGGTAGCTACTGGAGCAAGTAACGGAACTTTGTAGTGCGAACCACCATGTCCACATCATTAGAAGGATGAGGGAGGAAGGCAAGGCCTTGATGATCTGGCAAAGGCCCAACGGTAAAAGGCCAGTCCTTGGAGTTATTAACGTTTAGAAAGGAGGGCAAAAATAGAATGGTGGGTGGAAAGGCTTCAAGCAGGAGGTGCAAAGGGCTTTCAAGCCACATGACTCCATAGAAACCAGATAGAGGTTGAGAAGAGAACACCCACTGAACCTTAATACCGGAAAACCATCAGAAGGGAAAACAACCTGTCGTCTGTGGTGGTGTTGAAAGGGGAGGGGTGGACTTGTGAGAACTTATGACGAAGCCTAGCAAGGAAAGGGAATCGAAAAGGAGACATGTGAATTAAGGACCGAAAATTCCTCATATATAATCATTGAGACAAGAATTGTAATAGATGAGGGAAGCAGAAAATTTGAACCTTAGAGCATTCACATAAGTTCATGCAAAATTTGTCTATTTAACTATTTTAGAATAAGGACCTCCTTTTTTTATTTTATATAACCACTTTTCCAAAACACTCGTCAGATTATCCATTCTACATTCTATTTTACTTAAATAATAATTTTTCATTCATTTTTTGTTATTATATTTGTCATTTTTTTTTATTAACTATCCTTTGTTTTCTCAGCAAACAAACAGATATTCACCTCAAAATCCACTATGAAATCAAACCCAGAAAAAAAAACCCTCATCAATGGGCAAACCTTATCTGAATTCAGCAGCAACGCCAGCTCACAAAACTTGGTTTCGGCAGTAGTCACCAGAAAACCACAATCAAGACTAAACAATCCCTATGAACCACCTGTGCAGCAGTTCACACTATATCATATCTGCATTGCCCAAATCATCCAAGCCCCAACAAAAACATTTCAAAATTTGGATGATGAACCCAAAAATCAAATCCAAAATCCTCCTCCACCTCCAAATCAAACCCAAAAATCAACCCCAGCCTCAACAATCTCCAAATCAAACCCAAGAATCACTTCAGCTCCCTCACAAAGACTGTGGAGGAGGATGATTGACGACCTAACATGGTGGAGGAAGACGCTTCAGCTCCCTTGCAAACCCAAGAACTGCATCAGCTCCAAGCCAACCCACCCTCTAGGTCTCATCGGAATACAAAGCCTCCAAGCCGATCACATTCTTGCTACGTGGTGAAGAGAATGAGCAAATGATCAAAGATGAGCGAGAGCTGAAATGGAGCAAGTAGTAAGATGAGGGAGAAGTGAAGGAGAGAGCTTGGTTTGTTGAGAAAGAAAAGAAGAGCGAAATGTGAAAGCAATACAAAAGTAAAGGAAATTAATAAAATATTGAAATACACAGCTAAATATATTTACACTGCAATACAAAATGTAAAGGAAATTAATAAAATATTGAAATTTGACACATATACTACACATTGATGTGAGATCTCTTAGGGTGACAATTTTGGAAAATATTTACCCCACAAACAAAAATTAAACGCAATGTTTAGGCAGCCAAACAAGTCTAGCAACAATGTATTTTCATGTTTGGCCCAAAGGTAGAATAGTGCTCCAAGAAGATATTGGAAAAATCAATCAAGATGTTATTGTTTGTTTACCCATTGAAGATGATGGGGGAAGAGGGTAAACCAGAGACTAGTTGAGATTAGTCAACTTCCTCAAGATGTTCCCAAAGTTTTAGCATGTCTGATTGGACCCGTGTTAGACCTAGATATTTCTTGGGTTGTCCTTGGCAATATCCCATGTAAGGAAAGATAGAGAAATGCTATCAAGCACAAGAATGTTGAGGAATTATTGGGTTAGATGAATGATAGTCCACCTTTAGGTACAATTTTTTCTAATGTAAATGTCGAACTGGAGGAAAGAATTGTATAAACATACCCAAATGCGTCAAGAGGCTAACTCTAAGCAAGAGGAAGACAGTCAGGAAGCTCTCTAAGCCATCCCATTGAACATGTATTAGGGTAGTGAGGCGAGGTAGTTAGAGAACTCAACCTTCAAATTGGGTAATGAATAGGATTAAGGGATTCAATAAATTTTTGGGTCTCTTTTAGAAGGTATGAAAAGGAAGCAATGAGGCTGCTTACTAGTATTGAAATTGATGTAAGGCCACAGAATCTTCCAATTCACAGCAGATGAACAACCCAAAACCACGTATGAGAGGGTTCATGGAACTCAAGAATTTGGTCTCATTTGTGAATTAACACAATGGAACCACTAATAATAAATCCCCATCCACGGGACCATGCATATAAGGAACTAGTAAAAGTTGATAGCAATTGACTCCCCGTGCTTTCCAAATCTTCAAAAGTGCACTAATTTCTTTCCCTCCATAAGGTCCACATCAAACATAAAGGAACAAGATTCCAATTATCTAATGAATGCTTGTCAACCCAATTCCTCTATCCATAAGACCCACTGAATCCCAAAGGATTTAAAAACTAAACTCCACAACTTGATGGCCACGCTATAATGTATCAAAAGACAGTCCACCATTTCCTCACTACATACATACAACACCGACTCACAATAGAATATCCCTTTGGGATGAGAAAAGCTCTGTTGAACACTCCCAACTTAAAAGATACCAACTAGCTATTGACAGTTTAGATCTATCAACGTCCAAAACAGGCAATATGTCGGTGTCGGACATGGGAATGGCATTGACACAGCTGCCTGCATGCCCCATGTGTGTTTGTGAGAGAGTTTTTGTAGTCTTAAATTATGCATGAAAAATATTTTATGGATCGAATGGTAAATAACATCTGATTTGAACATCCATTTGAACGAAATTTGACATGCATGATAAAAACCTAAAAAACATGCAATCCAATGGTTAGATTTTCAAAATATGTAACCATGTTAATTTTTTAGTGAGAGTTTGAGCATTTCCCTCCAAACTAGTTTGGAGAGAAACTTTGTCCTTTTGGACAGTCAGCAGTTAAGTAAATGAATATTGTACAATTAAGATTTATTATTAGGGATTTAAGGTAAGTTGGATCCTTTTAAAAATATGGCTCAAGGGATACGGCAAATGCACCTTCTCCCTCTCAAGACTAAGAAGCCGTGTTTGAGCCCGTTCAACTTCATCCATCAATAGACTGAGCTCTGATTGCTTTGCTGCAGTGTCTTCATCTGAAATTATTAAACAACAGATAAGATAATATAAAGACATAACCTTTGCTGGGCAGAAAGATGAGGCATAAAGGTTCAATTCAGAGTGTCTTGTGACAACAAAAAGAAAAGAAGATGCCATCAAAATTAGTGTATCACCTGATTGTGCACGGAGTTCAAATAACTGGCTTTGTGCAAGTTCATGTAATTTCTGCATGGTGGAAACACTTTCTTTAGCTTGTCGTAATTGATCTTGCAGCGATTGTTCCCTGTGTGAAGAAGGGATCATAAATCAGGGCCATAATAATGTTACAATTCAATAGGACATAATATACACAAAAGCAAACTGTCCAGAAATAAATAATATATATGCCTAATGACCTCAGCTCCATAACAGAATTTGCAGTGCCACTAGAAAGGATGTTACCTTTCTTTTAAAACTTCCAAAGTCTTCTGGTTCTCTTCTGCCAAGCTACGTTGTTTCATCTCCACAGTTTCTTTTACTTTTTCTTCCATCTGAACACACATTAGAATTTTTACATATTAAAAGGAAAAACCATCATTCCGATGATTACACATAATTTCATATAAATGGGAACTATATATCAGTCATACCACATTTTCTGTGTTTTGAATTCACATTTAATGAATAGAACTTGAGGAAAGAAAGGAAATGGCCATGAGAATCTCAAAAGCCAGCACCTCAAAGTATTGACATATTAGACTACAATGACACAAATAAGAAGCTCAAACATCAAAGTTATAAAATAAAATTATCAGTTCCCATTTAAAACTTACTTGGCAGTTAATAAAGAGTTCATAAAAGCAAAAATGCTATGTTCCATCTACCCCAAAATGTGTAGGCAGGAATAAACAAATCAAATGAAACATTTTTTTTTCATGCACTTCCTTTTTTTTGCAAGATACTAAGAATTTTATACAATAAGATAAAAAAATAAAAAGATAATAAGACTCCCTAAGAAAAAGAAGCAAACTGCACCAACTTTTCACTCTTATTTTGCTTAACCCTTCTGTCTATCATTACTTTTCTGTAAGAAAATTATATAAATGTCACCCTTTTAAAGTTCTTAACAATTTTATTTTCTTCCATCTTTATGTAAAGGACCAAGAGCTTTAATTGTTAAACTTCGAGGATTACAAATTTTCAAACTACTGAACCAATCATATTCATGAGGCAGCTAAATTCCAAGTAAAAGATCTACCATGTTTACCAAACTAGTTCCTCCACCCAAAAAGTAATTCCACTACTCTTTTAGGCATTACCTCAATGAATCCTGAAAAATGAAAATGCAAAAGACCACAACGTATGGGAAACTGTGCAACTCACTAGCAAGTGAAACAGTTTCAACACTGCTTTTGCACATACAACACCAATCCACCTAAACTATTTGTGCTACTACTGTAATTATAGTAAGCATTACTAACCTGTTGCTCTAACTGGCGGTTGCGCTCTTCAAGTCTTCGTATTGTTGCCTGCTGATTCTTTAAGTGGGTAGCCTCTGTCCGGAATTCCTCAAGCTCAACTTTCATTTTCCGATTCTCAGATTCTAGTTCAGACAGTTTTATATCTTGGTCCTGGATGCAGCAGACATATGTGAATTTACTAATAAAATGATGGCATAGAGAGACACACTGTGTGTGCATAGTGCACAGAGAGAAGCTTTTAGCACATAGACACAAAGAATAGAGCCATTGTTTTGATAAGTAATAAGTTTATTGATATCAAAAAAGGAACACCCTAGTACACAGGGAGGGTACAAGGGGTCAAACAATTCAAGAATAGAGCCATTGTTTGAATGGCAAAACCTCAACTAGGCACTAAAGCCTTATAGATCTAACACCAGAGGCCTAGGTTTTGTACTGGCTTATAAGCTAGTCACATCTACTATTACTTATTGCAAACTAAATAATTAAAGAGAGAGAGAGAGAGAGAGAGAATGAAGAACTTGTTCATACTCAACAAGCTTGAAGAGATTTAATATAACTATATAAGTTTTAATAGTAGATGCAACAGAAGTTGCATAGGTAGCAAAGGTTGTTTGATGTTTGCGGTGATTACATCACTAAGGCTGGGGATAACCACACTTTGAATGATGTTGTTTTCTCTATAGTTGATCTAAGATTTTTGTTCCTTAGATCACTGTGTGAATGTGATTACTTTTTCTTTTCTAGATTTTGTTGAGCAGTTGTGCTTTGCTTGAATCTTTTAAGAGAACTTCTGTACATACACAGTGTACTTCAGGGCTCTCCTCTTTTAGTTTTTTGATAAGTAATAAAATTCATTCAAGAGCAATAAGCAGCACAACCCTAGTACCTTTTTTATATAATTAAAAATGTATATCATTCAAAGCGAATAAATAATAAAACACTGTCCCAAAAAGAAAAATCACAGTAAAACGCAAGCTATCCAAAAAAAGGAGTGTTGCCTAAAATCACCATCCACTTAAATACACTGCTTAGCAATGACTGCTTGATAACATTAATTGGATGCTCTACAGAATAAAATATCCTACTGTTTCACTCTTGCCAATTTGTCAGCAAGATGCATAAGTACACAGATGTATACAAGAGAAACAAGTGTTCAAGACTCCTTAACTTTACTAATAAATAAGTAAATACAAGAGAAACAAACTAAAAGGAAACTATCATCTAAAATTCAAAAGCTCAAAAAAATCCTACAAATTTGGGGAAGATTGTAAACTATTAGCCACCATCCAATCATAGAGAAACCTTAGGTAGCTTTAGCCTCATTACTCTTCTTTTCTGTTCTTCTTATCTTCTTCTTGGTGATAGCTTTACCCTCATTACTTATTACTTTAAAGACAATAGTATTAAAGGGGTTTACTAATATACAATTTAGAAGCAATCTCTAATTGAAACTTGCTCTAATGCAACACAATAACGAGACACACTGGTACTTACAGCAATTGAAGCAAGAGCTGGATAAGGATCTGGAGCCTCATAAAGTTTTTGATAAATTTCAAGAAAAGCATTTTCTCCAAACTTTGCTCTCATGGTGAGATTGTTAACTTCTTCTTGGTATCCCTTAAGTAAAGAGTTAAACAAACTTAACTTTTCTTCTGCTGAAGCTTTCTTGAAATCTGTTATCAAAACAGTTTTAAATATAACACCAAAACAATTTTATTTATACGAAAAAAAAGGTGGCAATGGAAAAACATAAAAGAAGAGATAGACTCCACCAAGACATCCCCAATGGATCTCTTTTTTAAAAAAACACTTTGGTTAGCCAGGAGAGAAAGTAGATCTTCATTTATTACCCTGGATTCTTTTCCTGCCCCCTTCCCTTAAACAAAAGAAATAATAAATATGGGGGGGATCATTTCCTCTCTCTCTCTCCTCTTCCCTACTACCCTCCTACAGTCCCACACAAAGTGTGAAACATTAGCCTGATTGTTTAAAGATGTATAATTAATACCTCTAGTGCTTTCTGCAAGCTTCCGTCGATTTTTCTGGCTGTTCTCCTGATTATCAGCTATCCTTAGCCCTTGTTCATCCAAAATAACCTTTACCTTCTCTAAATCAAAACCTGTGGACAAGAAAAACAGAAATTTGTGAATGCTTTAACATTATGGTATTTATTTGCTGGATGATACACAAGAAATATGTTGACTGACGCAACTCTGAAACAATCACATTACAACAGAAATAAAATCAGGAGGCACAAAAGGAGGGTGGGGGGAGGGGGGGATCTGCGGACCCTCAATAAGAAATGAGGTATGAAATAGGTATCAATATGGTTAGAATTTTGAATAAAGAAATAAGAAAAAAAAAATAATAATGTGTTCAATTCAACAAGTTACTATAATATTTCTCTTCTTCATAACCTGCTAGAAAGATAGAGGATATGTTACTGTAGCATGCTAGCACAAATAAGAGAAAATCACCATCTTCTCTACCCATGAAAAGTTCTAAATCAGTCAGAGATCATATTTTGTTCTGGAGATTTCTCTTGTATACTTCCCAAGTTGAAAAATGTTCTGGCCATTCGATTCACACACTCGTCAATCAACATACATCTAACGGGCAAATACAAAAAAGCATAAGAGGGAACAGCAAATTAGCCTTGTTCGTATCTTTTGACATGTAAATAAAAAAATTTCTTTTGTAATACAAACACCTTAAGAATAGCATTTGTGTAACAAATCAATTTTCCATGTCAATTCCTTCAAGATCAAGCAATTAATTTTATTAATTCATTTTTTTTTAGCAATAAATAAAAAAGTGTCCTAGGTGTGCTTTGTGCATCTTCAAAAAGCGCCAAAAAAGCATGCCGAAGGTGTGCTTCTTGAAATGAGCTTTGCTTTGGCCATGCAAAGTGCTTAGACCTGGAGCTTTGAGCCTTGAGCACTAAGCATGCTTTTAATACTGTACAAGACTAGTCTTTTATTTTTCTATATTATGTTTAACTTATTATGTTGTGAGTATTTTTAAAAGGTCATATGACTAGCTTATGACTTTTGATGAAGTTGGATGGTTGGAATTTAATTGTCATATGTAAGACAAAGGGTTATGATTCTAGGAACACTGAACGCTACTATGAAGCAGCCTTCATTATAGGAAGCCTTTTCTGATTTAATAATTTAAGAAATTTTTTAAAAATATTTCTTGAACTTTTTGAACCTAGAGATTGATGTTTTAGGGCATGTTTGGTACTCTATAATGATGATTACAGTGTAATATGAATAAGCATTTTTTGATAATTTAATAGTTTGGAAAGAAGAGATTTGAACCTATGAATGTATCCGTTGGAAAAACCAAAAAGTGCCAACTAGTTGAGCTACAAGCAAGGTCATCAAGGTTGGGATTGTAGGATAGGATCATGGAGGCAGGCAGAATTGTGGATTGTGGGATTGGATCGTGGATAGTAAGATCTTCCCTTTTTTGGGAAAAATGTATAAAAAAATATTTTAAAAAAAAAAAACACAGATTGTGACTTTGTATGTTAAATAATCAAATAAATTATGAATTCATTTATTAAAAAACAAAGATGTGAATAATGAGTTAGCATATAATCACAAAAATTATAAATTACATGGAACAATTTCACTTAATTGAATAATCGTGAGTTAGCACTTATGTCTAGAATTGATAAATTTTTTTCACTTCGATTGGGAAGGGCATTTTCCTTTCTCGCTCAATGCAAGTTGTCTAGAATATGCTCAAACCATTTCCCTATCCTTTTGGAATGTGGTAGAATACATCAAGGAAGAAGACCTTTCAGATTTGAAAATATGTGGTTGAAGGCTCAAGGCTTTAAGGGGATGGTTAAGGAGTGGTGGAATTCATACCATTTCCAAGGTACTCTGAGTTTTATTTTGGTTGACAAACTGAAAGCTTTGAAAGGGGATTTAATGATAGAAATCAAGAGCCCTATGGTTGCAAGAAGGTGACAAGAATACTAAATTTTCCAACAGATAGTTGTTGTGCAAATAGCACCCCAGGACTCAAATTAATAACAAGAAATAAGTGGAAATTAAATAACAAGCACACACAAAGAACACAAGAATTTACGTGATTCGGCAAATTGCCTACCTCCACGGAGACGACGGAAAAATTTCACTATAAAAAAATAGAGAGATACAATAGTGCACAAGAACACTCTCAAGAAACCCAAATCCCTATACACCCTAACTCTCTCTCACCCACAAGACAAGAAAACACTATTCTTCTTCTTATGTGGCTGCTGCTAGGGTTTTTGGAATTACTCTCATCCTCTCCTTCTTGCCGCATATCATAAAGCACATATATATACATGTTACTTTATGAAGTCGGCTCCTGGGATTCCTAATACAACTTGTATTAGGTCAATTTCTATGCCGGATTGGGCTTAGTTGGGCCTTATGGGCTTGTGGCAAAATTCAAGCCACACTTCACTTTTTTTTTTTGATAGGCAAAATTCAAGCCACACTTGATGCCACATTAACAATAGCGAACTCTCATAGTTAAAATAATACAATTAGACATTATTGATGGGGTCCTTACCCCTGACCAAGTAATGATGAGGGGTCATATTAATCAGTTTTATCATTTATGAATAATATTATTACTTATAAAAAAAAAAAAAAAAAATCAATATGATGTAATTTGTATACCATACATCAATACGTCTATACTAATGAAACTAATATACTTAAGTTTTAACACAATGTATCAAAAATGTTCTACAAATGTTTAATTAGCAACCACATACCAAAATAACTATCAACACAAATGGAAAATGGTTCTAAGTTCCAAGTTCAAAATCCAAAATAAGATAGCAAATGGAAACTAGCTAACTTTACAATATGAAATTCAAAAGCAATATGAATAATAAGGTGAAAAGAACATTTAATCATCCATTCTATCGCTCTTATCGTAAACACCATCATAATCATCATTATCCATGTCCCGAGCATCAACATCAATGGGATAATTAGGGAGAGGATTATGCAATTTTTAGTTACAGAATAGTGAACAGGGATTTTTCAGTTTTAAATTGAGGTTTTTTGTTTTAGATTTTAAGTTTGCCTAGGGCTCATTTTAACATTTTAGTACTCATAAAGGCCTGTTGGGCTGCTAGTATCTGTTGGAGGTAGCTGGGCTTCTATTAGCCCAAACCAATTTTCTTTTTCTTTTTTTATAGGTAATCCATGCAGTATTATTGATTAAAAATAATAAAATCTTTGAGTTCAGGATGACGAACACAAAGGAACAATGAAAAAAAAACTATAACTGAGTCATTGACTTCAGCAATAACAAACATATATCCAGCAAATTTTCTCACTCCTCTGATTTGCATCTTCTTAAACACTATATTGTTTTAATATATGGTCCTTTTAGACCTTGTCCTTGGAAAATGAGTTCTTCATTTCACTAAGTAATCATCTTTAACATCTATTCTTTATGTTCCTAATTTTCCATTTAATTTTCATTATTCATTTTAAAAAAAAAAATCCCTTTAATTCTCATTTTTTTAGTCAACTGACTAAAGCCTTACACTATTCTATCACCTTCGATCCCACTTCGTGTGTATTTCAGGAACTCAACACTAATGATTCGGGGCACGAGAACAACGGGCTATATTCAAGTTTCCCAGAAGAGACTGCTGGCCCAAAATGGTGAGAATGGGTAACAATCAGTAACTTCTAAGGCATTGTGCTAATCCATTTGATAACTTTTTTTTCTTTATGCAGTTTAATAGTTTAGGATTTTGATCACTTTATCACGTCTCGCTACAACGTTAACCCCAATTCTAGGATCACAGATCTAAAACATGATAGAGTGTAGTTTCAAGATCCCAAAAATAGAATCACTCAATTTCCCATTTTTCAAATGCAAATTAATCAAAAATATAAAAATGAAGATTCAGATGTAACACTATCATATTCTGTTCTAACTTCTAAGCAATTCATAAGATTCACGTTAACAAGTGAGACTGTGCATATATTGATATATGTGTTTGAAAATTTGAAAATTTCTCAAACCAAAGAGGCATTTAATCTTCATCTGCTAAAAACTATAGCTTCAACTAAAAGAGTACTCCAAACTATAAAGACCAAAAAAAAAAACCAACAATTTTTATGTAAGTAAAAGAAAAATTCAATGTGGAATGATTATCAGAAAAACAAATTCACAAACTAGATGGAAATGCGAGAATTGGAATTGGGAATTGGGAATTGGAATTACCTTTCCAGAAATTGGCGACGATTGGGGTAGGAGAAGAGGACGGGTTGGGTTTGTCCCTCTCGGATCCAACTTGCGGAGCCTCCATTTTCAACGGATCCGAATCGCTGGGTTTTGATTTTTTTTTGTGTGTGTGTTCTTCAGTCTCTGCAACAACGAGAATTTTAATTTTTAGTTTGCTCTGATGGATCTGAGAGAGCTTTGGCTTTCAGTCTAATGGTTTTATTTTTTGGGTAATGGATTTCCTTCAGATTTTATAGTAGTGTGGTATTGCCTAAGAAGTAAATTACTAATTTCCTCCTCCAAGGACTCTTTTTTTTTTTTTTTTTTGGTTGGTAGAAAAGGATAAAGTTTTTAATTTTGATGATTTTATGATTTTTATCCCACGTCTATTATCGTGTTAATGATCAGTTATAATCTCTCAACTTTTGAAATCATACATGATCCATGTGTTTCCTCTCTATTTAAATTTTACAAAATTATTTTTAATATATATAAAAATACAAAATTATATTTGAAGTTCACTAAATTTTGAAATTTTTACACATTTTTCACAATATAATCTTATAATATTTTTATAATAAGTTAAAGGGTTTAAAATAAAATTACACCCAAACCTATCATAACACAAAGCATGGTTGTTGTATGATATTTTATTGTGCTCAGGGCATTCATGCTCAGTTTCGACAATTTAATATTTTAGTAAAAATTTATCTAAACTCAATCAAAATAAGTATGTATTAGTCTCACTAAATTAACTAAAGTTTTTAAATATGATAGTCTCATATCTACATGTATCTCATATCTACATGGAGTAAGCCTCTATTCTCGCTATATTAAATTTCAATATTGATAAAGTATTGAAGCTGATATATGTGTATGAAAATAATAGATGTTAAACTAATAAAAGTAGAGTTTTTTGGATTAATTTAGCTAAAGTTTTTTAAGATGATAGCCTCATCTCTAAATGTATCGAGTCTCTATCCTCGCTATATTAAATTTTAATGTTAATAAAATATTAAAGTTGATATATGTGTATAAAAATAATAGATAACTAAACTAGCAAAAGTAGAGTTTTTTGAATTAGTTTAGTTAAATATTTGAAAAGACTTATGTGTATACTGTTATAGACTTTCTCAAATTTTTAACTTTTGTTTCATGACTAAATTAGCATAAAATACCACAAAATGTCATTAATATTAGGCTATTACTTAAACTCCATGGCTAAAATCAGTATGGAGATTTTGTTTTCCCTGTGATACATTGGATTGTTATAAGATTTATGTAATTTCAATTTTGTATCCATTATGTTCGATTTCAAAATTATTACTGTTGATTTTTTTGTACAACCAAACACTTAAAAAAATGTTTTAAACAATTTTAAAAGCCCAACCAAACATTAAAAAAAAAAAAAAAATTTTTTTACTGAGATTTTTTTCAAACCGTAAAACACTTTACGTTAACATAAACACAGCCCAAGCAAAAATTGGATTATTAAGGGCTATATAGTATATACCTTCAATTTAGTGTGATCACATGCGTGCATGTCTGTATCAATCCATGACAATCGCGATAAAGAACATAAATGAGGAGAAAGACTATAAACGTCTATGACATACATATATAATTTTATGATAATAAATGTCAACAGCAGAAAGTGTGACATCTCAAAAATCAAAATGCAAAAAACACCAAAAGTGCTGCCCATTAATCATGTGAGGAACTTATGAAGTACCTGTATGTTATGTTTCTAAAATTTAGGAATTTCATCCACTAATCTTCTTCTCTTAATAATAATAATAATTATTATAATAATAATTCTCTTAATTACTTATTAATATTAATAATAATAATAATCATGAAAAACGCGTGGACTGTGGAGTGTTGTAGCCAAATGCATAGGCAATAACTTGGAGTTCTATACCTACTAGAGTTCAAATAAAATACAACTAGTGTGTGATGCGGCTTTTTATTTATTTATTTATTTATTTGGAGTTTAATGTAAATTTTTAATTTGAATTTTTTTATTATTAGTAAAGTTACACATGAAGGGATTTTTAAGAAGCTAAAATTTAGGATTTTGAAAATGAGTGTTTAGTATGTGCTAGTTTTTAAGAAAAAAGTTTATTTGGTAGTTTTTTTTTTTTTTTTTTTTTTTTTTAAGAAATAAGGATTATCTTATTAATTTAGGGGTATTGTTGACATTTTCAAAATCATAACTAACTTTTTGAATCTTCTTAATATATAGAGATGATAATTCAAACCCTGCTAAAATTGACTCAAATTTGTAAATATAACTATATAAATCTCATCAAAAATATAAATATAAAAATTAAATAGGTAATATGTACAAGTCCTTATCTTTTTTGGTTAATCAAATTGTACCATATCATTTGCAAAAATTAAAAAAAAAAAAAAAAAAAAAAAAAAATTGTATCAGATCAATTGCTATTAGGCTTGGACCAGTCCAAAGCCTACCTAAAAAATAATTATGGGCCTTCAATCATCACAATGAATCCATTACAACTCACACTCTTGGGTTGAGGTAGCTCAACCCATACAACCAAAGCAACGTGAAAAAGAACACTATCTTTTTTTCTTTTTTTTTTTAGTTAAATTATTAATTTGATTCATCAACTATTAAGTGTCGTGATTTTGTTTCTAAAACATTAATTGTGTCAATTTAGGTTGCATTTGTGTTTGATGTAGAATGTTTTTTGAATGGAAAATATTTTATGAAAAACAAATTATTATTTTTCCTCATGTTTGATGGGTTCCTAAAAATGCTTTAAAAAACATTTTTAGGTATTTGATTTGTACAAAAAATTAGTTTAGATAATCCCACAAATATAACATAATGAATTCAAAATACACAACACTAACAATAATCCAACCAACACCCAAATTAATTTGTCACGCCCAAAAACAAAATATATAAAATAATTTTAAAATTTTCCAAATCTAAATGTCACAAATCCAATGAATCCAATCGACACCATATCCACATTTTCAAAACCAAAATTTTCTAAATCTAATACAAACTTACAAAAATAAAAAATAAAATAAAATAAAGCATTGATTGTCTAGGAGAAGAAGATGCTTGCATGAAAGAGAGAAGAGAGATAAAAAAAAAAAAAAAAAAAAAAAAAAAAAAAAACTTATTAATCAACAATTAAGGCGACGACTATGGTTGTGTGGGGAAGAAGCGATGATGGCTGCGTGAGTTGTTCAATGGAGGATAGGCGATGGTAATGCTTCGAGGCCTTTTTGGGTTGTGATGGCAACAACGGTGTTATGTAGTGGAAAGTCATGACGACGAAGATTTTGGTTCCCGATCATGAGAGATTGCATAGGCGGGGTGATAGGTGGGTGTATTACTCTATGTTAGTATAAATTATTTTACAGCCTTTGAGATATGTAAGTCATTTTATGCCTTAAGGGCTCATGTTTTCAACATTTTCAACAAGCCTAAATACTTGAAAATGTGAAAATGTTTATTTGGAAAATATTTTACGTCAAAATAAATGCAACCTTGGATTCAATAAGCACTAGCTAACCCTATTGGTCTTTTGCAACAAACCTAATTAACAAAAAAAAAAAAAAAGGCACAAAATATATGTAGTATTTATGGTTTTTTGTGTGGAGAGAGAGAGAGAGAGTTCAAACTACATAACTTTGGTTGTTATATGTGTTCGTAGGCAGGGGTGATGGGTGGGTGTATTACTTTGTGTTAGTATAAATGATTTTATAACCTTTGAGATATGTGTGTTAGTTTATGCCTTAAGGGCTCATGTTTTCAACATTTTCAACAAGCCCAAATACATGAAAATGTGAAAATGTTTATCTGGAATATATTTTACGTCAAAATAAATGCAACCTTGGATTCAATAAGCACTAGCTAACCCTATTGGTCTTTTGCAACAAACCTAATTAACAAAAAAAAAAAAAAAAAAAAAAAAAGGCACAAAATATATGCAGTATTTATGGTTTTTTGTGTGTAGAGAGAGAATTCAAACTAGCACATAACTTTGGTTGTTATATGTGGTGTGCTAATTGTGGCGAGAGAGAGCACTTAGGGTGTATTTAAGATTGGATTTTATGACAGTGTCTTTATGTCACTTTTGTAATTTCTCTATTTTCTTAGTGAAACATTATTCTAGATGCACTCATAGACATAAGCATAAGTTTGAACCACGTAATTCTTAGAGTTTCTTGTCTTATTGTTTATTCTATTTTTCTCTTTCTATTTTACGTAAACCTAATATTATTGGATACACACCTAGGCATTAAATTTTTCTGCTAAGCTTACTCACATCACATGTACACAGTGGTGGAGATTGTGGAGTAGAAGTTTTTAAAATGTTTGGTACAAATTTTTTTTTCATTAGTTTATTTTGTTTAAAATATTTATAATGTAAAAGTATAGTTACAACTAAATGAAATGAGACTTTAGTGTCCGTTCGGGGACAATTTATCTAAATTTTTGCTAAAATTTATTTGCTGAAAATGTGTAAAGTGTATACTTGCATTTTGAAAAAGTGAGAAAAAGTAAGGTTTTAAAAAACTATACACAAAAGTTAAAAGTTGGGCTTATAAGCTCAAGCAAAACGAACACTTATAATTATACCTTAAAAAAAATAAAGTAGCCGGTGGGTTGAGCTGGAGATGATAGGTTTGGGAGTGGTGGAGCTTGTGAGCTTTTGTTGCAAAGCTCAGACCACTATGTTGATTTTTATTTTTTATTTTTCTATTTTATTTGGGAAAGGGAAAAGAAAGAAAGAAAATTTTAAATGGATTACATATAGGTTATTAAGACTGATGTAGTTTTATGTAAATAATAGATTATTTTTTTTTTTTAAATAAAAATAATAGATTAGTTAAAGTAACAAAAATGATCAAATTTGAATAAAATTGTGGTGAGTTGGCTATGAATGCTCTAAGAAATTTAATTCAGTTCCTTTTCTTAATATCCCATATGGCCAACAAGAGAGGGTTTCCCCCTTTCTCAAAATTTTGCTTCTTTTAGTTCCTTAAATAGTTGGGCCACCTCTTTATTAGTAAGAGTCCAATACATGGGAAAGGCTTAGCCATAATGAGATAAGAGGCATAAAATCTTGATACATTTGTGTAATGATGTTAGTGTCTCACATGAATTAAGTGTAAACTTAACCATGTCCTTATAATTTCTTGGACACCTTTCTCTTACAAACCGGTTTTCAAGGGTGAATTTTACCCATGAGTTTGTAACAATTTGATGGAACAATCAGTAATCAGAAGCTTTAAGCTTACTTCGTGAGTGGAGAAGATTTAAACTATTCGAAATCTCGTTCAATGAACTAGCAAGCCTTGGGCTTGCGAACCCATTCCATCTAGATGCTATGAAGAATACTTGGACTTTTGAGCCCATTCCTTGAAGTAATAAGCTTTGGGCTTTGTAAATCAATTCCGTTCAATGAAGCATACTTGAGGGGTTTTGAGCCCTTTTTCATGAAGTAATAAGCTTTCTACTTGCAAATTCATCATATGTAGCAAAGATAACCTGGGCCCGATTTGAGAACTTAAGGATCATAATCATTAGCTGAAAAGCGAATCTGTGTTGCTTTAACGGTTCTGATTTCCTTGGGCCTTTATTTGGTTTCGATCTAAAGTTCAATATTTTAATTTTGGAAAAATTGCCTTCCTAAACTATACCTCATATTATACTTTACTTCTTAAATTTTTTGAATGCATGTTTTACACTTTAAACTATGAAAATTGTTACACTTTGCACCCTGACGTTAAGTTTGCCTTTCACTTGGATGGAAATTCAAAGTTTAGGTTGTAAAGAATAATCAAGAGTATAGTTTTTAGGGTAGTAAAATGTAATTTTTCTTTTGTTTTTAGGGATTGAAAAGAGTGGCAATTGAGTCTTTTCACATGACATGGTGTCATATTTTTCCTTCTAATTTAACGATAAATTTAACGTCGGGGTGCAAAGTGTAATAAGAGTCATAGTTTACACTACAACAGACAATACCTATGATGACGAACACTTTTCATCATGAAATATTCTTATTTCGTTGCCTAAGACATATGATGACGAAACATTATTCGTCACATAATCTCAGCCATAGAATGTGTGACGAAAATTTTCTTCACTAACTAGTTTAATTTTTTTTAATAAAAAAATTATGGGTGAAATTTTTTCCTCACCTAATATTTTCCTTGTTAAATATTATGTTTAGAGACGAAATAAATTCGTCACCAATTATTTTTAATTTGTAATTTTTTTTACTATATTCGGTGACGAAATATTTTGTCACTAATTGTATTTTTTTTTTTTTTTAATTTTCCAATTTCAATGGATTAGGTGGCAAATTATTTTGTCACTAATTTTTGTTTATATTCAGAGTTCAACCTGTTAGTGATGAAACATTTTGTCACCATTTTTTTTTATTTATTTTGTCTTTTTTTAATTGTCTATTAAACCTATTGGTTATAGAAAATTTTCATCACCATTTTTTATGATTTATTAATGTTCTTTCCATTACATTACACATTAACCTGTTCATTTCCAATCACATCTATAAACAAACCATTCATACAATATTTTCCAACCACATTCATAAACAAATCATCCATACAATATAAAAAGTAAATAAAAAATTGTTACACTGTTAAACCCATTGAAGTAAGTTGTTCACAAAACAATTACAACAATATATATATAGGTAGATGAAATATGTATTCCATACATTACAAAAACAAAAATGCGTTCAAGTAGTGCTACAAAAAAAATTTCTTCTTGCCACCAATCTTATATTTGCACAAATATAAAGAAAAATATATCAATACCGTCAAGCAAAAACATTAATTATGTTAATAATATAAGATACATTTTTAGCAATGTGTTAAAAGTAATAACACCCTTACATTTAAGTCACGACAGCTCATAAAGTAAAGATATATTTTCAAGTATTATGAAATGCACGCTTACATTTAGCTCTCTAACTGTAAGTTTTATTGGTGTGTCTAAGTTTTTAAATGTTATATTGGACTTGAAAGTTTCTCATAAAAAGTCACGTTGTAACATCTATTTCCATTACTTATAAAAACAAATGGACCCAATATGTTAAATATACCCAAGTTTTGAATGGGCTTAACTACCACATTGATATCTTAAAAGATCTCAATCATGCTCCAACAATTTGATGCATTAAAGGCATCCGAAAAATTGAACTCTAGGAAATATCATACTCTAGCACTATTAAGCTAATTAGTTTGAGAAAATTGCAGCATAAACAACAAAGGTGAAACTCATATTCTTCCCATATCTCTTTATTTGCATTACAACTCTTTTTACCAACTATCCACCCTACAAGAACCCATGTTGGGCCAGATTAGTAATTATAGATTTTGAGAGAGCAATAAAACTTATTAAAATGGTTTAGCATATTTTTACAAACCCAAAAGTGATCCACACTTTTTATAACCAAAGCAAAGAAAATTTGCATATTCATTTGACCCTATAGATTGGATTTTTTTAATAAGATATTAGTCATAAGATGATGTTGCATTACTATGGATAACATCAATCACTAATTAGGCACAAAGAACCAACTAAAGAAACTATTTTCTAATTTAAAAAGTGGATAATATCAATCATTAACCAAGATGTCTTTTAGCTAGTAGATGAGTTCCCCCCACTCCCAAAAGTGTCAAGGAAACCTTTGCTCCTCAAAAACTGTATAATATTAGCTATCTGATTATTATGTGATTTTATCTTTTCCTCCTGCCATATGTTTACATCCTTGAGCTCATCTATCTGAGTATTTTGTGAGTCTATCTTCTCCTCGAGATGTTGGATATATTAAGTTGATGGAGAAGATGAGGCGGTAGTCCTAAGAGATGAGGAAGGCTTCATGTCGAGTCTCTTCACGTAGTTAGATCTCGACTTAAGAACCATTATAGATATCTCATCTTTCATCAAAGGCTCTGTATTAGGAGTGTTATAATGCTCATCATGTACTCTCAATATCTCTTCTTGTCATTTCAAAAGAGGGTAATTCTACCGTCCCTCCCCCTCTTCTTTATGTTGTGGGTATTGTACCCACTAATAGGCAACCCGCTATACCAGGTTACTAAAATATCATATTTGACAATATCATCCTCACATTGTACAGTACCAACATCACATGTGACTGTAACTTTGTCACATTCGGTGGTTCCCTTATTTTTTCTCACATTTGATGGTTTCATTGTTACATTAGACAGTACCAACATCACATTTGGTCGTACTTTTCTCACATTTGGTGGTACTTTAATTTTTTTGTCACATTTGGTGGTTCCCTTATTTTTTCTTACATTTGATGGTTCTATTGTCACATTAGACAGTACCAACATTTAATCTTACCTTTCTCACATTTGGTAGTACTTTAATTTTTTTTTCTCACATTTAATAGTTCCATTGTCACATTGGGCAGTATCAACATCACATGTGACTGTAATTTTCTCATATTCGGTGGTTCCCTTATTTTTTTCCACATTTTATGGTTCCGTTGTCACATTAGGCAATACTAACATTACATTTGATTGTACGTTTCTCACATTCGGTGGTACTTTAATTTTTTTTGACATTTGACAGTTCTATTGTCACATTAAGTCGTACCAACTTTACATGTGATTGTACTTTTGTCACATTCGATTGTTCCTTTTTTTTTTTTTTTTTTTTTTTTTTTTTTTTTCACATTTGATAGTTCCATTGTCAGATTAAGCAATACCATCATCATATATAAACAAAGTACTTTTATCACATTCAATTGTACCCTTATTTTTTTTTCACATTTGACTGCAATATCCTCACATTGTGTAGTACCAACATCACACATGATTGTACTTTTGTCACATTCGGTGGTTCCTTTATTTTTTTTCTCATATTTGATGGTTCTATTGTCACATTAGATAGTACTAACATCACATATGACTGTAATTTTGTCACATTTGGTTGTATCCTTATTTGTTTTCTCACATTTGATGGTACCATCCTCACATTGTGCAATACTAACATCACATATGACTGTACTTTTGTCACATTTAGTGGTTCTCTTATTTGTTTTTTCACCTTTGATGGTTCCAATCTCATGTTAGGCAATACTAACATCACACTTGATTGTACCTCTCTCACATTTGGAGTTACTTTAATTTTTTCTCATATTTGACAGCTCCATTGTCACATTGGTCAATACCAACATTACATGTGACTGTACTTTTGTCACATTTGGTGTTTCCCTTATTTTTTTTACTCATATTTGATGGTTCGATTGTCACATTAGGCAGTATTAACATCACATTTGATCGTACTTTTCTCACATTCGTGGTACTTTAATTTTTTTTTCTCACATTTTATAGTTCCATCATCACATTTATTATGATCTTAGTATCCCACATGGATTAAGTATAAGCTTAACCATGTGTTTATAAGCTCTTGGGCACCCTCTCCTTTGCAAGTTGGTTTTCAAGAGTGAGTTCTACCCATGAGTTTTTAACATTTGGTATCAGAGCCAACCACCACCTTGAGTAATTGGGTGTAGCTCATTGAGTATGGGATCAAATGAGTTGCGGCTTTGTGGTTGGATCTTGGAGGAGGTGACCTAGAGGCTAGATTAAAATAACTAATAGGTGAGTGGAGCCACCAAAAGAAAAAGGGATACCATCGAGTCAATGTTGCTAGAGTGAGCCGTTGTAGACATCGGTTGTAGAGTGTGGTGGTATGTTATGATCCTAGTGTCCTACATGGATTAAGTATAAGTTTAATCATGTGTTTATAAGCTCTTAGGCACCCTCCCCTTGCAAGTTGATTTTCAAGGGTGAGTTCTGCTCATGGGTTTGTAATAACCTTGGGCAGTATCAACATCACATGTGACTGTACTTTTGTCACATTTGATGATTCCCTTTTTTTTTTCTTACATTTGATGGTTTCATTGTCACATTAGGCTGTACCAACATCACATATGACCGTACTTTTGCCACATTTGGTTGTACCCTTATTTTTTTACTTACATTTGATAGTTTCATCGTCATATTAAGCAGTACCAACATCACATATGGTCGTAGCCAAGCCAAGCCAAGCCAACCAACCAAATGACCTAATAATCAACGAATATATATAACAAAAATACCCTTAAAACTTCTACAATTGTCGAAATACCCTTAAATCTAGTAAAATTATGAAAATACCCCCCTAAAACTTGAAAATGACTAAAATACCCCCAAAATCCTCAAAATTACCAAGATATCCTTAGAATCTTAAAAATGTTTGAAATACCCTCTAAACCTAAAAATTACCGAAATACCCTTAGAACCTAAAAAATGACCTAAATGACCCGAAACCTAAAAAATGACTAAAATGACCTTGTAAACTAAAAAGTGACTAAAATACCCTTAGAAGCTAAAAAAACGACCGTAATGCACTTGAAACTTACAAATGACCGAAATACTCATAGAACCTAAAAAATGACCGAAATGACCCTAAAACCTAAAAGAACAAAAATCCCGAAATACCCTTGCAAGGGAGTACCCCTCGACCGAGTGAATCATGATGAAAAAAAATGGAGTTGCCACCTAGATTAGGTTTAGGAACCATATTGGGCCAATCACTTACATGATGGGTCCGCATACCAGATTATGGGTCCGGAGTTTGGGTATGGCTTGGGAAGGTGTTAGGTACTCAAGACCGCCAGGCTTGTGAGCTGGTCTCTATTATGTGTAGCTAGGCTATATTTAATTAAAGAGTTTATTAAGAGAGCACTAATCCTTAACCCAAACATACATCGTGCACTTAAGGAAATAACACACACAACATATTAATGATCACATCACAATATAAAAGGAAACAAATAAAACACAATCAAACATATACTAAAAAGGAAAAGATAACAATTAAATCACACACATAAGGATAGATTATAAAATAAACCAAACATGGAAAATAATTAAACACAATTAATTAACCTAAACATAGTCAAACAGAATCAAATATCATGTGAAAAATAACTAAATAAACAAAAATAAGATTTTTGCCCTAATTAGGGTTCGAGGTGCGCATGCATACTCGATGGATGCGTACACGTCCTTTAGCACAGATCCGAAAAATTACATTTTTAGAGATTAATAAAACAAAGATATAACATGTGAGATCAAACAAGCATGTTAGAACCCTAAATACTAAACTAACATGAAGCAAATAAAATAAACATTAACATAAACAAATAATTAAGAAACAAAATCAAACTATTAAACTAAACTGCATTAAATAAATAAACATGTTAAACTTTACATAAAACTAAAATAACAAACCAAGAACAATGAGAACATATTATAAACAACCTAAAATCAGATTAGAACATATCAAAAAGATCATAACATCAATCAAACATGATAAGAACACTTATGATAACATCAAAAAAAGAACCATGTGAATCCTATGTAGCAAAGTGAGAAATCATGGAAAAGAGACTCACCTTGCTTTAGAATCATAGATTTGAGATTGTTTAATCGACCCCTCAATGCTTACAACACAAAGATTAGATTGAGGGAACAAGAATAATTAAAGAACACAACAATAGTTAGTAATCACAACTCAATAATTTTGAAAAGGTTTTGAGAAATCCAATTAAGAACAAGTTTTTGCCTTTGTTTTGTGCTAGAAAAAGGTTTTGAATCTTTGTAAAAACTGTACTAGCTGCTGCTCTAGGGTTTTTGAAAAGAGAAAATGGGGTTTTAGAGAAGATGGAGGCCAAAAAAAACTCTCTCTAGTTAGGGTTTTGATTGGAGACATTAGATGAGTATTTATAAGTTAAAATTAGTGTTCTCGAGGCTTTTTAATGGTCTTTGGACGTTTCCAAGGGTCTAGAGGCTGGCTCACATCAAAGAATGATGTTTTGGGCCCTTAAAAATGAAGTTCCATTGTCGAAAAAATCGGCCTGCGTATGCATATTTTGAGGGTGCGCACGCACCATTGATTCATGCGTACGCATGCCCTAATCCCGACAATTTTGATGGCCCGACTTCAAACGGTAGTAACTTACTCAATATAAATCTAAATTAGGTAGAAGTTGTGAGGATGTCTACTTTCCAATAAAACAAACCTCACTCAAAAATTATTTGAAGATGAAAATTTATGGTAAAAAAAAGTGAGGAAAGGTCATTTTTAGAACGTTTTCAATGCGATTTGAGTACTTTTGAGTTGTGATTACTTCCAAATTATTGTGAACTCTTTAATTACCTTTAGTTGACACATGTCAAGCTCATTATTGGGATTGGGGACCAAAATTTATTAACGGGTACAAAATGAGGTGTTTACATTTAGTGAATTGTCTTATTTTATTTTATTTAATTTTAATTTAATGAATGAGAGACTGAATTTTTATTTTTCTTGATCACAAATCTACGGGTTGTGTGCACACATGTATTGTACTTCAGTGTTGAGGCACTTATAGCACTCATTCTTTTTAAGTTTCGTAGTTGACCATTAGGTTTGTGACAAGAATTTGAAAATAAATTTGCAAGACACAACCATTATACTTTGAAAAAATAAAAATAAATTGTTCCGTTTATTGTTTATCATATTTGACTAGTTCAAAGTTAAGCACTACAAGAATGGATTTCTTCGACTTGCAAACTATCTTAATATTTTATAATGGCTAATTTTCCTACTTTGACCCTTTGATGATTCAATGTCAAACTTGTTGAGTAGTCTCACACTCTCACTCCCACTCTCACATAATCAATTTCCCTTTCTCTCAAAAGATAAAAATAAAAATTTACCTTTCCTTCCCAATCTTTATATTGGAATACCATTAAATATACTGTTGATACACTAACGGAAACTTTTATAAATTACTCTTTTCATTTTCTTTGTGTGGAACTTCCAATAATTACGTTCACATCAATGCACTATAATGCGTTTTGGATTCAAAATTTGGCACCAACTTCAGCACGTGCAACTCAGGATAATAACCCGAGGGCTCATGTCTCTGTTTTCTTTGCCTTTGTACACTAACCAATTAGCCTACGAGGAAACAGCTGGGGATGATCAAGCTACCAAAGGCTGGTGTCAACAAACTTTACAAATGAATGACTGTATACCTAAGTTTGGAAGCTTAAGTTATGTTTAACCGAGTCATCATAAAACCCTTGTGCCTGCCAAGCCAAAGATGCAAAGGGGGCATAGTATTTATTCATACAATCAAACACGACTTCTTCAATGTTCTCATTTGCTGACAGAAGAATGCATTTTTTCAAGCTTCCTTATCTTGTCACGCAACACTTCGATTGTAGAATTTTCATCCTACACAAACAACATTGCTTTACATATGAGTAATCCTCTCAAGCAATAAAAGGGTTGTAAAACAAAAAACGCAAATATGCAATTCCAAACTTTTTGCTTTCGGTGGGAAATTGAACCTGTAGCCTCTTCTTCAAATGTAAAACAAATAAAATTCCCTTTGGATGCATAAATGGTAGGCACTGATCCAAGTTGAAAAATTTGTACAAGGAAATTCAATCATCATCCGAACAAAACAGAGCCATTTTTACTTGAAAATTATTCTGTCTTCCAGTGTAGTTACCAAGATAGAAGGTGCATACCTGAGCTTCAAGAGATTTACACTTGTCTCTTTTAGACAGCAAATCGTGCAGCAATTCACCTAAAACTTCTCCCTCCCTTTTCTCGAATCTACACCACATGAAAAAGTGGGGGTG
The DNA here is from genome assembly GCA_028216015.1 of Quercus dentata. Classification (NCBI taxonomy): domain Eukaryota; kingdom Viridiplantae; phylum Streptophyta; class Magnoliopsida; order Fagales; family Fagaceae; genus Quercus; species Quercus dentata. Next base: position 24,772,451 of record CP116453.1, read on the forward strand.
GGTCGGCAGCGGGCGGAAGCTAAGTTTGAGCATAAAGATGCCATAGTAGCTATGTTGAACATTTACAACTCATGTCCGAGAAATGACAGAATAAGTACCTTTTCCTCAACTCTTGATTCTCTTCTTTCAACTGTTCCAGAGTGCGTAAATCTGATTTTGAAAGTGAACATGCGCTACAATTAACATCACCTACTTGCCTGTTCAACAAAGGCATTAGTAATGCTCATCTGGACAAACCTTAGAATCATTTGAACACCAATGCTAAACACCAGTGATTGATTCATAACAATGAGCAATTGAGCACATCATAGACTTCATCAACTATAAGACCAATGCTGAACTTTAACCATAAAGAGACTCTGTACAATTAGTTTACGGGGCTTCTGTCCAATGTCACAGGACATTAGACCCGCTGCAATCATGACACATGTTCATTTTCAAACACGTGCCATGATCGTAGTGGATCCAGTGAGGCACTGGACAGAAGAAGTCACGCTCTTCGTTTACCTAATATAGTATCTTTGAGAGTTATAGATTCTATTAACTGACCTATATAGAAGACGACTAATTGGATGACTCAAACAAAGGTCCCTCAAATAGAACAATGATGCCCCACCAATTATATTAAGATGCAACAAAACTTCAATTGGTTTTTATTATTTTTTATTTTTCATTTAATATGCAAGATAGGGAGGGAAAGAAGTTAGCGGATGACGCATTAGAGCATTATCTTTGAAGACCCACAGTCTATTGACAAAATATTTCTCCTTTTCTACCAGTTGTCTATGTCATCACATCAAACTTGAAGGATACAATCTATTGGGTTAAAAAAGAATGATTCCGGTTAATTAATTTATTTACCCAAGTTAATTAATTATGTCAAATTACATACAAATCGTGGAGGTACCAATAAGTCACCAAATAACTAATATACAAAGGAAAATAAATTAACATAGTGATTTGTTGACAAATGGGGAAAACCTCTCGTAAGGCAAAAACTCCACCGGGTGAATTTAAGATCACCACTTCTAAGAATCCACTAATTAATAATCAAGCATTTACAAGTATGAGGAATCTTACCATTACTTGACTTATCCCAAAATACCAACCTACGATTGAGCATTTGCTTCGATACCTAATTGAATTTGATCTTGTAGAAGACTTCTTTGCTTGCACAAATCTCCAATTTTTGACTAGCTCCTTTGCACGGATCCTAGTATGTGACTAACTCCAGCAACTTGATTGAATGTTGTTGGCTGCAAAATTCTTCACTTTATAAACAATGAAAATGAGGAGGCATTTAGTTACAAAAACTTAAGGCGTACAAACGCAGTAGTTTCACACAGAGTATATGAGTTCCAAGTCTCTATTTCTGTACTTGATGACTTTTAAAATAAGCCTTATATGACTAGAGTTATAGAGATGGAAACCCTAATCATTCAAGTCATCATGGGCTGAATTTCAGATATAAGAATTCTCAAATCGTAATTCTCGATAGGTCAAGCTTGTGTCGAACTTCTTCATTAATCTTTGATAGCAACTAGTGTCGAGCTAGTGTTGAACTTTAATGGAACAACTTTTTTTCACTTGTTTCTTGGATCAAATTTCATGTCTTTAATGATACCACTTGATATGTTAGAATAACATACTTTTTGATACATTAAACCCAACTTAGATCTACTCAATTACAAGTAAAGTGCATTTTGTCAAAGGATTAGCCAATTATATAGAAAATATGACTCTAACACAATCGATTTATCCATTAACGGATAAAGATTGATTTCATCAATTCACTTAATTGAGCATATAACCAATATTAAAATAAATTATAATATTTTTGTAAGGTTGAATTTAATCAACCATTTTGTTGGCTTTATTCCGTGCCAAATTTGCTTGTATTTCAATATTTAGTAACCTTGTATTTAGGTGGGTTTGTTGTAAGGGTAGTGAGTGAGATAGAGTATTGAATGTTCAAGAGTGTGCAAGAAAATAGAGACTCGCACTAGATCTCGCGGGTGACTTGCGCCCAAGGCTGCCGGATGCGACACACGTGCCAAGCATGTCGGTTGAACCGTCATGCTAGCCGGAGCACAACAGGACAAAATAAGACAATTAGCCATTCGATTATCTCATGACTGGGTCTCTCGACTCGGTCAAGTCGCGAGGCCAAGCCGCGAGCCAGCCCTGTTTTGAAAAACCCGACGTTTCACATTCCTCTCTCACTCTAGTATATATATACCCCTTATACCCACAAATGAAAGAGACCTTCCGGAGAGAATTTTGAGAGAGAAACCCTAGAGTAAAACAAGATTGATTCATCTACAATCTTTACATAAGAATCTCTTCAAATTTCTCAACTCTCTTCCTCTTCATTGTCAAATCCTTGAGAGGCATTTTACCAAAACCTTGTTCTCACCATATTCATTACTATGAGATGGTCATTTTTGGTGTTCAGGAAGAAGCGATTAGGAAGGAACCAATCCACATTGGTTGATGCTATGGTCAAGTAGCGAAATCCGGGAAACTAGAAAAGAAAAAGGTTTGACGCAACCTCATTGGAGCAAGAAACTTGGAGGACTTAGGTGCACTGGATAGATTAGGCTTGGAGGGTTTATTGCTGTCCATATATCCCAACTACATTTTCTAGTGGATTGTTTACCGCTTGGAGGGCGGCGGAGAGGTTTTACGCCGAGGGCTTCGGTTTCCTCTTCAATAACACATCGCGTGTTGTCCTTGTGTTTGCATCTTCCTTTCCTTTTATCTTTACCCTTTATTATCTGCTTTGTGGGTTATATTTTAATTTGGCTTAGATAGTTTTCCAATTTTGTTTTATAGCTTTTGTTCATTTTCCGTACACTAGTTGTTTGACATAAAACTTGATTTGGTTAATTTGTAAATTGGGGGTCTAAACGTTCAAGGGTGTTTTACACTATTTGAACTTTTAATTTTTTTATAAAAATAATCCAACACAATGTATTGATCAAAATTACAAGAAAATTTGGCACATAATTAAGCCAATAAAAAACAAAAATTTTACTTTAAGCTTTTTGTAGTAAAACTTGTGGTACCTTTGGCATTTTTCATTCGATTTTGTGTGGTTTACATGGGTTTGTTAAGATCATTAGATTTTTTAAATATTATGTGTCCTATATATCAATAAAAATTACAAGAAATTGAGGATTTATAATTTTAAATGAGAAAAGAGATACTTTCCGGGAGTTATGAAGTACATGGCTAATATGAGGTGGCCGGGCCTCCAAGAGATGGAAATGGAGAATTGAGAGAAAAGAGAGAAGAGTCAACTAACATTCCTGATCATGAATGAAGATTTTCAAGTACAATGCTCCAATGCGGTAGTTATACTAGTAAAGTCAAAGAGAGAAAAGAATAATGCACCAATGCGGTAGTTATACTAGTAAAGTCAAAGAGAAAAGAGAAGGTATAATAAGATTAGTTGTTTTAAAAGCAAAGGTTAATAATATGTAGCTATAACTTAGGCAAACTCAGACACAAGTGAAACCTAGGGTACCAAGACTAGTAAGACCAGTAAGACCTTTAGTTGACAACTAAAAATATTTTCTTCCATAGAAATTGTTAATGCGCATAAGGAAGTACAAACAAGAGACGAAACGAAAATTATAATTGAAATCGCCTATGTAATATTCCATATGAAAATGGCCATCATCATCTCCAATAACAACAACATCAATCTGCTTCTTGCGCGCTACTGATTCCTTTTCCTTGTTCTCATAGTCATGGCCGTTGATGACATTTTACACACTTCTCAACACCCTCTTCTTCATTCCAATGGAGCTCATGCCAACAACAACAACAACAAGAAAAACATCAACTCTGTATCATTGGCTAAATGGGTTCTCAAATTTACCATGTGGATTGTATTCCTTGCATGGATTGCTCTATTTTTTGTCATTCCTACAGACTTCGGGAGTGAACTCTATGCTGACTGGCTTGATGCAACCAGTGGAAGCCTATTTGGGTACACAGGTAGCTACTTCTTAATTCAACCTCGTTGTCGCATTCAAAAGAGTTCGACTTAAAAATGTGCATTTTCAGGGAGTTTGTTGCTGTTATACAGTGCCCCAATTATCATTATTGCTTTTCTTGCTGTTCCATATCTTCTCATCTCTGAGGAAGACCAACTACAACTACAACTACAAGAGTATGTATTTTTTAATCTATATGCACTCCTTTTACATGTTTGCATTTTGTTTTTACGATATATGATAGCTAGCTGCAAAAGGAATAATATAATATTGCCCATAATCTGTTTGCTTAAATTGGAGTAACATGAAGAAAAAGCATAAGTTTCATCTATTTCAGGAAGAAGACTCCAAGATTCCGATTGTGGACTTTTCCCGTTCTGGTGGATGGACCACTTGGGGTTGTTTCCGCTGCTGAATTGATTGGCATTATCCTCTTTATCGTGTTTGTTATCTGGGATGTTTATGTCTATACTGCAGTGATCTTAGGAACGTTACCTGATTACTTGATCCCCGTAGAAAAGTGGTAAGATATTTTGTTGGGTTGGGTGTTACTTTGTTTATGACTTTATTGTATAGCTTTTAAATAGAAACCATAACCTATTTTTATATTGCTTAATTTTCTTTTGATCATTCTACTTCGATAGTTTTTGCAGTTTTGTGTCATCCTTACAAAACTTTTAGGGAAATTACAGTAAGCTCACCAAGGTTAGGCCCGTTTCCACTTTGGTTGCTCTTGATTCAAAAGTTGACCCTTTGCCTTATTTTCACCTTGGTACCCATGATTCAAAAGTTATACTTTGCCACCTGAGATAAATTTCGTTAGACTTCTGTAAGAGCATCTCTAGCAGCTTTTTTAAAATTTTGTACTGTTTGAGAGTGAATAATTACATTCACCTTTTACCTACTTATTTTTTCAAATACATTTTTCAATTGACTTTATTTTTTCTCTATTTCATTTAAATATTACTATTTCTTTAATATTTTTTAATTTTTTTAAAATTTATTTTTTCCATTATTTTTTAAGAAATGTTACGTTCACAACAAGTATGCCACTTTTTTCTCTATACATTTAATTTCTAAAATCATCTCTACCATCTTTTTCTTTTTTTTTCTTCTTGTTTTTTCTCCTCCACACAAGTATGCCACTCTTCTCCAATGTATCCACATTTTTGTTTCTTCTCCACACATCTTCTAACTTCTCCTTTGTGTCTACATTTTTGTTTTTATTTTCTTTCCTCTTCGTCTCACTTCACGCACACACATAATCGGCAGAGAGAGTTGGCAATTGTCTAACTTTGTACTCTGATGAGAAGAAAGAGAGTTTTTTTTTTTATGATGAGAAGTGAGAGAGAGAGAGTGAGTGAGGAAAAAAAATTAATTTTTTAATCAACCGTGTGATTATTTTAAGGGAAAAAAAATGTTTGGAGCTGCTATAGTAGCTCTCTTGAAGAAGAGAGCTTATTGGAGATGCTACTGTAGCAACTCTAAAAATATTTAGAGTTAGAGAAGCTATTGGAAGGTGTTCTTAGTGTTTTTGCTCTCCAAAAAAGGCTTTAGAGAGCCTATTGGAGATGGTCTAACCCACCTCTCCATTTTCACAATTAAAAACATAAAAAACATAAAAAATAAATAAAAGAGATCAAAAAGTGGTATTTATAAAAAAATGTGAAAGAAGAACAAAAGGAATTAAATCCAAAACCTGGCCTCCTCATAAAGTCTCTAGATCATATGAGGCATTGAAGAAACTAAGATAAAAGTTATAGAGAAACCCAAATTCCATCACTCACTCTTCCTTCTCCTTTTTTTTTTTTTTTTTTTTTTTTCTCTACATTTATTTTCTTGTTGAAATTCACCTTTGGTATTGAAGTTATAGAGACAATGGGAGTTTGAGAAACAGTTTATGAGAGTCTATTCATTTAGTTTTGACACATAACTTGTTTCTTTACAAAATTCCTTGTTTAATCTGTTTTTGTGTTTTTATTTTTTGTGTTGGGAGGAGAGAGACATAAAAGGGGTGCAAATTAAAAGTACATATTTACCCTTGTTTTTTCTTTAATGGAGGTGGGTTATAAGAGAAAAACAGAGCTAATCTCAAGTGGGCAAAATATTAAATTTTGAATCACGGGTAGGCAAGATGAAAATGGGCTTAACCACAAGTGGGTTTACTATAATTTGCCCAAACTTTTATAACAAAGATGGAATTAAAATTACTAATCTCTCATATTAGAATGAAGAAATGCTTCTCTAATCTAAATACATATGGAAGTTTTGAAAACTAGAACTATCAAAGAACTAAAATTGGGCCTAGTTACCAATTTTTCCATTTTTTTTATTGGACTGGATTAGGGTCCAATTCTCGATTGAACTGGTTGATACAATCCGGTTTTTAAAACTATGGTTACAGTCACAAATTATTTTACAACATTTTTACAAATTATAGATGTGAAAAATTCTTACCGATTCTTATCTTGGTCCACCACTAACATCATTTTTTTACTTAAGTAATGCTATAACTACAAATTATTTGACAACATTTTTACAAATTGTTGATGTGGCTAATTCTTACTAGTTCTAATGTGGGTCTATTACTAACATCACATTTATGTTCATCAATAATTATTTAAAAATGCTAAAACCACATCAGTAGTTTATAAAAATGTTGTAAATTAGTTTGTGTCTGTAATATTACTTTTTTTACTTACCAATAACCAATCAATACCTTTTTACTTACCAATAACCAATCAATACCTCAACAATTTGTAATAAAGTTTGTAAAATAATTTGTGGCTTTAACATTTTCCATATAAGAAACAGAGTTTGGTGCTTAGCCCAACAAACTTTCCAACTAAGAAATAATAGACTTACGCGTGGCTAATAACTAAAACTAATTTAACAAACTTCTGTTACAGCTCCAATGACACCGTTTGAGAGCTTTCAAACTACAAGTCATTGTCACTGATCTGAACTCATCTCTTTGCAATCATAAAACATGTTGTATATGAGAAATTTAAATTCTTCAGAGTGTGCATTTTCCCTTTAAATTTTTTAGAGTTCTTTTTCGTCAGTACATGAAGATTGGTTTCCACTGGTTGAGATTCCTAGTTTTTTTTTTTTTTTTTGAAATTTTCAGTTGTTTCATTTTGAATAATCTGGGACTTCGCCTTGGTTCTATCGGATTAGATTGCTTCGCTTTTTTGTTTCTTCCGGTTGCAAGGGGATCAGTTCTTCTTCGCCTTATAAATATCCCTTTCGAGCAAGCAATAAGATATCATGTGTGGCTTGGACATCTCACTATGCTACTGTTTACTCTCCATGGACTACTCTATCTAATTTCATGGACAATTGAGGGAAACCTTCTAAAAAATGTGAGTGCTAAGGGTGTAATTCTTTTTCTTTTGCATAGCCATATTTATACATATGTGTTTCTCTTTTCCTTATATATATATTTGTTAGTTTTTTATTTATAAGAATATACTTGTTAGTTTGTTTGCCAAAGGAAGAGTATATTTATAATCACTACTGAAAGTTGAATTATCCCCTTGATATATATATACACACACGCAAAAAGAATGCAACGGAAAGGGAAACAGCAATTGAAAATGTAAAAATGGGAATGATAAGACTAGATATATTATTTAATAATTATCAAAAAAAGATATTATTTAATAATAAAGCAGAGTTTCAAGACTTACAGATGGGGAGATGCTGTGCAGCAGTAATAATTGTTATTTTTGTTAATTTGATTTGACTCTTTTTGAAAATGATCCTTTACGCCGCTACCTTCTGGTTTGGCTGTTTTATTCATAATTATTTGGTTAAAATTTTTTATTTATTATTCATAATGTAATAGAACAACATTTAATAATTAAAGATAAAAAAAAAAAAACAACGTAAAAAAAAAAAAAAACCATATCAACCAAAAGTTGAATTCTAAAGAGTACAAAAATTCATTAATCTAAAGTGGAGATGCAAGAAAAATAAAAAAATTGACCAAAATAAAAGTAAAAGTAAAGTTTTTGATGTCCTCCATAAGGTTATCTTTATTTTATTCTTTACTCCTCCTATCATCCTCTCTGTTTTCTAATTAAAGGTTACAAATTGATGTTTGATTTTTTCTATTTTTTTCTTTCTCCATCTACACTTTATTATCCATAAATCTCTCTCTCTCTCTCTCTCTCTCTCTCTTTTGTTTCTCTGTTGACATCTTATTGTTTTTCCAAATTTAATGATAATTCTAATGTACTAAATATGTACCATAACATTTACTTTTATTTATTTTTTCACTCTGTTTTGCTTCCATTAAGTTAGTATATCCATAACTATTAGTTTTTTCATATTATGTTTGGTTTCATATTATTATTATTATTAATTTAGTGTTTCTAAGTTTGTGTTTCTTTTGTATTTCATTTTTCCATTGATGCATTGTAACATTTCATGGGAAGACTTTATAAGAACAATTTTTATTTATTGAATTTAAATAAAAATTTATCTATTTAATTTTTTTTTAAATGAGACAAAATATAAATAATTTAATGATATGAAGGATGTTGCTGAATTTAAATGTTGAATAAAATAAGATGAGAAAGAAAAATAGTAAAAATGAAATGTATAGCAATAAACACCAAAGTATTTTAGTTATGCTAAGTAATAAAATAATATTATATTTTTATATACTATCTTCATAATGCAATAGGATAACATTTAACAATAAATGAAGATAAAAAAGATAACAACATAAAACACAAAACTAAATTGTATCAACCCAAAGGAGAATTCTAAAGAATACAAAAGTTCATCAACCTAAAGGGAAGATGCAAGAAGAATAAAAATATATACCAAAAACTGAAAAGAGAGAGAGAGAGAGAGAGAGAGAGAGAGAGAGAACATTTTGTGTGTGGAAAGATTGAAAATTATGCATGGAATGAGAGACGGAATGACAAATTTATAGTATGAGGATAAGAATAGGAAGAGCAAAAAATTAAGGAAGATAAATGCACAGAAGAATAGTGATATTATGGTAGAGAGTAGTGGGGATATGAAAAGTTGAAATGGAATGAGAAAGGTTGAAGATAGTTAAGGTAGAGAGTAGTGAGTATATGAAAAGTTAAATGGAATTGAAAATTTAATAATAAATAAGAATAGTTAAAAATACGATAAATATGATATTTTGATTGTAATATACTAGAGTTTTTAATTCACTTTAAATGTTAAAAAATTATTAAAAAAATTGGAAAAAAATGATAATGACATGGTCATTGATGTGGCTTAGCTGGAGCGTATCGACAATAAATGTTACGCTTTAGTTTTTAGATATATATATATATATATATATATATATATATATATAGATAACATGGTGATTATTCAAAGACACAAGCATGGCACTATAAACAATTCTAGAATGGGATTTTGTGATTTTTTGTGGTTAAAACACCTGTTGACAACCTTTTATGTTATGATGCAAATTCTTCTACTTCAACAACTCTTGATTATTGGATAGATCATATTGATATTCTTGCTAAGGCTGTTTGGTGATTGTATACTAATTGTTGCTAAAAATATTTTCTTCTTCCTTTTTTTTTTTTTTTTTTTAATATATCTTCTTCTTGATTCAATGATATGGTCACTGATAATTACTTAGCACACACAAACTATGAAAGCATGGTGTTAATTTACAAGTCATTGACTTGACTTGTTTGATGACCTTTGGCTCTTGTCCATGTTGTCTTACTCATATGACAAAACATTCATGATTCTAACTAGTTCATGATAAAAAAAAACATGAGCATAGAAGTGAGTCCCATTAGTTTTGGCTTGTAGTCATAATTTTTTAGCTTATGTAGTGCTTGGTATTTTTGTATGCATGTGTGGGTCAGAATGTCTCCTTGGTTTTGGAAGAAGCCAAGCTAATATGGGTTTATCTATGTCTCTAATTAATTTGATGCTCATCACACGTAATTTGTTCCAATTTCTGTTCAAGCCATTTTTAAATTGTGTAGAACTTGGTTGTAACTAATTTCATCCTCTTCTTCAAGACTTAATTGAGAGGTAAGTTAAGTCATCGAGTAGCATCACATAGAAGAAAGACAAGAAACCCATCTCCTTTGTAACCTTTGTCAATGGCTAAACCATATGCCTTTTCTTCCTTCATATAATGTATCTAAGAATACCTTCATCTTCATGGAAAGAAATATAAGGTCATATGAATATGACTTTGCTTATATCTCTAATTATTTGATGCGGACGTTGATGTGGGTAGATCTCGGTGTTGGTCATTTTCCAGGTGTTATAAGTCCGGCAATTGGTCTACTAATGTGGATGACATCACTTCATCCAAAGAGAAAGAAGAAGTTTGAGTTGTTCTTCTACACTCATCAACTATATATAATCTTTGTTGTCTTTTTAGCTTTGCATGTTGGGCATTTTATTTTCGGTGTATCTGCTGGAGGAATATTTCTTTTCATTCTAGATCGTTTTTTGAGAATCTGCCAATCACGAAAGACTGTTGATATAATTTCAATCAAGTGCCTTCCTTGTGGGACTGTGGAATTGATGCTTTCAAAACCTCCAAGTAATACTAGTTCCCCACAAATTTGTAGTTTCCTTGTTTTTTTGTTGTTACCATAGTCGTGACACTTTTCCTTGACAATGTAGATCTACGGTACAATGCCCTCGCTTTTATTTTCCTTCAAATTCGGGAATTATCTTGGCTGCAGTGGCATCCTTTCAGTGTTTCATCTAGTCCTTTGGATGGTAAATATCATCTATCTGTTCTCATAAAGGTTATTGGGGAATGGACAGAAAATCTTAGAGGAAATATCTTGAATAGTTACGAGTCGACCTACATCTCCGGCCTCAAACAAAGATAACAGCCTCTGTTGAGGGGCCTTATGGTCATGAATTACCATATTACTTGATGTATGCACCCAAATAGTCAATTCCACTAGAATTTACTAGATATCAAGCTTAATTTTAAGTTTCATATTATCTCCCATTTTATGAACTGACTTCACCATTTGATTCTCTAGGTATGAAAACCTTATTTTAGTTGCGGGAGGCATAGGAATTTCACCATTTCTGGCTATCTTGAGTGACATTCTCCATCGCACTAGGGAAGGAAAACCTTGTTTGCCTCGAAACATCTTAATTGTTTGGGCTGTGAAAAGATCAAATGAGCTTCCTCTTCTTTCTACCAATGATATGGAATTAATTTGTCCATTTTTCTCAAATAAACTAAATCTTGAGATTCAAATTTTTGTCACTCGAGAATCACAACCTCCACTGGTATGCTTAGTTATGCTCTCACATCCTTGTTATTTTGTTTTGTATTTAAATTTATCATGTTCATTTTGTAAAATTTAATGGTTGTTATTTATTTGTAGGAAGAGGGTCAAGTACACGAGGCTACGAACTCTTCTCCTCCTATGTCTAATCAATTGCGATGTCGGTTTTGGTTGGTACAGGAAATAATATATGGTTTGGACTATATATTATCTCGTCTACACTAGGCTTTGTTATCTTACTTTTTTTTCTGGATATTTTCTACATAAACCCTTATGACATATCTTCATGGTCATACAAAGGGCTTCTCCTTGTAATCTGCATGCTTGCAAGTGTCTTTATCTTTGGGGGTGTTGTGGTTGGTTTGTGGCATCTTTGGGAAAGTCGAAATGCAGCAAGGGAGGCATGCAAAGATGATAGGATAATACTTGAGAAGATGCAGCATAATGAAATCGTAGCTCACAAGGATTCATGTCAGCAAAAACTTGCAAGTTCAATTAGTACTTATTACGGTTCAAGACCAGACTTCAAAGGTATAGCATCTCAACTTTTAATCAAAACATAAATTAAAAGAATAATATAACAACAACAATGACAATGATGATGACAACAACCAAATTTTAGTCCCAACAACAACAGTAGACTAGTCAAAGTTGGCCACGTGTATTCTCGTTTGTAAGGGACACCTTAATGTGTGTCTATAGTGACTAAATTTGACAAAAGCCATCAATCTACCACAACTTTCCTCTATTTACTAGGCTTAGGACCAGTTGTGAACAAAATATATGACATAAATGGATGGAGTAAAACCGCAAGAAACATGAAAAAAAACCTTAATAACAAAGTTTAACCTCTTTAGTTGTACTACACCAGACTTTCTTGATTACCTTTCTTTTGTCTTGTTGTAGATATTTTTGGGGATATATCAGAGAAATGGGGCTGCGTTAATGTTGGTGTTATTGTGTGCGGTCCTCCAAGTCTTCAGACAAGCGTTGCTAAAGAAACCAGGTCGCAGAATATTAGGAGACAATGCCATCATCCAATCTTCCATTTCAACAGCCATAGTTTCGATCTATAGGCACCACCTTCATCATCTCATCTTCCTCTTAGGGGGTGTTGGTTTGCTGTGATGTGCTCTTGATGTGATGCACATTATGATGATATGAGATTAAGGTTTTTGGTTTATTTTTTTTCTAACATTACCATAATCTAAAATTACAAAATATATCACATCACCTTAATCTCATCACATTCCTAAACAATGTAATGTTGTATTCTTGTATTGAGATTGCATTAATGTAATATTACAATATAATGTAACATCACGGCGAACCAAACGCCCCCTAATATAATCAATTATATTAGAAGTTAAATACTTTCTATTGATATGTATAAATATTAATAACAACATATACATACAATTATATGTGTATATGCACTTTTAAGCTATTATTATTGGGTTCCTTGATCTTTAATAGGGATTCTAGAGATGGGGATGAAATTATTTATTCTAATCTCCAAGCTTTTAAAGGAAAATAAAAGTGACAAATGGATAAATAGGATACATTTTGTTACAATACAAGCTCAACGGGCTTTAAGATTTTTGTATTATTGTACTACATTTACCTGGATTTCACTCATATTGGAGAACCTCTTTCTTTATAAAAGCAATTCCTTGTATAATATTTTAGACAATTTTATACAATAAGACATTCAATCTTTTAACATGATATACTCAATGGAGAACCTCTTCTTCATGCTACCCTCTATAGATAGCTAGTTGGGAGTCTAGTCTATCTCATTGCCTAGACATTTCCTATATAATTCACAATGTCACTCAATTCATGGTTGCAACACGATCCTTTCAATATGCTGATGTTCCCAAAATCCTCCAGTATTTGAAAGGCACCACGCTCCATAGATTTCACTTTTCCTCTCATTCTCCATTGACTCTCCAACTTACTAAAATGCAAATTGGGCAGGCAATCCCATTAACCGTCGGTCCCTATAGGGTATTGCTTATTTCTTGGTAATTCCTCATCTCTTAGCACAACAAGAAACAAATTGTCATTACTCTCTAAAGTATTAAGGCAAAATATCATGCACTTGCTAACACCACAAGTCCACAACCAAGCTCTTTGGTTGCGTTGGCTCCTACAAGATCTTGGAGTTAATTGTCTCCCGTAGACTTCAATCCACTATAACCAATGAAATGTCATTCAAATACCCATAGTGATGTCTTTCATATGCGTACTAAACATATTGAGATTGATTACCACTTCTTTCATGATCATTTGCTTCAAGGTACTTTACTGCTATGAGTTGTCTTCTCACAAGATTAGTTAGCTAATATCTCCACTAAGCTGTAGACACCTCATTTTGTACCCCGTTAATCAATTTTGGTCACCAGCCCTAATTATGAGCTTGACATACGTCAACCAAGGGTAATTAAAGAGTTCACAATAGTTTGGAAGTAATCACAACTCAAAAGTTCTCAAATCGCTTTGAAACTAATACTAAAAAATGACCTCTACTTACTGGTTTAACCATAACTTTCTATCCACAAAGAATTTTTGAGTGAGGTTGTTTCATTAGAAAGTAGACATCCTGAACTTCAATTTGAACACAAATGTTGCCTTATTTGGACTTATATTGAGTATGTTATGACCTTTTGAACTTGGGCCAATTAAGTAGTTGAAATTAGGATTTTTGGGGAGTATGTGTACGCATGAATCATGCATGCGTATGCATGACCCTGACCATGCGTACGTAGACTGCTTTTCAAGGTTTTAAAACTTCATTTTTAAGGGCCAAAACATCATTCTTTGATGTGGGCCGGCCCCTAAACCCTTGGGAATGTCCAAAGACCATTAAAAATCCACAAAAACCCTAATTTTAACTTGTAATTACTCACCTTATTTCTCCAATCAAAACCCTAGCTAGAGAGAGTTATTTTTCGGCCACCATCTTCTCTAAAACCCTAGTTCTCTTTTCTAAAATTCATACACAGCACCTTTGCACATTTTTTACAAATTAAAAACCTCTCTTTAGTTAGTTCTAAGGCAGAAACTAATGTTCTAATTTGATTTCTCAAAACCTTTTTCAATTAAACTTTTTTCTTGAGTTATGATTCCTAGAAACTATTGTGTTCTTTAATTCTCTTGTTCTATCAATCTAATCTTTGTGTTGTAGGCAATGAGGGGTCGGTTAAACAATCTCAAACTCAAAATCTTAAGCAAGGTGAGTGTTCTTCCCATGAATTTTTTCTTTGTTTAAGTGGATTCACATGATTTTCTTAACATAGTTTTATATTTGTTATATTTGATTTGTTTATTGTTTTAATTCTTTATCTATCTATTAATATGATTTTAGGTTGTTTTGTTTTGCTTGTTCTTGTTTTATTATTTTGGTTTTATGTAAAGTTTAACATGTTTATTTATTTAATGTCGTTTACTATTTATTTTATTTTGTTTCATGTTTATTTATATGGATGTTTGTTTTATGTTAGTCTAGTGTTTAGGGTCTCTAACATGCTTATTTGATCTCACATGCTATATCTTTGTTTGATTAAATCTATGAAAATGTGATTTTTTGAATCTGTGCTAAAGGATGCGTATGGATCATTGAGTATGCGTGCGCATGGTTTCGACCATGTGTATGCATAGTTGAGTATGCGTACGCACCTCGAACCCATATTAGGGCAAAATCTTATTTTTATTTAATTAATCATTTTTCACGTGTTATTTGATCCTATTTAACTTTGTACAGGTTAATTAATTGTGTTTAATTATTTTCCATGTTTGTTTGAGTCTTTTTGCCATGTTTGATTTAGTTGTGATTTTTTTTTTTCCTTTTGTGTTATTTAATTGTTATCTTTTCCTTATTTTATTTTATTTTTATTTTATTGTGTTTTATTTGTTTCCTTTTATATTGTAATATGATCTTTAACATATTGTGCGTTTTTATTTTATTTAAGTGCATGATGTATGTTTAGGTTAAAGATTATGACTCTTTTAATAACTTTTTTATATGGCCTAGTAACACATAATGGAGGTCGACCCACAAGTCGGGTGGTCTTGGGTGCCTAATATCTTTTCAAGTTGTACCCAAAATCCGGACCCATAATCTAGTATGTAGACCTATGTATGTAAGTGAGTGGCCCAAAAGGCCCAATATGGTTCCTAGACTTAATCTAGGTGGCGACTCCGTTTTTCACCCTCTGCCGCAGTCCACTCCAAGTCTCTAAGGCTGAGGTGTACTCCCTTGCACCCACACAAGCCTCATGCACTTTGATGATTTCACGAGTTGGTTTCCAATATCAAGTGACCTCACTTTATCCAACATGAGTTTGAAGTTGTCTTTAACACTTCCTTTTTTTTTTTTTTTTTTTTTTTTTTTTTTTTTTTAGTGGATGGGCTTTGTGGGGGGAGAGGAGGGGAGGGTGGTCAACCTGTTCTATAGGAGACAAGAGAGTGTTCAGAACTAGATTACTTTAGGTTTTGGGGGATTATCTCCAGTTTTTAGATAGAAGTAAGACATGTAGTATTTATTTGATTTTGAATAGTTTGCATAGATTTTTATTTTATTTTTATATTACGTGTCTTATAAACAAATAAAAATTAAAAGAAATTGGAGGATTTAGAATGGTAGGGGATCCTTTCCCAAGATTGTGAAGTATATGGATAATTTGAGGTAGCCAAACCTCCAAGAGAAGGAAGTGGATAATTGAGGAAAAAAAGAGAAGAATAGACTAAGAATTTTTCTTAGCAGTAATGAATGAAGATTAACAAATAACAATTTGGTATTTATAGTAAGTAAAGGCGTAAGATTAGTAAATAGTTTGGTTCTAATGAACTAACTAAGCAACTATGCGGGTAAAAATATGGTTTTAACCATCAACATCACAATTAATTTAATAGGAGGGGTTATTAAGATTCCACAATGAAAGACTTGAACAAGAACAGAATTCTAGAATGTACACACCCAAACAATCAATTTCACTAGAATTTACTAGATATCAATCTTAATTTTAAGTTTCATATTATCTTCTATTTTATGAACTGACTTCACCATTTAATTCTCTAGGTATGAAAACCTTATTTTAGTAGCAGGTGGCATAGGAATTTCACCATTTCTAGCTATCTTAAGTGACATTCTCCATCGTACTAAGGAATGAAAACCTTGTTTACCTCGAAATATCTTAATTGTTTGGGCTGTGCAAAGATCAAACGAGCTTCCTCTTCTTTCTACCAATGATATGGAATCAATTTGTCTATTTTTATCGGATAAACTAAATCTTGAGATTCACATTTTTGTCACTTGAGAATCACAACCTCCACTGGTATGCTTAGTTATGCTCTCACTCCTTGTTCTTTTCTTTTGCATTTAAAGTTATCATGTTCATGTTGTGATATTTAATGGTTGTTATTTATCCGTATTTACTCAATATTTTCTATATAAACCCTTATGACATATCTTCATGGTGGTACAAAGAGCTTCTCCTTGTAATTTGCATGCTTGCAAGTGTATTTATTTTTTGGGGGTGTTGTAATTGGTTTGTGGCATCTTTGGGAAAGACGAAATGTAGCAAGGGAGGCATGCAAGGATGATAGGATAATGGTTGAGAAGATGCAGCATAATGAAATTGTAGCTCACAAGGATTCATGTCAACAAAAAATTGCGAGTTCAACCAATATATAATATGGTTCAAGACCAGACTTCAAAGGTATAACATCTCAACTTTTGTTCAAAATATAAATTAAAAGAATAATATAACAACAACAACGACAACGAAAATGATGACAATAAACAAATTTTAGTCCCAACAATAACAACAGACTAGTCAAGGTTAGCCACACGTAGTCTCGCTAGTGAGGGGAACCTTAATGTGTTTGTAGTGGATCAATTCATAATAAAGTGACTAAATTTTACACAAGTCGTCAACCTACCATAATCCTCCTCTATTTTCCAGGTTACGGACTAGTTGTGAACAAAATATATAACATAAATAGATGGAATTAAATTAAAAGAATCTTGCGGAAAAAAAAAGCATCTTAATAACGAAGTTTAGGCTGTGTTTGGCTTCATGTAAATGAATTTCTGAGTGTAAAATAATTTCAGGGGAAAAAATTTTCTGATAAGGAAAATGCTTTCAGTCTGTTTGGTTGCGCAATGGAAAACAAGGCGTAAAACGATTTCCAGTGTATGGTCATTCTTGCGGAAATAGTTTTTACTGTATTCATTTTCCCATGTTTGGTTTGTTCAAAAATTTCACGGAAAATATGAAATGAAAAGCAAAGAAACACATGCATCCCTGTAACAACACAAAAATAAAGTACTTGTCCACTTCAACATCAACAAAGGGCATCTGAATAGTTTCATAATATTTATATCAAAACGCACATAATGTACTTTGACCATTGACATTATACCTCCATTGTCTACAAAAATGATACCTACACGTGGTATCCGAACAATACACATGTGCCCTACATGCTTACACTGAACATATATAATTTGGGCAATTATATCATCCTAAGCATACAAAAGACAACCATCCTACAGTCAAGGTACGTAATCATTATCCCTTAGAGCATAACAGTCCACAAAATATACGTACCATTATCGTATGTCCAAGGTTAGAAATACATACATAGCCCGCTTACGATATAATACAATCTTGTCACATATATAGTACAATCGGAGGTGAATACTAGTACTTCAACATATTACGAAATCCTTTAACTACCATCACGGTCAACACCAAACAGACAAGTTAGAGTCAAGTAAAAAAATAACTATCCATCCAAAGCTTTCTTGACTTAGCATTCTTGGCAAGAAATCCCCTAGTTGCCTTTTTCTTTTCACACAGATGGTCAAAGACAGTTGCGAGCATATCTTCACTATACCCATCCAACACCATAGCCATCACCTCGGAGTAAAGACTGGTGTAATCAACGAGCCCTCGACTAGTTTCGTTCAAGGCCATAGCAATTTCCTTAAGCTGATCGGATAGATTAGTCAGAACACTATCATCACTTGGAGGTGCGCGGCTTCTTTTGCGGGAATTTGAAATTGTGGACCCGATGGTGGATGATTCTACCACATGCTTCCCCTTCTCCCCCTTATCCACCACACCCTCCTCACCATTGTCGGCCACAATCTCAATGTTATCACCATTCTTTTGTTGTGTGTCAAGATTAATGTATGACTTAGAAAAGCTGCCTTTGCATATCCTTATCCACTATAATGGCCAACTCATCGTACATCTCTGTCCTCTTGTTCAAAAACTCGGCATGCTTACGATGCGCTTGTAAGGGAGAAATGAACGTATAATAACAATTCAATATTCACTTCACTCATAAATTCAATATAGATGCCATATTCACTCATAATCTCAATAGTTACTACATAACTCAAGTACACATCACAGAGCATCAAAACAAGACTATATTAACAAAATATTGTTGGAAGCCATACCATAACTTCCTTCCGATAGGTCTTGGCATCGCATGTGATCATCTTGAGGTTGTCGTCCCATCCAAATCCACTTTTCTTTCGAAGAGTCTAGATGGTACTCCACATAGTCCTCAACGTACGCAGCCGGTTCTCCACAAATGAGAGGTGGCACTCTACCCTAAACTAAGCAGAGATGGCCTTGGCTACAGTGGCAAAAGAGCCTACATTGAAAGTGTTTAAGGGCTTGTTGCCCTTTATAGCCTCTTCGGCAAGTAGAGTAAGCATGGTAGTGTGCATTGGGGGTAACCACATGAACTGCTTAAAACCCATCTTCTCCTTCTCTTTCTCTTTTGAAATTACTACATATAAAAATTGTATAGTGAGAGTAGCATTTAATAATTACTGTGCAAATGAATAACAAATCAAACACACATACAACCATGCTTATTTAAGGAAAAATGCATTAACAAATGAACCTATAGATGTGCACAAAAAACGAAACAACTATTGGAAATAAGAATGTAATACTGAAAATAATTATCCTTACACCACCATAAGTCTATAGTAAATACATTGTCCTTAAACAACGGAAAAATGCATTACATATTACAACTATAGAAATCTAAATAAAGTACTACTCTCCACTCCTGGTATAATCAGACCACATGGCTTGGCATATCTTATCTTTCTTAACATTCCACACTCTACTTTCTTCAATAGAGTGCTAATGTGAATGTGTTTCTGGTTGTGAGCCGCTAGACTCTACTTAGTTCATTGCGGCTTCCATAATATAGTTAGCAGGATCAACCCCCCATAATGTGATTATGAATCACACAACATGCTAACACTACTTCCACTTGGGTTTCAAAAAACCAAAATGGTTCTGCATCCAACACTTGAAAATGTTTCTTCAACACTCCAAACCCTCACTCAATGGTAGTTCTTAATGATGAGTGACGGAGGTTGAACAATTCATGTTCATTCTTAGGAGGATGATCACTAAACTCTTTCAAGTGATATTGATCACTATGATAAGTTGACAAAATTCCATTTTTATTACCATATCTAGCAACACCAAGATAATATTTACCTACATATATTGAAAAATAAAACGAAATCACTACTAGGCTTTAGTAAAATGAACAAAATTTATTAAACTAATAAACCCAAAAGGTGAAGTAATCTTACAATACCTTTGGGAATTGAAAATCCCATTGGCCTAGCGAATGCATCATTTAACACACGTGAATCATGTGCACTGCCTTCCCATCCAGCCAATACATAAGTAAACTTCAAGTCAAAACTAATGGCAACTAACACATTTTGAGTGGTTCCGTCTTTGCGACCAAGAAATCTTCCTTCTATTTCAGGTGGCATAGATGCACAAACATGTGTACCATCTATTGCTCCAACGCAATCCTAATTTTCAACAGACATAATGGTTTAAAAGTACACAAATCTTCACAGTTTACAAAAATACACAAAGTCGCAATATTTACCTTAAAATATAGGTAGAACCTTTTGCTATCCCTTATCTTTGAGGGTGTATCTTTGCTAGGCAGTCCTATTAGAGTTCTATATAATTTCAGGATCCCCTTAAAGATGACCCCGGAATATCTATGAATAGTCTCGGTCAATCTATGGAACCGACTACCAATTATACGGAACCTCACATTATGACCAATTATGTGTAAGACAGTTAGCACTTGCTCCCTAACACACATGTGAACAATCGGCCATATGTGCTTTCCCTCCGTGAGGATGTCAAATAATTGGTGGAAAGCTATAGGCTTCATCCTAGTTTGATTTACACAATATCTCTCACTTCCATGCAGAATCTTTTTTTATGTAATGCTCTCTTTGGGCTGCATGATTAACATAAGGTGCCTTATGTAGTCGTCTACGCCGCAATTTCCTTTACAATGCAACCCCCTCAAGGAGGACAGATGCAATTGAGGCAAGAATTGCTGCTTTGGTTTTTTTTTTCTCCATTTAAAAATCACAAGCATTGTGGTCTAAGAGGTACATAAACAAGCATGCTATTTTAGACATTATACAAAGATATAAAAAAAAGCACAAGCACAAAACAAAGACAAAGACACCCACAACAACCAACACAATAATGTGATCTCTAACATAATTAGTACATACAACCATGCATACTTTTTGTTAAACTATCCAAATTCACATAAATATTATAACAAGCCCAATTCAAGATCAATGGAAAAAACATAACCAATGTGGTAGTGTGTCCACAGTATTCACAAGTCGCCATATACATTCACCAAAACATCCAAATCACATTGATAACGAGTACCATAATTTATGCACATATATTTCCCCACATATAATTTTAACACCAACAAACTACAATTATCAACATCTGAATAAATCAATAAGTAAATAAATAAATGGATAATTAAATAAATAAATAAATCAAATAAGTAAATATATAAATATATATAGATTGGATCCGAGAAGACAAAGGCGGAGAAGGTGTGGAAAATTTGGGTTTTCAATGGGTTTGAGTGTGGATTTGGCTAGATGGGTTTGAGAGGATGTGGATCGAGTATTGTAGAGGGTGGGTTTGAGAGTACAGCTTCACCGGCAACATTAGAGTGACGGATCAGAGATGTTGGAGGCGAGTAGGGCTTCGCTGGCGTGAGGGAGAGTTTTGGCTCTATGGATTAGGTACATGCAGAGCTCAAGGTGGGCAGAGGTGAGGTTGAGTGAGATAAGAGAAGAAAAGGAAGAAAACTCACCGGCGCAGAGGGGAAAACAGCGGCACTACTTGTTGGAGTGTGGGGTGAACCTTGGACTGGCGTTAGAGTGTGGGGTGGAGCTCTGTCTCTCTCTTGTTGGTGCGTGGGGTGGAGTTGAGGTGAGCTTGGAGAGGTATTCGAACCATGTGAGGAGTGTGTGAGGAGTGAAAACTCGTTGCCTACTCTGAAAAAGTTTGTAAAAGAATGGGATGAGATAGAGGCTAGTAAGTAGCATAATTAATGGGGGTGGGGGGAATGCAAGTTTCATGATGATGTGTAGTTTACAAAGCATGTTATAGTTTGGGAATTTCCAAATAAATTCTACAAAACCATTTCCAATAATAATATGACAAGAATGATTAAAATGATATGACACAAAACTTCTCAAAATGCTTGCATGATCTACATACTAAATTTTGTGAGCAATAACAATGCAATTCTAAACCTAAGGCCACATGACAATGCAATTACAAAGATGAAACTAATCTGCTGTCTCAAAGATAGAACTCATCACCGAGACACAGCTAGAACTAAATATGCCATCTCAAAGACGAAACTCATTGTTGTCACAAAGGCATAACTTATTGCTGACACATAGCCGAAACTAAATATGCCATCACAAAGACGGAACTTCATAACCATCACAAAGACAAAAAGCTAAGATACTAATGTCACAAAGACTATAGTACTTGAGGAACTTGATTAATTCTTTGTTGAAATTCGAATTATTCTTTTTTCTAACATCTTAGATTGATTTTTGGGGGTGCAAATGATAGCATAGCAGTAAAGACATTCTTTGTGGTGTGCCATGTTTGTGGTTCAAACCCCCCCCCCCCCTTCCACCACTATCTACCTATGAAAAAAGAAAAGAAAAGAAGGTTAGTGTTAGTTTGAATAAAATTTGATTTTCCATTATTTACTTAAATATTTCATATATGAAATACTTAATTCATTTAACATTTTTGAATTAATCTTTTGTTTTTTCCCCTTTTAGTCTCTTTGTGATTTTGAAATTGCACAAATTCTATTACATAGCACCAGATTAAGCTTATGTTGTAGGGACAACAAACGCAATGCCTAAGGTATCCCTACTTTTGCCCAATTAAGCTTTACACCACATAAATTTCTCAATAGGGTTGGTTTCTATAATGAACTCATTGGTATTTTTAATGTAAGCCTTAATGGAGAATGAACTTTTAAATTCCATAAGTATGTACAACATATGGAGCATGAAAATGAATTTATTTGTACAAAGTTTTGAACAATAGTTTTTGAATAGTTTTGTATAATTACTCTATAATTGTTGTACTTTAAATATGTTAATTCCATCTTCATTTTGAAAAGTGAGAACCATGAAAAGCAAAGAGCAAACTAACATAGTTGATAGTGATTAAAATTCTTTGATTAATTCCTCTTGGTTGAACGTGTACACTCCCTATAAAACAATATCTTAATTTCACTAAGTTGAAGGTAGTATACTATTCAATCATTTTGCCAAATATTTGTATAAAAGTTATAGATTCTATCTTCGACATTTGTGTTGGATGATTTATGTATATAATTGGCTGTTCAAATTAAGAATTCCCCTTCATATGTTACTCTCTCAAGATCTTATTAGTTGTATAGATGATACCTTAGGTTAATGGGACAAGATCAATAAAACATGATTTTTATATAATAATATCTAGACGATACTGCAATGTCATGATGGATCGGTTGGTCTTATTTTACTATATAATCTAAGTAATCATATGGTTTATGAATTTGAAGAGTTATATATTGCGAGATTTATTCATATGTTCAAATGATGAAAAAATAGTTTGCTTTTTGCATTTTATTTTACTTTATTTTATATTTCCACTTTATGATGGAGTATATGATTTATTGATGAAATGTCGATCTATGTTTTGGAGAAAAATATACTTATAAAAGGTGGTTCGCATACATTTGTATAATAATTAACAAAGTATACATGGTTGCAACTTGGTCTAATAGTTCTCACACCATAAAATATAACAAAATATACATGGCTAACAAAGTATACATGTTTTTAAAAAAACGCGTTTATGCTTTTTTTTTTTGGTAATCCTCTATTGCGACAACAAGACTTATTGCGATGCTTTAAAAGAGCTGTAATAGGTCATCATTTTTTTTTTTTTGTTAATTTTTTTTTTTAAAATTCCAATTGCACCTATAGCTAAGCTTCTCGAACGTCTAAATAGACGTTATCCAAAAAAAATGCAGCTATAAACCTCCCTTATTGCAGCACTTTAAAAACGCTGCTATAAGTCGGGGTTTTAAGTAGTGTTTGTTAAAAACGTGGCTCAAGGTTGGCTTTAATGACACTTCGAAAACGCTATAGTACATTTTTTTTTTTTAATAAATTTTTTGTTGGGCCTATAGCCATGCTCCTCGAATGCAACTATAGGCCCTTTCCATAGAAACACGGCTAAAGACCCTTAAAAACGCAGCTATAGAGTTCCCCTACTGCAGCGCTTTAAGAATGTTGCTATAAGTCGGGGTTTTAAGCGTTGTTTGTTAAAAACGCGGCTATAGCAGCATTTTTAAAAAACGTGGCTATAGACCTAAATTTTAGTAGTGCTAATAATTCTCACACTATAAAATAAGTCTAATAGTTCTCACACTATAAAATAAGAGATAACTTTTTTATTGCATTGTGTTTCAAATTTTTCAAATGAATCGGGTAGGTCTGCGACTAGTAATATATAATTGTGGTAACTCAGCCCAATAGAGTGAAGGATTTGGGCTGAGCTCCCAATTTACTTATATTGAGGGTTAGGAATATCTAACAATGGAAGGCCCCAAAAATGGTGATGTAGGTTTTTGGCTATTTTTCTTGTAATCCTCTTCCGACCAAAGTGATATTGTGAAAATGATTCCGTTTTGTGAAATTCGAATAGGATTTACTTCTCCCCGAGATTTGTTTTTCCTCACTACTCTCGTGTTTCTCTCCCCCAAATTTTCCAACCACTTTCTCATATCCTCCTTCCTCCTTTTATAGCCTTCCTTTAGTGAGCTCACCATCATGAGGGGTGACTTGCCTTAAGTAGGTGGGTCCCTCTCTGCTCCATATTCTTGACCGGATGGGACCCACCACATGCTCTTGAGATGACATTCTTGGAACTTGCACCAAACGTTGGGACGTGCTTAGCAGGCAGATTGACCTAAGGCATTATCTCTCACTCACGGTATTGATTAGTGACGTTCTTCCATGTTCGATTTATTGTCATGTTCGGTAATCCTCGATAATGGTTGGTGTGGTATCTAGGTGGGCCAGATCGGTCTTAGGGGCAAGCCATGGTCTTAGGTTGGGCTTTCGTTCATGACCAACAATAGCCCCCCGTAATCTCATTTTCAAGTCTTGAAGATGGGATTGGGGTTTGTCATCTCGACATGTGGGGGATCGTGCTTGAAATGACCGTTACTTTTTCAGGGATATCAAGCGTCGGGCATTAAATATGACGGATTTGATAGCTGGCCTCTACCTTAATATTTCATTTTTTGCTAGGTCTTCCCTTCCCCCCCCCCTCCCCCTCCCCTTTTTAGATGGGGTTTGCCCACTTGGTAAATTCTGACAGCGCCATAGAGGGTTTTAAGGTCACGTTTGGCATCCCTAAGGACGTACATGTTAAGTACTGCCCGGAGGGTGATATAGAGAATGATAGGTGCCTAGGGCTAATTTTTCTACTCTAATGGCCGTGCTGGAGGGCGGGGTTAGGTTCCCTTTAGATCCTTTCATGCTTAAAACTTTAAACTTTTATAAACTTAGTCCTGACCATTGCTTGCCTAATTTTTATAGGGTAGTCGGTGGTGTCAACCGACTAAATCAGTTGTATGGTTTAAAACTATCCCACCATGATATAAACTTCCTACACAATTGCTTTGGTAGTCTTGAGAATGGCTATTACCTCAAGGTACAGGACCCTTGGTTTAGGTTAATATCATGCCTACCTAATTCCAACCGAAATACCTAAGGGGAATTTATTAAAGTGAGCGGAATTGGCTCATTGGTGAACTTACTTGTCCTACCTCACCTCGGCGACTAGGTTGGTATCCCAAGAACTCATGCCATTCAATATACACGAATTAATCCCTTTTTTTATCATCTTTTTTTTTTTTTTTAATGGAACTGACTCTTCTTTCGATTTTTGATGTAGAGTCCCTTCTTATCAGACAGAGCTTGGGTCTTGTCAATGCTTGAGACCTAAACTTCATCCTACGCTCAGAGATATTCGTTCACTACAACGGACAACTCCAAGCCTCCCATCTAATTTTGGGCTGCACTCCTTCATACACCAATTACCAAGATCCGGGGTCAGCCTTCCTCGCCACACATCCTCTTTTAACCTACATAGACGTCTGTCTACTTGGGTCCATTCTCAACATCTCTATGAATGAGGCTTAGGAGGGAGACCTCGCCAAGCAAGGGAAGGTTCCTTAGAATCGATCAGAGACGATTCGGGAGACTTGGTTTTTCATGGGAGACTTCAACACATTCTCGTTAGTGATGCCGAAGACAAGGAAACAGGTGACAAAATGGCACGTCAGCATAATGTTAAGTTTGGGCACTACTTCCACAAGCTCCTAGAGGCCGAGCACCCCCCTCCCATACCCACACCTCAACGGCTACTAGTAGTCAAAAAAGGCCAAGAACAACCGATGATTTAGGGAGCCAAACCAAATCTCGGCCCATGGAACAGGTCCCTCCCGTTTCTCCCGCTAGTCGATCCTCAAGTTCTGCCCATGGCTCTTTCCGTGCTGAGGACAGAGAAACGACCCCCTCCTATGGGAACTGGGGGGGCTTCCTATTCTAATCTCCCACCTTTGGGCTACCAACACACCTTCACGATGGGTAATGGCCTCATTCCTCTAGACTTTCACCTGCAGACATGGAGGAAGAGGGAAGTGGACCATCTTGCTAACGATCTCGGTTGAGCCCTACTCTTACCTGATGACATGCACTTCTAGGAAGAGGACATCCCTAGCATGTGGGAACTTCCCTAGCATGAGATTCCCCCTATGGAGGTACACGCCGAGGAGCGCCCTGTTGTGGAGGAAGAGGACATCCCTAACATGCGAGAACTTGTGGAGCAGGTCAAATCACACACCAAGGTGATTGACTTAGATAACTCAATCCCTCTAAACACCCCCGAGGGTACGGAAATTGCAAAAAATCTACTCAGCCCTGATGCCCATGTTGTCCCGATTGTCGTGGAAACTCCCTTTACCCCTCCGATTAGCGGGTAGGAACCCCTTACCCAACTGTAGTTTTTATTTATTTATATTTTTGTAATTGCAAAGAAGGAACTTCTCTTTGAATCTATATTTTCAAATTTCATGAATTCTTGTGGCTTATTTAAGTTTATCTAATTTTGTCCACTGCATTTTTGTTTGCCATTTGGATTTAACTAAGTGTTCATGTACGGGGCAATCCCCAACTCTTGGACTTAGCCAATACACGCAAAAAGTTACCATTGTAAATCACAACCCCAAGTCACACATTGTTCGACTTGCACCGATTTGCAAATCACTTTGCATATAACAAGTTTTACATTTTTCAATGGCCGTGCACGAGGTCAGGCTAAGATTTAAGCCTTTATCCTTGTATTGACTTGTCAAGGTTTTTACCAACCCCGTAACTAGGGTCGGACCAAGGCTAGGGTTTTTTCATGTAATTTTGTCAAGGTTTATCCCTAGTTAGTAACCTGGGTCAAATTGAGGTTAGGGCTTTGTCCTTGGATAATTTTGAAAAGGTTTACCCCTAGTTGGTGACCAGGGTCAAATCGAGGCTAGGGTTCTCTCCGTTACTATGTTTTTCTTCATCGAATTTTCTTATCTTCAAAACTAGAATGACACTACCTCAAACACAGTTTGTACAAATACACATAAGACAGGTCATTACATATATATTTTTTTTCATCGGGGAATACATTAAGTGCTCGGGTTAACGACACCACTTAATGGAAATACTTTCGAAGATTGCTCACACTCCAAGGTCAGGAAAGCGGTCTCTTTTTTTTTTTTTTTTTTCTCTAGGTAGTAAGCTCCAACCCCTACACTCTTCACACTTTGGTACGGCCCTTCTCAATTCGTAGTCAGTTTTCCCAAACTCGGTTCCTTTAGACTCCCTACTACCTTTCATAAGACAAGGTCACTCACAACAAACTCTCTTGGCTTCACGTTTCGGTTGAATCTCCGGGCCAATCTCTGTTGGTAATCAGCTAGTCTAATAGATGCCATCTCCCTATTCTCTTCTAAGAGGTTCAATTGCTTAGTCATAATTGCATCGTTAATTTGTATTTGGAGAGAAATTAGCAATCCTTATGCTTGACAAGCCTACCTCCACGAGTATCACCACTACATTCCGAAAGTAAAAGAGAAAATTCGGGCTTGAAGTTGCTGCACCTGCACTGTTGACATTCTGGAATGTTCCTTTGCCTGCAATTCTAATATGCAGATTTGATGCGGTTTATTTTTGGAAGCTTCCAGATCTAATGCACGAAAATTCCAGCTGAAAAAAACCACTTTCCTAGTTATATTAGGACTTTGTTTTATTTTTAATATTTTTCTTTAATTAGTCAGATTTGGATATTATTATTGCGAATATTTTTAGGAGATTTTGTAGGCTTCGGAAAGGGGGAATTAACTTGTAAAAGAGGGGAGGAGAAATCAGAATTGGACACACATGCCTCTCTCTCCCCTCTTCTCTGATTTTCTCCTTTGAGTTTTCATCATGGTCTGCGTGGCTAAACTTTTATACTTGGTCGAAGGAAACTCAAGCCTCGGAATCAATAAAACTGTGAGATCTAATTTTTTTTTTATTGTTCAATTTATGCTTTGAATATCGGATGTTCTTCTGTGCCTATTTTCATGATTGTCTCGTTTAATTACTAGAAAGCCTACTAGTTTATTATTCGCAATCTACTGCTAGGTTAGATATCAAATCAGTAATTGTTTGATCTCTCTAACTTGTGAAGCAACAAAGATTTAATGATTTATTGCGTCGAAAATTATTAGATCTTAGGAAGAACGCTTGACTAAATTAAATACAACCGCTTGTGCTTGTGTTGTTTAGTTTCATCGATCTCTCTAATTCTTAAGGCTGCTACTAGATTAAACCTTTAGCGCTTGTCTTGAGTTGTTTAGTAGTTAGGATTTATTAGATCGCTTGTTTTCTAATTAATTGCGACAAAGGAGAGATAGGAAAATAGTTCCAACGGTGAATATTCAAAGTGTGAATTGATATATACTTGCATCGATGATCGGTTGTAAAATTCTGATGGTGGATGTTGACTTAGACCAAGGTTTGTTCTTTTGATTGATTTCAATAATTTAAATTGAATTGTTCCTTAGTTGTTTTTTTTTTCTTAAAATTTTTTTCATTATACTCAAACCCCACCTCCTCTTTGTTCACGTAGCATAAAACTAGGCTAGATACTCTTAGTGGGAGCGATCCTTACTTGCACTACTACATATATTTTTAGGAGTATAGGTTTTATTTTGTGTTGTTTAGTTTCATCGATCTCTCTAATTCTTAAGGCTGCTACTAGATTAAACCTTTAGCGCTTGTCTTGGGTTGTTTAGTGATTAGGATTTATTAGATCGCTTGTTTTCTAATTAATTGCGACTAAGAAGAGATAGGAAAATAGTTCCAACGGTGAATATTCAAAGTGTGAATTGATATATACTTGCATCGATGATCGGTTGTAAAATTCCGATGGTGAATGTTGACTTAGACCAAGGTTTGTTCTTTTGATTGATTTCAATAATTTAATTTGAATTGTTCCTTAGTTGTTTTTTTTCTTCTTAAAATTGTTTTCATTATACTCAAACCCCCCCTCCTTCTTGTTCACGTAGCATAAAACTAGGCTAGACACTCTTCGTGGGAACGATCCTTACTCGCACTACTACATATATTTTTAGGAGTATAGGTTTTATTTTTGGTTGCCTGTGACAACACACCGGTATCTTTTTAGCCTCTTTTGTTTTGCTCGAGAGTGATTCATCCATGATAAATGACAAAATAGGGTCCATCTAGCTCGGGGCGATGGCTGAAGTTGCAGCCATATAACACTCTCACTCTATACTCGACTGGTCTACTACCTCCACCAAAATAACCGAGGTATACTATCTTCCACAGATGAAGCAAGGGTGGCTAGAAAGTCTGCGTGGTTGTTGTGCCCTCTAGAAATTTAGGCTACCTTTACCCTATCAAAATTTTCCTGCAAAGAGTTTACCAACTTTAGGTACTCCACCATTTATGGATCCTTGCTTTGAAGCTCCCTTCTACCTGGTTTACTACCAACTGTGAGTTTGAATAAACCTCCACCTCGGTGGCACCCAAAGTCTTGGCTGCTTGGAGACTAGCCAATAATGCCTCATATTCAACTTCATTGTTGGAAGCTTGGAAGCCTAGTCCGAGTGACCGTTCCAATTTTATTCCTTCCGGTGATTCCAACACTATTCCTATCCTTGCTCGACGCATATTAGATTCTCCATCCACGTACACCTGCCGTGGCCTAACCGAGATTTGGCATATTCCCGTGCACTCATCAATCTGTTGGGGCGAATTCACCCACAAATCCTGCCAGCACTTGCCCTTTAATGGCGTTCCTCGGTTTGTATTGGACATCAAAGGATCCAAGTCTGGTCCCCTATTTAGCTATTCTTCTTGTGAAATCTGATCTTCGTGGTAATGCTTGTAAGGCATGTTCAGTCAAAATATACACGGTGTGAGCCTGGAAGTAGTGTGGTAGCTTCCTGGTGGCGTGTCACAAAATCCATAGAATCCAATCAACACCATATCCACATTTTCAAAACCAAAATTTTCCAAATCTAATACAAACTTGCAAAAATTAAAAACATAGAATAAAACATTGATTGTCTAGGAGAAGACAATCGTTTGCATGAAAGAGAGATAGAGAGAAATGTTTGTGTGAGGATGGAGCGGCGATGGTGGCATGAGTTGTTCAAAGGAGGATGGATGATAGAAATGCTTCGAGGTTTTTTTGGGTAATGATCACAACAACGGTATTATGTAGTGGACAATCACGACTACGAAAAATTTGGTTCCCGATCATGAGAGATCGTGTAGGTGGGGGGTGATGGGTGGGTGTATTAATTTGTTTTAGTGTAAATTGTTTTACAACCTTTGAGATATGCAAATCAATTTACGCCTTAGAGGCTCATGTTTCCAACATTTTCAATTGGCCCAAACACCTAAAAATATGAAAAATTTTATTTGGAAAGTATTTTTTGTCAAAATAAATGCAACCTTGAACTCAACAAGCACTAGCTAACCTTATTGGTCTTTTGCAACAAACCTAATTAACAAAAAAAAGGCAAAAAATATATGCAATATTTTTGGTTTTTTGTGTGGAGAGAGAGAGTTCAAGCTAGCACATGACTTTGATTGTTATATGTGGCGTGCTAATTGTGGTGAGAGAGAGCTCTTAAGGTGTATTTAAGATTGGATTTTATGAGTGTATCTTTATGTCACTTTTGTAATTTCTCTATTTTCTTAGTGAAACATTATTCTAGATGCACTCTTGAACAAAGGCATAAGTTCAAACCTTGTAATTCCTAGAGTTTCTAGTTTGATTGTTTCTTCTATTTTTCTCTTTCTATTTTGCATAAACCTAATATCATAGGATACACTCACAACACCTAGGCATTTAATTTTTCTGCTAAGCTTACTCACATCACATGCACATAATGGTGGATACTAGAGTAAGAAGTTTTTAAAATGTTTGGTACAAATTTGTTTTTCATTAGTTTATTTTGTTTAAAATGTTTATAGGGTAAAAGTATAGCTACAGGTAAAAGAAATGAGACTTAGTGTTTATTTGGGAGCAACTTATCTAGCTTTTTGCTAAAAAATACACTTTTACTTTGATAAAAAAAGAAAATATGAGAAAAGGTAAGGATTTAAAAAATTGTACATAGATGTTAAAAGTCGAGTTTATAGGCTCAAGCCAAATGGTCACTTATAATTTTACCTTAAAAAAAATTAAGTAGTTGGTGGGTACTGGGTTGAGCTGGAAATGACAAATTTGTGGGTGGTGGAGCTCGTGGGTTGACTTGGTTCCTTTGGTACTTGTGATCACTGTAGATTTTGTGGTAGAGCTCGGACCACTGTAGATTTTGATATTGATATTGATTTTTTTATGAGTTTATTTGGGAAAGAGGGAGACAAGAAAGAAAGAAAGAAAATAATAGTATATGAATGGATTATAGACAGATTATTAAAACTGATCATGTAGTTGTGTGTAAATAGTAGATTAGTTAAAGTAACAAAAATTGTAGTGAGTTTGCTGTGAATGCTCTAAGAAATCTAATTCAGAGCATGGACTGCATTATGTCAGCGGACTGTTGTACGGGTTGATCTCCATCATCATTAGAATGGCCTGCATTATGTCAGGCACGTATCGTACAATGTTAAGGGCAGGTTTGGCCTTACTGAGTCCCCAGCACCGGACTGGATCACCCACTTCTTCTGCGAGCCTTATGCACTATGCCAAGAGTATAGGGAACTCCAAGCCAGAGGCATAGACCCTTCTCTAGGTAACCATGCATGCACATAGATGCAATATAAAATAGATCACATCTTGATGTGTTACAGTTTAAAGAACTCAAAGCATGATTCTGACTCTTCTTGGAACCATCTTTATACTTATATTATATGATCATGCATAAAGAGTACAATATCTTGTTCTAGTCAGATACAAATTCTTTAAATTCATGAAACTTTTTTTTTTTTTGAAATCTACTAGAAATAAAGAATTTGAAATTCTCAAAGGAATTTAATTGATGAATGTTGTTTTCATTTAGAGGCTGGGAGGATAATTGATAAGCTCCATAAAACCAAATACCAAAAAAAAAAAAAAAAAAAAAAATCTAAATACTTTCTATTTAATAAACTACCATCAAATGACTCTTATTAAATAGGAAAGTTAACACTTCAAAGTTCCTAAAATATAAGGAAAATCCAAATTCTTATGTATTTGAAACTGCACCAATATGGATCTTTACTTAATGGAAAAGTAATCTCTTTTTGATTTTGACAATTTAATGATCTTTACTTCAGCAGTCATTTTGCCATCTTTTGAGATGTTTTGGGTTAATGATGAAGCCATTTCCATAATGAAAGGAATGTTGAAATTTCAGTTTTACGTCCATTGAAAAACGTTATTTTTTCTACAATATAATAGCTAATCCCACGCAGCCATGTTAGTTTTGGTTGCACTAGTAAATGACTTTGCGAGTAACAAAAGGAATAATGTTATTTGCACAAAGCATTATGCGTGTGAATGTGATCTCTTATATCCAAAATTAATTTTGTTACTAAAGTATAATTTTGACAATTTTGATTAGATAAGAAAGGAGATTTTGTACAGAAGTACTGTGTGATACTTTTGCAAGACTACATGTCAAAAGAAGCAAAACATTAACATCATATTTTGTAAAAATTCCCATATTATTAACAAAGTTGATCGGTTCTTTGGGTTACTCTTTTTTATAGGATGGATGGGAAATGTGACATTGAATCCAACTTTCCAGCCGCAGCAGCAAGTTGCTATGATGCATCCAATGAATCAAGAAATGTGGGGTTGATTAGAAATCAACTCATACGAATGGTTGTGAATTGTGACGTGTGACTTTGAACTTTTTACATTTTTTTTCATCTCCAATGCCTATTGAAAGTAAAATAATAAGCTAAACTGTTTTTATTTTTATGACTTTTATTATTAAATTTAAAGTATTTTCATTTGCTGAGGTGCAGATGTGCTCATGTAATTTGTTCTTTCAAGAAATGATATCAATAGTGAAAAGAATAAATTGTGCTGCCTAATGTTTCATTCTTGAAGAGTGGAAGTGCATTAGAGTTGATAATTAGCTTCCTTCACGAGGGATGGCAATTGGCAAGTGCATGTGATATTGTATTACATATGTGAAAAGCAATAAAGAGGATTACAATTGATGAAGAAAGTATGCGGAGACAGAATAAAAGTAATCTCCAACTTTACAATATTTTTATAATGATTTTGCCCAAACTTTACTTTTATTATATAGTTATTTTGCATTTTTTTTTTTTTTTTTAATATAGTATATGATTCTGTTAAAATTCCCATCATCTTGTTTACAAAGTTCATAGGTTCTTTGGGTTACTCTTTTTTATAGGATGGATGGGAAATGTGACCTCGAATCCAACTTTCCAGGAGCAGCAAGTTGATCTGATGCATCCAATGAATCAAACTAGAATTTATTGTGCTGCTTAATGTTTCGTTTCTTGAAGGGTGATCTGCATTAGAGATAGATAATTAGCTTAATTCACGAGGTATGCCAAGTAAATGTGATTTTGTATTACATACGGGATTTGTTGATGAAGATAAGAAACTTCATTATTTGCTTTTCAGATCAACAGACACGGTGGAGATTTATAATGGTATACCGTATACATGATAAGATGTCTTTAAAATCTCATTTTATCAAATAATATATATATATATATATATATATATATATATATATAATATTAATGTAGTGACATCGTTAGGAATATGTCTTTGGGACTAAACGAAAAAAAAAAATGACAATTAAGCATTTTTTTCTTTTCATTTTGGTAAAATAGCTTTTTTTTTTAGTTGTATATACTATTCTCATATCTATATATATAATAATAGGGGAAGTTAAAGAGAAATTCAAATTAAAATTCCAAATTAGAGTTTCAATTTTGCGCCATGTGTCCTAATATTTATTCTTAAAAAGTTTTATTTCTTAATTTTAGAATAAAATGTGAACCCACATCATAAATATTCATCCTCTAATTCATCTGATTTTGCTAACATCCAAGTGAGTTATTAAGTGCAAAAACCAAAAAGTCTAGAATAAATGAATCGTAAAAAAAAAAAAAAAAAAAAAAAAAACTTCACAATAATAAATAAACATGAACAATTTACATTTTATACTTAATAAAATCCTTACAATTTTTTTTTAAAAGTTAACAAAATATAAAAATGATTACCAATCATATTTAAATTATATATATATAAATTATATAATGCATTTTATTGTATATCTTTAAGTGTATCCATACATATGCATAGAGTTACAAGCTAGTTATATATAATAGTATAAGAAATTACTATAAAAATATTTAAAATGTAAAGAATTTTATAATGTACCGCAAAACATATATTTATTTTGTCAAATTGTCCTGATATGAACAAAAATATTTGATATTTTTAACTTATCTTTCATCAATGTTTAGGCAATAAATAAGAACAAAAATAAACAATCTAAGCATCTTTATTTAAATTATAAGTCATAACTCATACTAGTTTTTTCTCTATTTCTTACAACAAAATTCCAAGCAAGCCCTTAATCCTCTATATAGCTAGCAGCAACACTTCCACTTAGCTTCATGGGATTTTGTTTATTTATTTTTAAAGGACAATAGCTTAGTGGGGGCTAACTAGAAATAACATCACCAATAGCCATAAACCACCACGTTGCTACCCTCACTTTTGACTTGTACTGAACCACATATCATGTTTAAGTCGGCCCTGTATTAAGTGAATCGTCCATTCAAGCCATGGAAGTATAAAAAAATTTGAAGACAATCTCTTATTAAATGATACACTCGACTACATCATATTTTATTTCACTTCCTGAAGTTTGTATATTACAATACAAACACTTGTATACATTGATGAACCAAACAAATAAAAACAGTAGGGTGAAAGCATAGCCAGCAAGCAAAAGTAGGATTTAGCCATCTTACATATTACACACAAACACCAGGCAAAAAATAGACAATTGCCATCGCAACCCTTACCCCTTGACCTTTTGAACTAAAATACAATAAAAACTTAGATGTTGATAGTGGCTTCCCATAGTCTAAGAAGTCCATTACGACCACCACTGCATATCCTTTTCCTCTCAAGGTCTGAAGCTACACATCTTACCTGGATACCACAGAAGAGGCCAAAGTCAAACAGTGAATCAAGTAACCATGAATCTGTATGTAAGGCATCACACATTGTAAGATTTCAAGTTGTGACATTTATTGCTTTGATTTTAACATTTGTTATCTTTTGTGTCATGCATAAACCATGTATTAAGATAAACCAATCACTATGATCATATTAAATCTGCATCCCTTGTTTATGCCCATGCATATTCTCTCTCTATGCTTTATTTAGCAAATACCTTACAAAATGACTTGTCATCAAGCAAGTCCATTTATGTTAGTTTGATTTTTGTTCTAATTGAGTTAATTCTCAACAACTAGATGAATAACCACCACCAGTTGGGTAAGTTGGTAAGCAGGGGGGGTGAGGATTTGAGTTGTTGGGTTCGCAGCATATACACAACTAGATGAATAAGATAAATACACAAATTACAATAATAAAATAAAATAAAAAAATTTGTAATTGGAGCAATATGATCCCACATCAGAATTAATGAACTTCCTGAGATAAATATGTGCTCTAGGTTTAATAAGTTTCTCAAACGTTAACTTGCACACACAAATTACATATTCATATACATATAGGGAATAAAGGAAAACTTGAATTTACAAGGACAATCCAAACGTGAATTCCCCTTCCCCCTCCACTCGGGGCCAAATCTTATCCCACCCAAAAAAAAAAAAAGAAAAGAAGAAGAAGAAAATCTAAGCATAAAAAAGGGCGGGAGCAGAGTATAACAGAATGGCTGAGAAAGATGAGATAAGCTATGTGCGATAACAACAGCATACAACACAATTTTGGATAAGGGCAGAGCCAAGATTAGAATCTACATACCACATGAACAGTATCACGCATCACTAGATGTACTCTAATAAAACATATATACTATATTCAGTTGTCTATTAGCATTTTTAAGTAGATAAAAGAAGCTTCGCATTTGTTTATTGTGTATATAAAACAACACAAATTCATCCATTTCTTGATAAAAATATCTTTTTGAAACTTTGAAATACTAAAATTTGTGAGTAATGAAATCTCAAAATATTATGACACAACTTTAGTGTGGCTCCACCCCTGAATGAGGGATGAAATAGCCATGATACAAGCAGAAAGTAAAGACATACAACACATACCACGGCAACAGTCCTTGGTGGTGTTCGATAGAGTTGCCAACCAGCCATTTTTGAACCTGTGCTAGAGAAGCCACCAAGTCTCTCTTGAGGCCGTTGAAAGAGAGACATAGAATTATCAGCTGCTCCAATACCTAACCAGTGTTCCCCAGCACTGATAGATAATATAGCAGCATTATGAATGGTAACATTCTTCATGCACCTTATACCACCTGCACACATTACAAAAGTTAATCTTAATGAAAGAAGAAACATCTAAATCTTGGCTCTTACCCTCATCTTGTGATGCATGATACTGTTCATTTGGTATGTAGATTCAAATCTTGGCTAGATAAAGTCAAGCACTAAAAAAGTACTATAATGAACAGTGTCATGCATCTGTTTAGATAAAGTCAAGCACTAAAAGAAGCTGAACATCCAAGGAATGGAAAGAAAGAATTTTCACTAATAAAGAGATCATCAATGCTCTTACCCTCCTCATTTTCCCAAAACCGCAACAGTCCATCAGTTGAACCTGAAAAAGGACATCATATGTAATTTCACAAAAGCATTGCTACCCTAAAATTTTTGGAGTAACCAAGGAAGACATGGAAAGAACACAGCATACAGAATGGGTGATGAGGTTCAACCTGTTATTATTCCTTTGTCCAATGGGGAATACTCAACACATAATATTGGACCAGCATGGCATGCCAAAACAGCATCACAAGTTCCCCGTGAAACAGACCATGTTCTTGCTGTCCAATCATCACTACCAGTAATTAAAGTATCTTCAACCATTCTAATTGACCTGCATATTTTACACACAAAATCATGGAGTCTTTAAACCCATCCCTAAAAAATATAAAAGCAACAAAAAAAATATTATAAGATCCTTTCTCTCACCGAATCCATTTTGTATGCCCTAACAGCTTGTGCATCTGCCTACCTGCACGGATGTCCCAAATATTGGCAACCCTGTAACGCAAGTATTACCAAGTTGCCTTTCAGGTAACAAGCTAGATATGAATATCCAAATTTGATAATAATTGTGACTTTCAATAAACATACGCATCTCTGCCAGCAGCAGCAAGGATTCCTGTTGAGTCATCATACTCCATGCATAGAACTGCACTAGAACAACGACCTACTGTTGCCACACACATATCGGTTCTAACATCCCACATCTTTACAGTACCATCATGGGCTGCAGTGAGGACACGTTCACCAGACAGCATGCGCACACAGCTAACCTACAAAGACAGACATACACATTAATTCAGTTACAATCATCAACTACATATATCGTCACTACTGCTCTCCATAATGTCTTCATTGCTTAGCAGGAAAGAAAAGGAAGAAAAAAAGCTAGCAATTTCGCATATAAGTTATCATATATTTATACACATGTATGGGTCAGATTCAAGTTACACCAAGTACAACTCTATTACTGTTACATTGCATTGGTTGTTCTTCCACTTATACCCTCTGCACACACCTTTCTGGTTCCATAACCAGTCATTTATCAAAGAAAAGATGCGTTGAGCACACAAACCTGTCCATCATGGCCTTTTAGCTCTTCTAGAAGCTGAGTTGTTTGCTTGTCCCATACTAAAACAGACTGATCATCTGATCCTGATACCACCTTTCCTCGATCAGAACTTATTGCACGGACAGTCCTTCATAAGAAGCAAGAAAGGAAAGACATTAATTTAAGGTGAATCAAAGAGACAAAGGGAGTACTGCAGATTGGCTTCAATGAATCCACCAAAAAAAGAAAAAGGGAAAAGAAAACCTGGTATGTCCTTTCAGAGTTGCCCGCAGTTCAGAACCACGAAGACTAGGATCCCAGATCTTAACCTGCATGATTGTAGAAAAAGAATATATATTGCATCTTCAAAATCTTCACAACATAATACAAAGCCACTCAAGTGAAGAAACTGTAAGATAGAAGAAAACACCTAAATATGAACACTTACACAGCAGTCTGTGCTTCCACTGATAAAGAAACCTGCATCTTCACGATCACCCACCAAATCCCAAACTTCTCTTCTTGTCACACAATGTAGAGCAGTAATGGCACCGCTATGACCCCTAAGTATGCGAACATTGGTTTGAATTTTTTTCTGACCAGCAGTAGATACATCTTGTTTGCGAGGAGTCCCATTCTCATTTGTGGCTGAACTCAGAAGACAGTAAATCACGTCGATATGGTGATACATTAACTGAAAACAACAAATAATAATACAAGTGTGTAATATTAATAAAAGGGCTACCTGAACTGCCGCCGTCAGAAGCCCATTTACGAACACGACTAAAAGAGTTTGTTCTGGTTGCTGTATCCCTGCTGAACATGCTCTGAACCCAGTTCCTTCCAACACCAGAAGCCTCGGCAGGCTGCTGATACTCATCTATGGCCTCTTTTGAACGTGGGGATGGCAATCCAGGAGACAACATGGATTGAGCCTTAATAGAAGTGATTCCCCAGTAACCAACACGGAGTTGCTGAATATGTGATAAGAATCCTCTGAGTTTTATCTGCAACAAACAGGTGATAGAAAACTTTTAGCAAAAGTACCCATAATCAGAGCAAAACTTCAGTTTAATAAAATCAACAGGAAAAGGGAAGAAAAAATCAAAACACAAAATAAAAAATGAGATGAAAAGAAAGTGGAAAAACAAATATTAACCTTGCAGCTCAACACACAATGACCAATGAGATGAAAATGTGAGAAAAATTAATAACTCCTTATGAATTTGATTTAATGACCATCAACCCAAGAACTGGTAAAATGAAAAAACAAAAAATCATTAAGACTAACATTGGATTGCAGAAAAGGGAAGCATCATTAGACAATGCATTAACCAAAACAAGAGTAACAGATTTTTTTAGAAGACCCCCACCTACCCCAGTCCCCTCAACCACTCAAACTCAATATCTCTATCTCCCCCCCCACCTCCCTCCTCTCTTGGCTGGCCATAGGCTCCCTCTTCTCTTTTCTTTTCTTTCACACAAACGAAAAAAATGCACACACCCCTCAATCTCTCTCACACTTCCACACCGGTGCACCACTCCACCACCACCTCCAACATCATTTTTCCGGCGGGATGCACTGGAAAAATCCATTGGAACTTCTTGGGCTCTTTCATCTCAAAATTTTAAGGTAAAACTCTTAACTTTTGGTAGATTTTCATGTTATTGCTAGAGTTCCTTCTAATCAAAGCTTTTTGAGCGATATTCATGTAAGTATATGCTCTTTGATTTGGTGGACTTGTTTGATTAATGGTTTATGGTTTTTATGCAAATGATGGCCATTTGAGGTTTCTGCTTAGCTAAAATTTGGGGGTTTTGGGTTTCTAATATGAAATAATTGGTAAATCTAATTTTTCATTGCTATTGAGTTTATTTGGAGCTAGTTAAGGGTTTAGATTGGTTATTGTCTTGGTGGATATTGTGATATTTCTTGTTTCATGAGTCTCTCTTGAAAATGTTGTGTAAATCTTGTGGAAACAACTTATAAAGTTTAGGATCTTAAGGCCAAAAAGGAATTTAAACAAACAAAAAAAGAAAAAAATGAAAAAGGAAAGGCTTTGAATGGCTTATAATTATAAGTTGGAGTTTATGACTTGCAAATATATTGTTTAGTGGCTTTGTAAGTCAAATACATGTGAGATTAAGATCTTTGGGCATGACTAAAGGGAATTCTATGAATGTGGGAGAATTTACTTTAGGGGCTTAATCTTTTCAACTTAAATTATTGTGTGGACCTAATGACTTTAGACTCATTTTGATGGGATTTTTTAAGCTAGGCCTTGCCAACTTGATGGAAGACTTATAGCTAACCGGGTAGAATGATGTCTACTGAGGATTTTTGGAAGAGTTGGGGTATAGCTGATTTATCCATGCCAATAAGAGTGTTGTCTTAAAATGAGGTGGGTAGGATGACACCCAAATTCTAAAAATTTAAGTTTGCCTAAATTAGTCACTTGTTTAGCAATTTTCTATTTCAGAGGTAGATGCAATTTCAAGCTTTTTATGTATCTTGGTAGGTTTGCTTGGCATTCTTTAGGTTCTAGCTAACCACCTTTGGAGCTTTGGAAATTAGACTTTTTGCAGGTTGCAAGGTAAGTAGCTTCTTAATAGGATTTTAGAAAAATAATCATATTGCATGAAATTTTGTTTTGGGGTTAAACACATTTTTTGGAAAATTGATTGTGGAACTATATTTTCCTAGAAAGTGTTGTTTTGTAACCCTTAATATATATATATATATATATATAGACACACACGATTATATATGAAAAGTGCATCATATTCGATATTGCATATGGGAAAATACATGAATTGTTGGCATAGAAAATAATATGAGCGTCTTTGATTTAATCCTTTGATTATGGATTTTATGAATTTATGGTATTATTTGGAAATTCTAATGAGTAATGATGCTTACCTTGACTTGTGTTATTTGGGAAATTAATGCAAACACATTTGACAAGGAATGATTTTGAAGACTTCAAGAACTTTGTGGATATCTTGGGCATTTAAAGATTTTATGAAACTACTTGGAAATAAACTATGTATTTTGAGTACATGTAATCTGTGAGCTCTTTATGTTGTTTTTCCCTTGTTCCGTGACATTGCCTTTGTGACAACGTTTTTGTGATGACTCGTCATGTAGCATTGGGTGAGGTTTTCTAGTTTTGAAATGATATTGGACATTGTTATAACTCACAATGATATTATGTAGTTTTATGTAGTTTCATGGTGGTTATTTTGAGAAACTTTTTGTTGCATTATTTCAATCATTCTTGTCATATTATTACTGAAAAGGATTTTGCAGAATTCAAATGGAAATTCTCATATTATAACATGTTTTGTAATATGATCATCATTATGAAACTTGCATTTTTCCCACTAATTAATTATGCTACTAACTGGGCTTTGTCTCATTCCATTCTTTTTGAAGCAAGTTTTGTGACTAGCAATAGTTAGGCAACTACAACTGGAGGCTAGACTTTTGAGGTGGGACCCAAGAATTTCCGTTGGCGTTGTACATCCTAAAGGAGACTTGACTCATTTATTTTGTATCTAACAATGTTGATGACATTTATCCCCATTGGGCAAGTTATTGATACATAATTATTATTCAGACCTCCATTCTTTTGTAGCCAATGGTCCGTGTAATTATTTATAGAGCTCTGACTTACTTTGGGAGCATATGGGGAGTTTAATGTACAAACTTTGTCGATCAATGTTATACACTAGATGTTTGGGAATCATTGAAAGGAATTGTCAAAGAAAAAAAAATTATAGGTGCTTTTATGTTGTGGATTTCTCATGCACTAGACCTTTAATGGGTTTGGGGTATGACAAAAATAAGTACACGAAGACTGCAAAATAAATTTTTTTTTTTTTTTGATATGTAACGAAAAAATTTTATTAAGAAAAAAATACCCAACCCGAGTACATTGGGGATGTCTTGTGGGGGCAAAAAGCAAGAACCAAAATTACAATGATCAAGTACAGCAGGAAGAGAAAAACAAGAACAATGCAACAAAGCCACACTCCAAACAGGGAGAGTATGCAAGAAGAAAGACTTGATCTCTAGTAAGGAGCACTCACATCCCTCAATGCGGAGCTTCTGATGGTGGTTCATGTGGCTCCGATGAGGGCTAAACTCCCGGTTGTGGAGCTTCTCGCCCCCATATCGGTGGCTTCCCTTCCCGATCGGGAGGAACAATGTGGACTCGTACAATCTTGGGTAGCCCGATGTTATGGATAAAGGCTCACATCAAGCGGTGCCATCGTCGGAGGATAAGTCGGTGGGTGGTGATCCTCTCCAACGTCATCGATGGAAGATTTCGAATCAATTTTCTTCCTTGAATAATTTGGGTAGGGAGGGGGACCCTTGGTCCGAGGAGGTGGAGGAAGTACTTACGGCAATACCATGCGTGAGTGACAAAGAGGGGTGTGACTTCCAAACAGTGTCGGAAGTTGCGTATGTTGATGGAATGCAAAATTGTGAGTCCGAGCTTCTATTTCTTCCATGGGGACAAAGTGGAGTTGACAATACAGATTTGGGTAATGGGGAGAATGGTCCTCTAGAGTGTGCTCCGTTGTCTTGTTGGGTCCCTAGGGTAGGCGAGGATATGGTGTTGAGTACGGTGGTTGAGGAGGGTGAGCTTGATGCGTCAAAGGTGGAACATTCGAAATGGGTGTCTACAATGATGAATAGCTTCAGAAAAATGGTGGGTTTTCCTATTGTGAAACATGAAGCTCAATGTGTGGCTTTATTTCATTTATTAGAACAGGAGTGTCTTGAGGTAGCTAATGATGGTTGTAATTGACGACTTGTTAAAGCGGGACAGAAAGGTCTTAGGGAATTGCGGGGTTTGATATCTACAATAAACTATGATGGGACTTACTCTCGAAACAGAGGTTCGTCGACTGGTTTAGGGGCAAGTGGTAGTTATAAATGTCCTTAAGACTTCTTTCTTGGAATGTTAGGGGGTTAAATAATCCTAAAAAAAGGGAGGTTTGTAAGAATCTTTTGAAGGAATGGAGATGTGATATTGTATGTTTGCAGGAAACTAAACTTTCTTCTTTAAACTCTGCTATTGTGCGGAGCTTATGGGGTAGCCCCTTCATTGATTGGGCTGTTTTGGATGAGGTTCAAACATCCGGGGGTTTTTTTGATGTGGGATAAACGGGTGGTCGAGAAAATTGATGTATTTGTTGGTTAGTTCTCTGTTAGTGTTCTTCTTAGGGGAGTATTGGATGGTTTTGAATGGGTTTGTACTGGTCTATGTGGTCCCAATGCTGATCATCATAGGGCTGCTTTGTGGGAGGAGCTGTCTAGGGTACGTGTTAGGTGGAACACAGCTTGTTTCTTATTTGGTGATTTTAATATTATTAGATACCCATGTGAGAGGCTTGGTTGTGAGGCTTTTAGCCCAGCCATGTTTGCATTCTCGGACTTTATTGAGAATAATTATCTAGTGGATTTACCATTGGATGGGGCTTCTTTCACCTGGTTTAGAGACGCCGAGTCATAAGCTATGTCCCGTATAGACAGGACTCTGGTTTTTGTGGATTGGGTGGATCATTTTGGGGATGTGTCTCAAAGGGTGCTCCCTCGTGTTATTTCTAACCATTGTCCGCTTTTGGTGGAAGCTGGTGGAGTTGGTAGGGGTCGCTGTGCTTTTAAGTTTGAGAACATGTGGCTCAAAGTTGAGGGCTTTGTCGAGAGAGTTAAACAATGGTGGGAGGGGTATAGCTTTATAGGATCCCCAAATTTCGTTCTTGCTCAGAAATTAAAGGCTCTTAAAGAAGACCTCAAGAAGTGGAATAAGGAAGAATTTGGAGATTTGGCATTTAGGAAGAAGTGTTTGCTGTCTGAATTAATGGGTCTTGATGCTAAGGAAGAACTGTTGGGTCTCTCCAATGCGGAACAATCCCGCCGAACAAAGGTTAAAGGTGATATTGCAACATTAGTTGCTTTAGAAGAGACTTTTTGGAGACAAAAGTCTCGTGCTTTGTATGTGAAGGAAGGAGATAACAATACTCAGTTCTTTCATAGATTAGCGAATTCTCATAGAAGAGCTAATCACATTAGAAGCATCAAGGTAGATGGAGTCTTATATAAGGACGGATCTGTTGTTAAATCTCGGGTGATTCAGTTCTATCAAAATCTCTACACGGAGACAGGTATGTGGCGTCCAACTGTGGATGGACTTGATTTTGCTTGTATTGGAGACGATGAAAGGTTGTCTATGGAGACGGAGTTCTCTAAAGAAGAGGTTACCTAGGTTTTGATGGAGATGGAGGGGGACAAAGCACCTGGGCCAGATGGATTCACCATGGCTTTTTTCCAAAAATGTTGGAGTGTGGTGGAGGTGGATGTCATGGCTATTTTTGAGCACTTT
Organism: Quercus dentata; assembly: GCA_028216015.1. NCBI lineage: Eukaryota > Viridiplantae > Streptophyta > Magnoliopsida > Fagales > Fagaceae > Quercus > Quercus dentata. The sequence goes on from CP116453.1 coordinate 24,816,985, forward strand.
CACAGCTATTTAGTGTTTGAAAGGTCTTTAAATGCCTCATTTAACCCTCTAATTCCCAAGAAAAATAATGCTATTGATGTTAAGGACTTTAGGCCTATTAGCTTGGTAGGGAGTGTGTACAAGCTGCTGTCTAAGGTGTTGGCAAATAGATTGAGGGTTGTGCTAGGTAGTCTCCTCTTTGAGTCTCAAAATTTTTTGTTAGTGGGAGGCAAATTTTGGATTCGGTGCTTATTGCTAATGAGTGCATAGATAGCAGATTGAAGAGTCATGTTCCTGGTGTGGTTTGTAAATTGGACATTGAGAAAGCCTATGACCATGTGAATTGGGATTGCATTATTCTATTTGTTGGGTAGAATGGGTTTTGGGGTGAAATGGAGGGGGTGGATTAAGGCCTACATAACTACTGTTCGCTTCTCTATTATGGTGAATGGTTCTTCGGTAGGTTTTTTTGGAAGCTCCCGTGGGTTGAGACAAGGTGATTCGTTGTCCCCTCTTCTTTTCCTTCTAATAATGGAAGTGCTAAGTAGGATTTTGAAGAAAATTGAGGAGTGTGGTTTACTTAGTGGTTTTCATGTGGGGCCGATTAACTCTATAGGGGTACGCATTTCACACTTGCTGTTTGCAGATGATACCATCTTGTTTTGTGATGCTTCTAGAGATCGGTTGATGTCTATTTAGGCTGGTTTTGACATGCTTCCAAGCAGTTACTGGTTTGAAAGTAAATGCAGGGAAGAGTGAGAATGTTCCGGTTGGGGAGGTTGGAAATATAGATGCTTTGGCTGCCATACTTCCTTGTAGGGTGGGTAGTTTGCCTATGAAATACTTAGGAATGCCGTTGGGTACTCCATATAAAACAGCATCTGTTTGGAATCCTATCTTGGAGAGGATGGAGAAGAAACTCTTAGGTTGGAAACGCCTTTATTTATCAAAGGGGGGTAGACTTACTCTGTTGAAGAGTACTCTTTCTAGCCTTCCTACGTACTATCTATCCTTATTTGTCATCCCTGTAGTTGTGGCTGATAGGTTGGAGCGTATTCAGAGAAATTTTTTATGGGGATCTTCAGAAGAGTGTTTCAAGTATCCTTTGGTGGCTTGGGAGAAGGTGTGTTTACCGTTAGAACTGGGTGGTTTGGGGATCGGGAAGTTAGTGCATTTTAATAAAGCCCTGTTAGGGAAATGGTTATGGAGGATTGGAAGAAAAGGCCCTCACCTTTGGAGGAGGGTTATTGCAACTAAATATGGAGAGGGTCAAGGGGGGTGGACTACTAAAGCATGTAGAAGGGCCCACGGATGTGGTCTATGGTGTGGTATTCATGATGGATGGGAGAGTTTCTCCAAACATGTGGCCCTAGTGGTGGGTGATGACACTCGTATCCTTTTTTGGCATGATAAGTGAGTTGGAGAAAACACACTTAAAATGCTCTATCCTTAGTTATATGTGTGTTCTAATGACAAGGATGCTTGCATTTCTGATGTATTATGCCACCGGGAGGGTGGAAATGATAGATTTTGGAATGTGAGATTTTACAGGGATTTTCATGAAAGGGAGTTAGAGGCTGCCTTTTCATTCCTTGAGTTCATTTAATCTCGAATCCCTAGGGGTATTGGGAGTGACAATTCTCATTAGTGTCTCAATGGGAATGGCAAGTTTGATACTCGGTCCTATTACAATAACATTCGGGGTGCATCTGCCTCCAATTTTCCGTGGAAGGGCGTTTGGAAAGTTAAGATTCCTAAGAGGGTGGCATTTTTTGTGTGGACAGCGGTTCATGAGCAGATCCTTACATTGGATAATCTTATACTTAGGGGGCACATTTTGGTGAATCGGTGTTGTATGTGCCATCGTAATGAAAAAAACGTGGATCATCTCCTCCTCCATTGTCCTGTAGCTCACTCACTGTGGGTTTACATGTATCAAATTTTTGGGATCCAATGGGTCATGCCAGGCTCTGTGGATAGCTTGGTGTATTGTTGGAGCAATTGGTTGGGAAAATTTAATTCGGACATATGGAATATGATTCCTAGCTATTTGATGTGGATTGTTTGGATGGAAAGAAACCGGCACTCTTTTGAGGATACTGAGAAATCTTCTTAGTTGTGCACTTTTAAGTTTTTTCTTGTTGTTTGATGTTGTTTGTTTGTTTGTTACATTTCCTTGTGTTCACCATCATGAACACCTTGTATTTGCTTTCGTTAGTGCTAAAGTTTGTTTAATAATATCTTATTACCTATCAAAAAAAAAAAAAAATACACCACATCAAGCAATGCGGCACAAATCTCCAAAAAACTATATTGCGATGTCGTCCAAATTTACTTTGCCAAGACTCAAACACCTCAAGTACCTTAAGTGGCATAACACAATGGAGTCCAAACAAACAAAACACCAAAGACCACAACTCGGAAGCTATGGGGCAATGAAGTAGAAGATGATCCACCGACTCCCCACACCTCTTACACATATAGCACTAGTCAATAACAATAATACTCCTTATGTGAAGATTATCAATTGTAAGAATCTTACCTAATTAGGTCGACCATGAAAAGAAAGCCACCTTTGGAAGGACCTTCGATTGCCACACCAACCTCCAAGGGAAGGAGATAGTAGGGGGGTAGAAAGAAAGATAGAAAATTCTAACCTCAAAACCTCTACTCCTTGTTAGCTTCCAATTGCCATAAACCGATCAAAAGAGACTTTCTCCCAATCCTGCGGCAAACGACGAAATTGAAAATTCCAATGAATTTTCCCAACAGTCTAACACATAACCTCCGCCACTAAAGAATCCCTTGCCCTACTAAGGCGGTAAAGATCCGGAAAAGCCTCTTTAAGGATACAATCCCCACACCACACATGCTTCCAAAACTTCACCCTAGTACCATCCCCTACATCAAACCATAGGAGTTTAGAGAAGTTCAGCTAGCCACTTCTAATAAACCTCCAAAGGCTAACACCATAGGCACTTGTCACCATTTTCGTGCACCAACCACCCCATTCATTCCCATATTTCGGCTTTATAACCCTCCTCCATAACGTGTCTGTCTCTAACCCATATCTCCATAACCACTTGCCCAACAAGGCAGAGTTAGAGCTTCTCAACCGTCTTATGCCTAGCCCTCCAACTTGCATTGGCTACAAACTTTAGCCCATTTCACCAGGTGTAACTTAGAATCACCACTAATACCACTCCAAAGAAAATCTCTCTATAATTTCTCCATGCAATTAGCAACCTTCCCGGGTATAGGAAGAATGGAGAGGAAATAAGTAGGTAAGGAGGAAAGAGTATTTTGATAAGACTTACCTTCCCCCCTTTAGATAAATAAAGCCTCTTCCACCCTGCTAGTCTTCGTTCCATCTTCTCTAATATTGGATTCTAGATTGATGACTCCTTGAATTTAGCTCTCAAAGGAAGTCCCAAATATTTCAAAGGAAGCGAAGAACGCCTACAACCCAATAGCCCCACCAACACATCCAGATTACGTACCTCACCAACTAGTACCAACTCTGATTTCCCCATATTAATTCTTAACCTTGAAACCTCCTCAAATCTATTCAGAATCTCCCTCAAAGTAACCAACTGATTAGGGTTAGCATTACAAAAAATAAGGGTGTCATCCGCAAATAAAAGATGAGGCACAATCATCGAAGTAGTAGGTGTAGAATCTACAGAGAAGCTCGAAAACTATCCCCGAAAACTGTCCAACAACTACCGCCATATCCAACATACGGCTCAAAACCTCCATAACAATATCAAAGAGCAAGGGAGATAGAGGATCCCCTTGCCTAATCCCCCTAGAGCTTCCAAAAAAATCCGAAGGACTCCCATTAATCAGAATGGAAAATTTAACAAGAGAAATGCAACACAAAATCCATTTCCTCCACTTTTCTAAAAACCCACAACGCTGCAACATATAAATTAGAAAGCCCCAATTCACATAATCATATGCCTTCTACACATCCAACTTACACAACCACCCCGGAATCCCTATCTTCAGTCTACTATCAACACATTCGGAAGAAATTAACACAGAGTCCAAAACTTGTCTACCTTTAACAAATGCATTCTGAGAATTTGAAATAAGCCCGCATCCTTTGAAACCGATTAGCCATCACCTTCAAAATAATCTTGTATATCCCACCAACTAAACCGATTGGCCTAAAATCCTTGATCTCCACAAAGATCATGCCTTTTTAGGAATAAGGGTAAGAAATGCAGTATTAAGACTCTTCTCAAATACTGCTTGAGTATGAAAGTTCAAAAAACTTCTATAATTTCTTTTTTCAACACACTCCAACAAGACTAAAAAAAAAAAAAGCCATGGAAAATCCATTTGGGCCAGGAGTCTTATCACCATTAAAACCATGGATCACCCCATACAACTCATCCTCATCAAATGGCCTATCTAACCAAATAGCATCCTCCTCGAAAATCCTAGAGAATTCCACGTCATCAAGGACAGGTCTTTTAACCACATCTTTGGAATAAAGCTGCCTATAGAAGCGAGAAATACACTCTGTTATGACCTCTGAATCTAATGACAACTCTCCATCCACCATAAGCCTATCTATGGAGTTAAATCTTCTGTGGGAATTGGCTATACGATGGAAGAATTTAGTATTCCTATCTCCTTCTCTAATACAAAGTACTCTAGATTTTTTCCTCCAACATATTTCTTCCAAAAGAGAAGCTTTTTCAAGCTCCCCCTGAATTCTCTCCAAGTCTAGCTTCTCCTCCCTTAAATCACGAGTCTCCTCAATAGTTTCAAACTTACTAAGATCCTTCCACAACTGTTTTCCTCATTCTTCTACATTTCCAAACACCTCCACATTCCATTTTTTCAAATCATTTTTCAACAGCTTCAATTTATTTGCCAACACAAAACTCAGAGCACCTTGAAAATAATAGGAATCCCACCAAGAACGCACCCTTTCCACAAAGCCTTCATCCTTAAGCCACATGTTCTCAAATCTAAACGGCCTCCTACCCCTATGCTAGAAGGATCCACCCTCTAAGACAATCGGAAAGTGGTCCGATAAAAGCCTAGACATTCTTCTCTGACACACAGTAGGAAACTTAGCCTCCCAATCTGTAGTGAACAAAAATCTGTCCAATCATGCCTTCGACTCAACTTACCTAGAATTAGACCAGGTAAAGTTTCCTCCTTCCATGTGTAAAGTTTCCTCCTTCCTAGTAAAGTATCTTTGTCGGTGAAGTAAATCATTGGATTACAAAGTCTAATCTAGTTCCACGGAAGATGGAAACATTTTTAGCAAAAGAATTGGAAAACTATTCATAAATGATTTCCACCACTCTTCTTCTCTATAAGCATATGCCAGGGATTTAGAAACATTAGTGATCACTTCAACAGTTCAGGTCAGCACCTTCTCTTTGTTATTATTACAAAGAATGGGAATATAAGTGATAAATTACCAAATGGCCCAAAAGCTTAAGCTATTAGGAAATGGTAAATTTAATCATTTAACCATAATTCTGACACTGCGCCTCACTTGTGAGCCTAGACTCGCTCTTAATAATTGGGGCCCAACATGTTGGATTTTTAACATTTTAAATGGGAGCTAGTGTGGGGATAAGGATCGAACTTAGGACTTCCTACTTTGATACCATGATAAATTGCCAAATGTCCCAAAAGCTTAAGCTATTAGGAAATGGTGTATTTAATCATTTAACCATAATTCTAACAATCAGCATCCTACATTTCAATTTTTGACTAAAATACAATGCATTATGTTGCATCTCTAGACATTCCCTACACCACATCCATTCTTCCTGCAGAAACATCTTAATTCTTATAGAATTGAGTAAAACAACAAAGATAAAATCACACAATACAAGAAATCCCAACTACATAAAGGTGTCTGGCCATGATGAATACCTCATCACAAACACACATAAGCTAAGGGGAAAGGGAAATCAGTACGCCACATATATCAGAAAATTTAAAATTCAAATGTAACCCAGTCTCCAAAAGAAATGTAACTTACAAACTGCTTATATCCAATGTTGTTCTTCTCTGCTATTGTTTCAATCATGTACCAAGCATCAGTATCAGGAAGTCCCAGCCCAGCCTTTACGAAGAAATAAAAGAAATTCAGAACTCAAAAGAAGTCACTGATGTATATGTATATGGTGAGGGTATGGAAAAAGGTAAAAAGGAAAAAAAGAAGTGAATAAAGAGAATGCACTACCATGTGTGATGCCACCATAATTAGCTGCACTGCCACAATAGATGCATAATTCACTGACCTGATATAAAATCAGATGAAAGCAATATCGAGGAATTACATCTCACACAATCACTATTTTGCGGGTATAATCAAATTCAAAAGAAAGAAAGAATTTCAGTGGATAGTATTTCGATTTTTAGTAATACTATTTCCATCCATGTCTTGAAAGGATTTGATTCTTGAATCCACCTATATCTTAAGTAGCAAGGTACATAGAATGTATAAGACGACTCATATGTTCCATCTTCCAGATTAAGACAGTAGACATTTATAACAAGATTATTCTGTACACCAACATAAATATATGATCCATCCAAATAATGACACAACCAAATTAAGTTCAATCCAAACCACATCCAAACTGATCTACCTCGGCCTTGGTCAACGTGAAGCTGGCTCCATTAAAAATCAAGGTTTCTACCCCACAAGGCATAGCACATTGGATTTCTAGGATCGTTTTCATTTTCTTTTGATGATATTCTGAGTCTAACCATTTTATCATACACAGAAAACAACCTATGTATGTATGTATGTATGTATGTATGTATGTATGTATAAGTGTGTGTGCGTATTCATTTTAATGTAAGGGTCCAAATCAATGCTATATGAGATACATATTCCCTCATTCCAAGTAAATTAATCAATGGAATTCCCATCTTTATAAGAAAGACATTCCCTCTACTTTGGAAGTGAAACTCCTACACTGTTGGTGTATCATAGTCCACCAATGTCCTTTGATCTTGGGTGGGTCATCTAATTTTTAAAAGTCAGCCATAAGAGGCCTCTAACAAGCTCTACTTCATTCTGTGGAAAAATGGATTCATCCCTGACCAAACTTACCTCATCTCCATTACCTCTCTCTCCCTCTCTCTTTAGAAATCCTGGCATAAGAGGCCTCTCACAAGCTCTACTTCATTTTGCATAAAGATAGCTTTGTCCCTGATCAAGCTTGCCTCATCTCCACCCCTGATTAACATACTCAAGAACAGATTCCCTTTCAGCCCATTGGTTCCATCACTAACATTCCGTGGCTGGAAATCCAAATTCCATCTTTTTTTTTTTTTTTTTAACTTAGGGAACCTTTCTAAAGAAGATTCAAAGAAAATATTGCAATGCCATGAAGGTGCCCGCATCATTTTATGATGAAATATAAATTAGCCAAACTGCATTGCAGTGCCATGCAGGTGACCTCATCGCTTCAGACTTATGGCTTGGGTAATCTACCCAAACTGCACCTCCTACTAGTCTTACCAGTATTCTATGGTTGGCTGGATTCACACTGTCGTATCTCAGGGGTATATGATCTATGAAGCACGGGTGCAGATTTGGATTTGGATTTGGGTGCGGGTGCGAACACAGGTGCGGGACTCGGCAATTTTTGAAAAAGTAGGATGCGGGTGTGACGGGGTGCGGCAATTAAAAAATTATTAAGAATATTTTTATTTATATTTTCTAATATTGCTAAGTATACTTTTTCACATTATATAAACATATATCAATTTAAGAGCAATAGTAGATAATAACTAAAACATGATGTTCATAAATTAGAATGCAACCCACAAGCTTGAAACTAAATAATTCCATGATGAAGAGATTGAGACCGAGAGATGGAGAGATTGAGATTGAGAGATGAAGAGTGAGCTTGGGCAGTGAGGCAAAGGAGAGATTCTGACTTCTGAGTGAGTGGCCATGGGTTAGGGAGTGAGAGAGGGGAGACGGAGGGTGGGATAACGAGAGAGGCAGTAGGCAGAGAGCTTCAAAGTTCAAAACAGTGAGTTTTGCATAATTTTTTTTTTTACTAGAATTTTGGCCTGATTCAAAGCCGGTTTCGGCCTAATTCAGCCCTTTTCGGCCTGTTTTGGCTAGTTTCCACCATCAGTCGATATGATCCGATTCAGCCTGGTTTAGCGCAAATCCACAAACAAAGAAAAAAAAAAAAAATCACGGCACTGACGCGTGGTCAGCGGTGTCGACCACCACACGCCGCGTTGGTGCGTGTCGGTGCAGGTGCAGCGGCCCTAGAGCCGCACCCGTGCTTTCTGGCATATGATACACAAAACCAAGTGCAAAATTTTCCAACCATAATCCAAATTCATAGTCCGAACATGTTCATTTTGTCTATCAACCTCCCCCCCACACACATAAAGAAAGCGACCTTGGGTCAAATTGTAGTGTTTAGATTGGGTTGAAATTGTCACTTTACATTAAAAAGCCACAGTTTGGTTAATCCTTTTTGGATGCCAGACCAACCCAACCCAAACTAAGTTGCAGCTAACAACCCAGAGAGACTGACAAGTATCCCCATAGCCAAGCTCAAGGAGAAGCAACACTACACTTTGTACTCTGTATGGTGAAACCTTGCCTAAAAGCTAGGCTAATTGCATGTGCAGCTACAAAATGGAGGGCTCATATGGGAGGTGGGTGAGGGGTGGCACATAAATGTATGGTATGACAAGTGGTTGACCAGGGCACCGGAGAGTAAGCCAACTTGGTAGAGGTCACCATGGTGTGTGAACCGATTGATGAGGACTGGAAGTGGTCGAATGTGAAATTGATTGATGAGGTACTTGATGAAAGGAGTGTGGCCCTGATAAGGTACCATTATGCAACTTGGGCACGCGAGACCAACTTACCTAGAGTCCAAACCTCCTTGGGGGCATTCTTGGTAAAGACGGCATATGTTTTAGCACTGAAATTGGCTGGCTTTCAGACTGAGCAAGAATGCTCAACTGCTGCAACAGCAAGGACACTCTGGAGGAAGATATGGAAACTAAAAGTGAAGAGTAAAATCAAGCATTTTATAAGGAGAGCATGCAATTATGTTTTCCCTACAAGGATCAAGTTGTACAATCAACGAATACTTGGTGACCCAACGTGCTTGTTTTGAAAAAGAAAAGGAGGGGAAAGCAGTGACACGTATATTGTTGGAATGCCCTTTTGCCTGAGACGTCAGGTCTATGGTACAGGGGAAGATACAAAACTCTCTGGTTTCAGTGGAGGATTATCTACTGCTCACCAAGACAATGATGCGACAGCTCTAAAATGAGGAGGTTGAGTTATCGGCTGTAACAGCGTGGTTGCTATGAAATGCTTGAAACAGGTATATCTAAGAAGGAATCCAGACACCACCTAGGAAGCACAGGTGCAGCTAAATGGTAGCCACACCCGTGTCGAACGCGGCTGGGACGTGGGGTGCGGCCTGGATGCAGCTGCACACGCGTCCCACATGAATTTTTTTTTTTTTAAAAAAAAAAAAAAAAAAAAAAGCCTGAAATGCACCTTTTCATTTTGTGGGGCAGAAGTTTCAGTCGGTGGTGGCACCATTGATTCATTGACATTTGCAAACTGGGGTTGAATCCTTGAACACACAGAGAGAAAGTGGTTGAAAGCTTGAATATAGAGTGTGTTTAGAGATTTGAAAAGTGAAGAGTGAAAATGTGAAGTGGGAATTGGGAAGACGTGTGTACAGAGAAAAAGTTAATAAAACCCAAAACGTATCATGCCGCACCTGCACCCATGTCCTACTTTTTCAAAAATTGCAGTGTTGCCGCACTACACTCACACTTGCACCCGTATCCGTGCAGGTGCTTCCTAGGACACCACCGAAGCAAATTCTAGAGGCTGGAATGAATCGGCTGAAGGAGTTTCACCAAGCCAATGCTTGTGTGAAACTGAGTGCAAAATAGTGAACCCAAAAGAAGACTAAGCAGGCGAGTACAATTACAACAAACTGATAAACACGTGTTTGAGGTGGATTGTAGGCAGTATCATAAAGGGCATCTAAGTTGCGTACATTGAGATGGGTGTGCCTATCCAGGTACAAATGCTCATGGTATACATGCAATGCATTGGAAATGATTAAGGTTCAATCTTTATACTCAAAAAGAAAATCGATGCATGGCATGAGTGTACACTCAATGCAATCAAGAGCAAAAGAGCTTTATAAATGTATTATCCCAAGTAAAAGGACAAGAAACTAGAAACACTAGAACATCAGTAGACTATACAAAATTGTAGAATTTAGTAAATTGTATTAAAAAAAAAAAAAAAAAGGTACGAAATCCTTACTTGTTTGAAGACTGCTCCATTAGATATTCAAAGTATCCTTCCCAGAACCTGTAAAGGAATTATAAATGCCATGAAAATTCCAAATTTAAATTAGTAAAAAACTCATTAGACCCCAAAACATTTTAAGGTTATTTAATGTGAAAGAAGGTTGAATTCTATTTTTAACCATGATCAATCCTGATAATATAAATTCCTGACTATGGAAAATCAGAGGAAAACATTGGGTGGCGAAGAGAAGTGGACGCTATCTCCTTTTCTCACACAAGTTCAACATCTCAATTCACAAAATAGTAAACAAGAGTACTTTAAGGAGTTAATTATAGACAAAGATTGACCCATAGCTTTTCCTACTTCCTAAGCATAATGAGTCTTCCCACCATAACATGAAAAATTCTCACCATGTCAAAGCACAAGAACTAATACAGTCCCAAAGATAGCACTTCATTACAAATTTAAGCTCCCTAAGACTCCAACCTGAATTGGCAAAGCTGAAGTTCTTATTCCTAAAAACTTTATGATTGCACCTCGATTCCTTATACTTCCAACATTCTAAAGTACCTGGACACCCTAAGCTCCAATTAATCATTTTTACTACTTTTATTTATTATGCCTTCTCTTTTTTATTTTTTTGGTCATTCCTTTGTATACCCCTTGTGTACTAGTGCTGAGCCCCCTTTTTTTATGAATCATATTACCTTTTTGAGTTTCGTTTTTAATAAATCATATTACTCGCAGGAAAAAAAAAACTGCCTAACACTCCCACCATCTAGAACAATATGTGACTAAAGAAACAATGATCTCTACTATCAACAGTGAACAAGTTAGGTTCAAGGCAGTAGCTAGCAAAAACCAAAGCACAATAGAAGTTTTACAAAGTTAAATTAAATAATAATTCGGCCACAGGAATTTAATAAGAAATAATATGTAACTAAAGCTTCTTGAAAGAAATAATATTCAGAATATCAAATAACAAAGGAAGAGAAAAATGAACAGTTAAGGACAGTTAAGGAGATAGTCAAAGTAGCTGCACCACAAAAACAAATATTCACAATCATATAATCAATACACAGTGCAAAAAGCCTTAACAGAAGGATTATTTGTTAACAACCATCTTTACCCTAATCAATACACTGTGTGGATAAGATTTTGCAAATAGCATCGCTATTGTTAGTATGTCAAAGTCCTACTTGTGAACAGGCAAAAAAGGTGGGAAGTATGATGAATAAATTACTCTAAAAATATGGTCTGCGACACTTACCGTAACTCCTCCCAGATTGACAGAGATATAAGGTGGCGTTGGATATAATCTGAAACATTATTAGCATCTTTCTTATACATTTCTGCAGAGACTTCAAGGGCATCTCTAATGGTCATCACATCATTTCGAGATGTTGCACGACTGATTGCCGTTTTGAGCTGAATTAACATATTAATTACATTTAGGAAAAAATTTTACTATCACAAACATTTAGATTCCGTGTAAAGTGTATTAAGGAAACTAGAAGTAAAGGAAAACAAGCAAGAGAGAAAACTGGTGCAAAAGCATAATGTATATTTAGGGATGCATCTGGATAATTTACCTTTTCATAAGTTTTTTTATTAGTGTAATTGTCCTTTTCAAAATTAAACAAATTATCAAAAATTAAATGAAAGAAAAAAAACAGAGGAATTTGATTGCTTGAACTCTTAAACCTTGATATAATCATAATTGAGAGGATATCATAAAACTAATTGAAAAAATTAAATGATGAAACATCATCATAAAAGCATAAAGTAAAATCAATGCAATATGGAGCTTTCTAACTCTTAAAATTTATAACCAATGATGCTTGCTCGGGTACATACCAATTCTTTCACTGCAATAAACTGTTCCTCAGTCAGCTGACAATTCCACCCCTGAGGGCATAAATCCAGTGCATAGGTTAGCTTATGCCGCAAAATAGTAATAGTAGTGGCAGTGGTAATTGAAATAGAAATAATAATAACAATGCATTTTAAAGCTACATACTGAATGTATATGCTCCCTAATACATTCAACAAACCCGCTACCGCCAATTCCCTCTGCATCAGATTCAATCAAAGCTACAAAAAGCCAACAAATAGACATTGTCATGGGATGAAAGCAGATTGAATTAGTGAGTGATAGAAGTAAATTTTTTTCCTAAAAATGCCAATGAGAGAGTAGAACTCTACTAGATGCATACCAAGAATTGTGCCATATTCAAAAGACGCAAGAGGATCTTCAGTTGCTCCCAATTTCAGAAGACGAAGCCACAAACCCTATTTAAAGAAAACCACAATACTTAAAACAAGAAGTGTGAAGGACAATGAAAACAACAATAGCTAAAATTCCACCAAAATATATCATTTAACTTAAATAGAAAGGAATTAATATGCATTTTATGCCCATGTAGACGAACTAGACTAGCAGTATAAATACTTCACATTAGCAATGTAGTTTGTCACATTTCTTTCAGACCCATGTATTCAATTGGTTTCACTTAGATCACTTGTAACACATGGGCGCACACACATTCATACAGAAAAGCAAAGTAAAAATGGGAAAAAAAATTTCAAAGGTCCTGCTTGTTTACCAGAAAAATTATTTGAAAGGGGGAGAGGGGAGGGAATCATGAAGCTGGATATCATCTCAAAAAAATCAGAGGAAGTTCATTTCCTTAAAACCTATCCATCTATTATATGGTTGTAGGGAGTAGGGACAGCAATTTGTATCCACCCCAGCAATTTGTAATCAAATACATAAACTACAAGCATCCATCAAATCACAGACCAAAAAAATAGAATGACTTCCTATGATAGACATCCAATCCAATAGAGTTTTAAAGAAGAAAAGTTTTAAATTAGCTATAGTCCTTTCAGAATTTTCAAAACATTGGTTGTTTCTCTCCCGCCAAATGCACCACATCAAACAATGGGGGACAGCCATCCAAATAACACCATTACGATGATGACCAAAATTTCCTTACCAACATGCAAGGAGCTCAACCACAGTCTTTGGCATCGCCCAGTAGATAACAAACAAGGTGAACACCATAGACCACAACTCATAAACAATAGGACAATGTAGTAAAAGATGGTCTACCGATTCTCCATTACCTTTGCACATATAACACCAATCTAGAATTAACACCTTCTTACGTAAATTATCAATAGTCAAGATAGTTCCTAAAGTTGCAGTCCAAACAAAAAACGTGACTCTGGAAGGAACCTTTTGCTTCCAAATACTTCTCTAAGGGAAGGACTGAGTACATACACCCAACAAAGCCTGATAATAACTGCTTACCTCAAAGCCCTTGCTCTTAGTAGGCGTCAAACACATCTTATTCTCACCAATAACACTCAAAGAGACTCCACATATAACATCCCAAAAAACAGACAAAGAATCCTGATTCCCTCTCATGAATTTCTCGCAAGAATTCCAAGTCCCAAAAAAGAACCCCCTTAGAAAACTGCATGAGATCAGCCACATAAGCCTCCTTATCATTACTAATTTTGAATAAATCTGGAAAACACATACTCAAAGGGTTATCCCCACACCGGACATCATGCCAAAATTTCACTCTAGTCCCATCTCCAATCTGAAACTGAATGTAGGAGAAAAAGTAGACCAACCACTACTAATAGTTTTCCATAAACTCACCCCATAGGAGCTTGGAATAGAATTAGAGCACCAATCTCCCTCCTTAACTCCATATTTAACCCTTTAACCCTTCTTCATAACGCTTCTCTCTCATACCCAAATCTTCACAACCATTTTCCCAATAGCGCTTCATTAAAGTATCTCAAATTTCAAATTAATAGACCCCCAAATTGGATAGGAGAGCATACCTTGGACCAATTCACCAAGTGACGTTTAGAATCATCTCCCGGACCACCCCAAAGAAAATTTCGTTGAAGTTGTTCTATACAATTTGCTATATCTACCGGAATTGGGAAAAGGGAGAGAAGATAAGTAGGTGAATTGGATAAAGTACTTTTTTATGAGAGTAATTCTCCCCCCTTTGGATAGATACAATCTTTTCCATCCCGCTAACCTCCTTTCCACCTTCTCAATGATGGGATTCCAAACTGCTCTATCTTTCCATTTTGCACCCAATGGAAGGCCTAAATATTTCATAGGAAGTGAGCCCTGCTTATAACCCAACGCATCTACTAGCATCTCAACATTTGGAACCACTCCCATAGGAACTAGTTCAAACTTATCCAAATTAATTTTCAACCCCGATACAATCTCAAACCATGACAAAATCAGGCGCAAAAACAACATCCGGTCGATATCGGCATTGCACATAACCAATGTATCATCTACAAAGAGAAGATGAGTTACCTATAAGTGATTACCTATGGAGGGTTCCCACACTAAATCCAAAAAATCGACCTTCCATCACTGCCTTATTCATCATTTTGCTAACTGCCTCCATAACAACAACAAATAACAATGAAGACAAAGGGTCACCTTGTTGTAAGCCTCTATAATTCTCAAAAAAACCACATGGAGCTCCATTAATCAAAACTGAGAATTTAACCGTGGAAATACAGTAATAAATCCATTTTCTCCATTTTTTGGGAAACCGAACAGCTCAAGCATATACATTAGGAAATCCCAGTTCACATGATCATAAACCTTCTCTACATCCAACTTGCACAACACCCCTAGAACTCCCGATCTCAACCTATTGTCCAAACACTCATTTGCAATGAGACATGAGTCTAGAATTTGCCTATTCTTAACGAAGGCATTCTGAGAATCCGAAATAACATCCTCAATCACCTATTTCAACCTATTAGCCAATACTTTAGCGATAATTTTGTAAACCCCTCCCCCCCCAAAAAATCAAACTAATAGGTCAAAAATCTTTAACCTCTACTGCATCTAACTTTTTGGGAATAAAGGAGATAAAAGGTTGCATTTAAACATTTCTCGAACTGACCTCTCTCAAAAAAAACCTGAAAAATCTTCACGAGATCTGCTTTGATAACATCCCAGTAAGTTTGGAAAAATGCCATAGGGAAACCATCTGGGCTAGGAGCTTTATCCCCCTCAAAATCTTTAACTACCCAAAAACTTCTGCTTCATCAAAAGGCCTCACCAACCAGCTAGCCTTGATTTCAGAGATTTTAGGAAAATTCAACACATCTAAATGTGGGCGATAGACTCTATGTTCCGTAAATAAATATTTATAAAACTGAATAATACAATCCTCTATACTTTTTTGATCAGAAGTCAGGACCCCATCAACCTTGAGATTAGTAATTGCATTGTTCCTTCCATGTGAGTTAGCCATCCGATGAAAGAACTTTGTGTTGTTGTCCCCCTCCTTCAAGTAGAGCATTCTTGATTTTTGCTTCCAAATAATCTCTTCTAAAAGGCTGATTTTTTTAAAATTCTGTTTGAAGCCTTGCCTTCTCTAACTTCTCCTCTTCTGATAAAACTATTGCTTCCTCTTTTGCATCCAAAGTTGTATTTTTTTTACAGCCACATTTCTGAAGTCCAATTCGTTCCACTTCTTCAAGTCTGCCTTCAAGGCTTTTAATTTCATAGCCATTTTGTAGCTAGGTGTACCTTGGAATTGATAAGAATCCCACCAATCTTCCACCTTCCACCTTCCACCTAAAGCCACATATTCTCAAAACGAAAAGGTCTTCGTCCCTTCTAAATTGCACCACCCTCTGTGTTTTTAAATTTTTATAAACATAATAAAATACATATTAAAACTATATATATGCATAATAGTAAAACCTTAATCCCCATATCTTTTGAACTGCCGCCACCCCTGGTCTCACTCTATCAATTGAACATATTACATATATTCCAATGGGCAGACCATCAAGGTGGTGGTGCACTGTTGGGATTTGATTGTGGCTAACTGGTGAGTTCTTGTGAGGATTCATGGCAGCATGTTGGCAATTGGCTATGATTGGTAGTGTGGGTGTGTATTTAGTGGTGTTTTGAAGTTGTTGCTTACTTGCTTTAAATGAAATCATAGTGGGTTTCAACAGCAGTTTTGGGTTATTTGTCCATATGGCTGGTGTACAATAGATGGCTGGTGTACAAAAGAGGTGTTGGAACCCAATGGTGTTAAGTCTTTAGAGAACAATAAGACAAAGTTGGCCAACTTTCTCTAAATTCATCCAATTTGATGTAGGGGTTGGTAATAGAGTCAAATTTTGGCATGATCTGCAGTGTGGTGATTGTACCCTTCAAGAAACCTTCCCGAAACTTTATTGGTTAGTTTGAGGGAGGCACTAATTTCCGGCCAACTCTACTCTACTACCCCTCCCCCTCAATCCAAACTATCCCTATAGCATTAGTCGTAATAAGGAGTCTTCTATAGCAGAAGTCATGCATTTTCCTAACCAGATGCAGCATTGGGATTTTTTTTTTTTTTTTGATAAGTAATAAGATATATTGATAAAAAAGGAACACCCTAGTG
Organism: Quercus dentata; assembly: GCA_028216015.1. Taxonomy (NCBI): domain Eukaryota; kingdom Viridiplantae; phylum Streptophyta; class Magnoliopsida; order Fagales; family Fagaceae; genus Quercus; species Quercus dentata. The sequence goes on from CP116453.1 coordinate 24,833,749, forward strand.
CACAAGGAGTGAACAAGTGAAAAGAAATCAAATACAAAAATTGCAAGAGTCTAGGAAATCAATAAAAGAAGGGAATGATTTATTTTGCAAAGCAAACAACCAATCCCTTAAAGTTCTAAAAAAGAGAAGCTTGAGGTCCGGAATAGATCTCTCAATATCTTCAAAACATCTACTATTCCTCTCCCTCCAAAGACACCAAAATAAGCAATGAGGAATGATGGACCAAATATAACCATTTCGATGACGACCAAAGCTACCTCGCCAACACCATAACAGCCCCAAAACAGTGTGCGGCATAACCCAAGTTACTGCAAAAAGACCCAAAACCATAGACCATAGATCCATAGCGAAAGGACAATGAAGGGTTTTAAGGTGCATGAGTACTATTTCTCCCTTTCCTTGACTCCTGGCATTCTTTTTTAATGGAATCCTGTGTGGTGTTCAAAGATTCCTCCTAGGGTAGCTTTCTTTTCTCGGATTACAACCTTAGGAAAGATTTTGACCATTGCAACTTATGGAATAAAGGTGTTAATGTTGTGGATTGGTGCTATATGTGCAAAAGAAGTGGGGAGTTAGTGTATCATTTTCTTCTTCATTATCCCATAGCTTTTGAGTTATGGACAATGGTGTGGAATTTGTTTGGTCTTCTATGGGTTATGCCACAAAGTGTAACTGATTTATTCTCGGCTTGGCAAGGTCCTTTGGGCAAACATTGAAATATAGTTTTCTGGAGTGTTGTGCCGCATTGTCTTGTGGTGTCTTTGGTGGGAATGGAATGTGAGATGCTTTGAGGGAAATAAATTGTCTATACTCAAGATTAAATCTCTTCTTCACCCTTTTCTGGATTGGAATATTGCTTTTAACTCTCTTCCTTGTTCTAATTTATTTGATATGTTAGAGCATTGTAATTTGAGAGATTGATGCACTGCTACTCAAGTACACCTTGTACCTAGGTATTCTCTTTTTTTATTAACAAACTTTCGTTAGTCATAAAATAAAAAAAGACGGCGGGTTTCATGATGTATGTTGTGGACTGGAGATTTCATTCTCTAAATTTGAGGATGTGGGCTTGTGAAGTTTAGGTCTGGGTTTGGAAACATGAGACATTAATGCCTGCTAGGGTTTGCAATGGGTCAAGGCCAATGGTCTTTGGGGTTTGACATGTGGATGGTGATTCAAATGACCCACCCACACCATCAAGGTGGCAAGCCCCCAGGACGTATGTGTGCAAAATGTCTCTTCAAAAAAAAAATATTTAATTGATAAAAAAGGGATAAGATATGATCAGCACCAATGGTTCAATATTATGAGCATGAGGCAATGGGGAGTGGTGCCAGTGCAAGGGAGATAAAGGATGGGACCTGGGATTGCATGAGTGGTGGTGATCAAAACAAAATAATAGTGGGAGGGATAGCATGACCCAACTTAAATTCATCTTGCTTCAAGAGTTAAGCATCATTAGCTAGTCAATGCTCCCCCATTATTAGATATCCTAGGTTGCACGGACACGCTATTTTTAGCGTCGTGTCGGTGTCGAACACGTGTCGTACACTGAACAGTGCGACTCGCGGATTCCGGTGTCCGACGAGTGTCCTCTTTTTTCTTTTCTTTTTTTCGTTTCTCCGACGCGCCGACGTGGCGCCGACACGGCTCCAACGCGTCCAACACGCCAGCAGTGAAGAAAAAAAAAAAAAAAAATCACAGATTTTGAGAAACCCACCTCTCAAGTTCTCAACCCACCCTCCCTCTGACCTCTATCGCTGCCCTCTGTCCCTCGCCGGAGCTAGATTGGGCCGATCGGCGAGCTCCATATACGTCAAGTGACGCCGTGTCCTGTCCCTTCCAGCGATCTCTCTCTCTCTCGGCGTGGACAACAAGTCTGACGACTCCGACCTCCTCTCTTTGTTTTTTTTTTTTTTTTTTGCCGCTGCCCTCTGTCCCTCACCGGAGCTAGATCGGGCCGATCGGCGAGCTCCATAGACGTCGAGTGACGCCGTGCCCTGTCCCTTCCAGCGATCTCTCTCTCTCTTGGCGTGGACAACAGGTCCGACGACTCCGACCTCTCTCTCTGTTTTTTTTTTTTTTTTTTTTGGATATCAATTTTGGTGTACACAAGATCTTTGTTACTCACTTAGTTATAAGTTATAATGCGTTTTTTTTTTTTTTTAATCCCACTCCCACGCTTAATGTATTTCTTTACTCAGCCTTTTGTTTTGTCTTATAAATTATAATGTTTATTATAAATTTAGTGATTTTTGTTTTAATGTGTCTTGCTATAGTTTTATTTATTTATTAAAGTTAAATATTGTGTATTATTGTACTACTTTGGGTGTTAGTTTACTTATTTGTAATTCTTACATAATTTAAATTCTAGACATAAACATATTTTATGTCTAAAAATATTAAAAAATATGCCTAAATATAAAATATAATTAATTATTTAACCGCCGTGTCCCCACCGTGTCGTGTCCTTATTTTTCAAAAATTTCTGTATCCCCGTATCCGTGTCCATGTCGTGTCCGGGTCCATGTCCATGTCCGTGTCCATGTCCGTGCAACATAGTAGATATCTAAACATGCATGATATTAAATCCTCATTATAAATTTAACAAATAGAACAAATAGCAGCTCAAAGCTAAATGTAAAATCTCATTTACACTGGTGAAAATGAGCAATACCATTATGACCGAGACAGGTAAACTTTCAAAGCCCAGCATATGAACTTTTTAAACAGTGTCAAGTTCAGAAATAAGATAACTGGGCAAGTTCAAGATTAAACGCTTATGGGATAAAAATATGTTTAATTCTGAGATCAACCAACAATTGCTGCATGTTTATCAATCAATACACGCAGTGAATTCAAAGAACCAGTGACAGATGAAATTAACTCAAGTCTGGGTATGCCATCCATGGAAAATCTCCAATATAAATGCTACTGAAAATGTGGATTTGTCAAACTATATAGGGAAACATGACAAAGTAGACAAAATAAAATGATATAAAGATCTCACCTGCAGCTTAACTTTTATGTCCAAAACCATGCGTTCCCTTTCTGCCTGAATAAAAAAATGAATAAATAAAGTGTCAGTTTAGTTCAAGACAATTCAAAAGTTCAAACAGAAAAAACACTCAAGGCATCTTGGTGATGGTGTAAAGAACTTACAGCTCTCTCCATTGGACTGAGACTTCCTGCTTTGGAATCCTTACCCACTAGCATAGAAGGTGAACTGATAAAAAGAAAGACAAAATGAGGGGTGCACTAACACTCTAACAGGCATGACAATAAGTATACAACACTGGAACCAACAGAACATTTTAAAGTTGTCACAAATAAATATATACCTAGGGGTATGCTTTCCAGAGAAATCAAAAGCTCCACTTGCTGCTGCAAGAATCTGCCTCCTCTTTTCCTCTTGCTCCTCTGTTCTAATGTTTGAAGGAAACCTGTCATAAGTATATTTGGCACCTGATCCTGGAGAACCAAACAAAATGAAAAAAATGAATATTACTATCTCCAATTTGAAATATCTTTGACTTTTTATAATTGATGTATATAACTGGCAATCTCGAAAAAGAGTAACATCAAATACACCTGATATTCCTACATCAGGATCTGATATTGTTATAATCTCGGGCTCTACCAAAGATGAGGGAAGTATTGAAGTAGGATTCTGACCCCTTCCAATTGCATCTTGTAACTTGTCAAGGAGATTGTTATTGTTATTATTATTTTCACCAGAACCCAGACCTCTATCCAGATAATCCAAGAAACCATGTGAGTCTAGAAACTGTGCTATCTGTGAAAACCAACAAAGAGATAAGTACAGTCAAGGGCACTAAATTTTAAAGTGGAATGAGGAATAATTTAAAATCAAAAGAGGAAACTCACGTCATTTATACAAAGTCCAAAAATAATGATGATGATGATAACAGTAGTAATTTTTAACATCATTCATAATTAACCAAAAAAAAAAAAAAGCAATGAATTGGAAAATGGAATATAAAGATGAGTGGAATGACATAACATCACCATGGGCTCAGGTGGTTGGTTGGTTGACCGAGAGCGCTTCTTTAGAAATGCTTGAGTGTTGAAGCCATTATTTGCTGAATTTTCCTGAAAGAGATAATTTTACACCCCCCCCCCCCCCCAAAGAAAAAAAGGAAATGACTATGAATGATTAAAAATTAAATCCATATTAAAAGATATAAGATAAAAGTTCATACGATGAAATTGCGGTAGCCACTTAAAAGTGAAGCAAAGAACTTTAGGAATGTTAGCCTGCACAAACATTCACAGAATATAAAATCAGATTTTTCATGTAGTAATGCAGTTTTTTACATGATCAAGCAATTCACATTGACATATTAAAGCATCACTGGTCATACAAGATAAGCATACTTAGTAACGTTAAAATGATAAGTAAGCATAATAGATCTTAAAAAAGACAAACTAACTAGAGAGTTTTATAATGTAAAATTCAACCACAAAAGGCATTGCTTTAGAACTCACACTATGGATTGGTTTTTAGATTCAGAATATCTAGTGCACACATGTAAGTTGCCTAGAAGATCCACTCATACTCAAATAGGAATATCAAAAAAGATAAATCAAATAATTCTTTTAATAAGTAGACAAGTACATAAGGAACAACGTTGACTCACAAGTGAGAAGAGACAAGTGTTTGAGATTGGGGACTGAGTCAAGAATCAATAAAGCATACACTTAATATAATATCCAAGAAATTAATGCTAACTGCGGAGTACCCGTATCATCTGCTAATGATCACTTAGCCTATAAAGCAATGGATCCAATATATAAAAACATCCAACAATCCAATTTTCATAAAGATCATATCTTAAAAACGCAAATGGTGACGTTTAGCCTTATGCAACATAGCTGCATGTGTACATAAGATTGATAGTTTAATATTGAAAATACATATTCTCTACTTGCTCACACATTAGAATTGTCAAGAAATTTACCACTTCGACCACAAAATAGTGTTGGAAGAATTAAGAGATAAACCAGGAATAGAAATGAGTAACTTGACAGTCTCCTAAACTAGAGTTAGGCTTCAAGAACAACCATCAAGCTAGAATTTCGGTGGCAGGCATAGATTCGAAACAGGAATATGGTGACTTTATTAAGGTAATTGTTACAAAATCTCCCTTTTCTCTGCTGAATAAATAAGCATGAAAAGCTTTAAATCATGACCTTAATACTAAAAGGCCATTTATAATAGAGCAGAATTGTTCCGTTGAAAACTAGGACAGAAAGCACCCTCTAGAATTGAAGCGTACCACATATCATAATTTTCTAAAGACAGGAATGCAAAAGCCATCCAAAACAGTATATTTATTTAAATGCAGTAAACTGAATTGGCTCTAGGAAAGCAAGAGTACTTCATAAATATTTCACGTGACGTCCAAGTATCACCTAAGTTGAAGGTCATGATCCTCTCCCCAAGGCTTGTTGCCCCATATAGTTAATTGCTCAGATAAATTGCAAAAATCAGCCTTCATCTGATCTATACCCACAACATTGGGATACAACAACCTCATGATTTCACCACGCAAAGAGCTTAATTCTGGCTCTGGAATAGGGGGAATGTCCTCTGTTGTAGTAATACGATTATACTCAAGGTCTACCACAACCACCTATAAAGGGAAACATATAACAGTATGTCAAGTGCAGCCAACAAAAGACCATAAGCAGCAATAGATAATATCTTCATTCATAGTAATGAAGAAACAAATATTCTAATAAGAAAAATATTAAGCAAGAACTCACATATTATGTTGTCTAGCAATGCCTCACTAACAATTGGGAAAACTATCCTAGGCAATACTAGAAACCACCAGTCCCAAAAATTTAATCTATCAAACTCAAGTCAGTAATATAGTGTCCATTTAAGAACAACTTATCTAGCTTTTTGTTGAAAACTTTTTGCTAAAAGTATGCTAAAATATACTTGTACTTTGAATTGGCACCAATCCATTAGAAAATTTTCAATAAGAAATTTTATTAATCAAGCAAACTTGTTTCCATTGGAGTACAATGGTGCACTTATATAGACTACTAGAGAAAACTCTAATCCTAATTGACTTGGGTCAAAGACCAATTTTTGAATTACAAAAAACTAGGACTTGACTTTATGAAATTTTTTTGATAAGTAAGAGAATTATATTAAAACCTCAGGGAAACAAAAGGACAAACAGAGAATACAGAGGAGGAAACAAAACAAAAAAAAAAAAAAAAAAAAAAAAAAAAAAAAACAAGCAAAGCCAACAAAGAACTAATTACAAAGAAGAGAACTAAGAAACATAGGGATAGAATCACTAGAGGTGAGTCCCCAAGCCCTAGACCAATCAAAAAGCGAGCCACTAAAGAAAGCGGCGAGTTGGTCATCGATCTTGTCCCTATCCTCAAAAAAACGCCATTTCGCTCCCTCCAAATGCACCACATTAGGCACAACGGGGCAAGATTCCAAACTCTAGAAGAGTGCTTTCCGAGCCAGTTCCACCAGCCGAAAAGCGTATCCGCAATCGATTTTGGCAAGACCCAAGAAATCCCAAAAGATCTAAACACCAGGCTCCACAACTGAAAAGCTTTTCCACAATGAAGAAGCAAGTGATTCGCCGTCTCCCCATTACTACGGCACAAAATACACCAATCAACAAAATCGAAGCCTCTACACCGAGAATGTCCCCTGTAAGAATCTTTTCCCAAGCTGCAGACCATACAAAGAAGGAGACGTGCATAGGAGCCTTAACCTTCCAAATGCCTTTCCAAGGAAAGATAATAGGCAAGGGACCTCGAAGCTTATCATAGAACGATCGAACATCAAAAACCCCTTCTTTGACAGATTCCAAATCATACGGTCTCTTTGCTCGGAAAGAGGTAAATTAGAATCCAGGGAATGAAGGAAATCATCCACAACACCCGACTCCCAATCATTCGGATTTCTAAGAAGGAGAACCTTCCAACTTCTCCGGGCCTCGATTCCCAGACGCTCGAGAGACGAGGCTACAGAAGCCTCCTTATTAACAGCAATCCCATACACTACCGGGAAGGATAGATGGAGAGGTAAGTCCCCACGCCAATGATCCGTCCAAAACTTCACCCTATCCCCCACCCCTACCTCGAATCGGATGTGTTTGGAAAACACCTCCCAACCTTTCCGGATACTTCTCCATAAACCACACCCATGAACACCCCTGCCTAATTTGGACGACCAACCCCCCCACTCTTCCCCAAACTTCAAAGCTATAACCCTCCGCCAAAGACGAGTCTCCTCAACCCCAAACCGCCATAGCCATTTTCCTAGTAACGCTTTATTAAACGTAGTTAACTTCCTAATACCCAAACCACCGTTAACCTTAGGAGCACACACCTTATCCCACCCCACCAAATGAATCTTGAACCCCCACAAAAAGTCCCTCTGAATCTTCTCAATCTTATTAGCCACATGCGAGGGAATGGTAAAAAGGGATAAAAAATAAGTAGGAAGGCTAGAAAGCGTACTCTTAAGCAGCGTCAACCTACCACCTTTAGATAAATACAACTTCTTCCATCCGGCCAATTTCCTCTGAAATTTCTCCAAGATAGGATTCCATATAGAAGGGGACTTGTGGGAAGCCCCCAACGGCATACCAAGATAGGTCATAGGCAAAGACCCAATCAAACAACCTGAAATCTCTGCCAAGGCATGAACGTTATTAACCTCCCCTATAGGAACCAACTCGCTCTTCGAGACATTAACCTTCAAACCAGTCAACTGGAAACAAAGGAGAAGCATCCGCACATGAAGGATCTGCTCCACATCCGCATCACAGAATAGAATAGTATCGTCCGCAAACAGAAGATGCGAGACACATTCCCCTACACCCCGACTACCAACAAAACTTTGGAAACCTTTGATCAAGCAAGCACCTTCTACTCTTTTCAACATCCTACTCAAAACCTCCATCATAACCAAAAACAGCATTGGAGATAGCGGGTCCCCTTGTCTTAGACCCCTCGTGCTCCCAAAAAAATCAGGTGGCGTCCCATTAATCAAAATAGAAAACTGGACAGTAGAGATACAAGTGCGAATCCATCTACACCATCTTTCCCCAAAGCCCATTCTCTTCAAAAGATCTAGAAGAGCCTCCCAATTCACATGATCGTAAGCTTTCTCTATGTCAAGCTTACAAATAACCCCCGGAATCCTGCTCTTAACACGACTATCAACACACTCATTAGCAATAAGAATTGAGTCAAGAATCTGTCTACCTCCCACAAAACTATTTTGAGACTCAGAAATCAGTTGATCTAATACATGTTTCAACCTATTTGCCAAAACCTTCGACAAAATCTTGTACAAGCTCCCCACCAAGGTGATAGGCTTTTGAATAAGAGCTATAAAGGTCGCATTCGGAGATTTCTCAAACTTACTATGATGATAGAACTCCTCAAAAACTGCTAGAACATCTCTTTCCACCACTCTCCAAAGAAGTGGTGGAAAAAAAAAGCCATAGAGAAACCATCTGGACCAGGGAGCTTTATCTCCCCCAACTCATTAAGAGCTAGAAGAATCTCCTCCTTCTCGAACCTCCTTTCCAAACCCCTCTCCGATCTATCTTATCAAACTCCGGACCTTCCACAAAGGGCCTCCACTCTTCCGACTCCTGGTACAAATTTTTATAAAAATGCACAACCTGAGCAGCCATCTCGAATTCCTCCTCATAGATCACCCCGTCCACCTCCAAGAAACTCAGGTGATTAAACCTTCTCCGGGAATTAGCCATCTTATGGAAGAATTTAGTGTTATTATCTCCTTCCTTAATCCAAAGCATCCTGGATTTATTTCTCCAAGAGATTTCTTCCAAGGAGAGAAGATTCTCGACTTGAGATCTAGCCACCACCGCTCTCTCACAAGACTCGCATCGAGAGAGACCAAACTCCCCTTCCTTGGCATCTAAAGAATTCAAAGTCTCTAATAATTGAGACTTTTTGCAACATGACCAAACTCCAAACGATTCCACCGAACGATGTCCTCTTTCAAGGCCTTCAATTTTTGGCAAAAACAAAACTAGGAGTGCCGAGAAAGAATGACGATTCCACCAAGACTCAACTCTATCAATAAAGCCTTCCGTCTTGAGCCACATATTCTCAAACCTAAACGGACTTTTCCCCCTCGCTATTCCCCCACCTCCACAAGAATAGGGAAATGGTCAAAACAAGGCAGGTAAAATCCGTTGGATCACATCCGGAAAATGCTCCTCCCACTCCTGAGACACCAAAACTCTATCTATCCTAGACATCGAAGGCCGAACTGACCCTCTAGACCAGGTATAACTCCCACCCTCCAAAGGCAAATCAATCAAATTAAGGTCCTCGACGAACTCCGAAAAAAGTTCCATAGCCGGGAGTGAGACGTGAATTACCCAAACGTTCACTAGGGAAGCGGACAATATTGAAATCCCCAATACAACACCAAGGGACATTCCAATATTGCTGAACACCAACCAACTCATCCCACATCAATCCCCTCACATTGTTATCAATAGGGCCATAAACCCCCGAACAAGCCCAATCAAACTCCCACCCCTTGCCACCGAATGACACGAGAAAGAACCCACCAAAACTTCCGACCTTTCTAAAACCCTCCTATCCCACATCAGCAGAATCCCACCGGCTGTTTGGACGGCATCCAAAGCCACCCAATCCACAAAGGGGCGCTAAAATTCCCCACCATCCAATCCGTCCATACCAAAGTTTAGTTTCTTGAAGGCAAATTACATCACACTTCCAATCTCGCAAAGAAATTTTTAACAATAGAACGTTTCCGACAGTCATTCAGACCCTAACATTCCAAGAGAGAATTTTTAAATTCATAAACAACAAAAACCCAACTGATATTAGCTCAACAACCAACACACTACCTGCTAATAATTAACCAAGATTGCAAATCAACTCTCTCTTCCCTTTATCCTTAAAGATAACAACTTTTCTGGAGATAGTAACGTTCCTATTCACCGCTTTAGCAGTCTCCGTCTCCTTCTCAATTTTTGTAACAAAGCGATGCAAAGCTTCTCATGACGGTTCAAAGGCAACCCCACCATCAAAACCAGGAGTCTATTCTTCACCCATCTTGACGAATCTAATATATTATCACACCCCACCGCCTCATTACCACAATTCGATTCACCAGAAGTGTATCCCAGAGGGAGTAATTGACATCAGAGGGACAGGTGAGCTATCCTCTCCACCCAAACCCTTATCTGAAAGATTCCATCCTTCGTCCACTAAAACACTCGCTAGGACAGCACCCAAAGTCTTTGTGGGTAACTCCACTAACCTGGGTTGCTCGGGTTCAAGGGCAAAGAATCGCGTGTGAGGCTGACCAAGCCACCAACATCCCTTTCTTGATCCCCCAAAACCACAAGCCCATCAACCAAAGGCCTCGAAATCCCCATTTCTAGCTCACCGGAGTTAGATCCAACATCGTCGGAGCTTCCCGAGAGAACGATGGCTCGTCGGACCTTCCCGGTGAGAACGGCGACTCGTCGGAGCTGGTTCCATTCGCCTTACCTTACCCAGATCAACAAGAGCTAGCTTCCGGCGAGAAGAAGAACCGACGGCCTCCGGTGGCAACGGTGGCTCGCCAGAGCTGCAGCCATGACGAAATTAGCTACCGGCGATCCACCAAGAAGTTATCGCACCAGGCCGGAACTCCGGACTTAGAAACCTCCATCACCGGGCCTGGGCGAGCCTCCACCACCATAAAGAGCCTTCACCCACTTCAAAAGTGCTTGGGCCGAGAAAACACAGGTTTAATAAAACCCACACTTCGTCAGCTAGCTCAAGCTTGTTCCAAGGCCCAACAATGGCTTAACAAAGAATAACATTGAAGCCCTTGGGAACCCATTTAAGAGAGTTAGAAACTTCCGTGACACTCTCCCTTCCAACTGCCCGAGGAAGAAGTCTGCTCTTCGTACCACCCCTCTTTTTCTCTCCCGAAAAACCCGCCTCCTACCTATCACATCAACTTCCACGACAAGACTTCTCCTTGACCAGCCAGCACACTTCTTCCTTCTGTCAAAAACTTTTGAATTCAAACTACTGCTAGGTACACCGATCCTAGGGTCTCAAAAATTTGCTCACCGCCTTCCGCCTCCTCAAGAATGCAGCTCTCCCTCCTAACCCCTCCCACCCCTTCCATCTTATCGGATAACTTCACCGGAAAATCCCCTACCTTTGCACTGTGATTCTCGAAATCTCCCCATCTTCTTCACTCCTTTATGTGGTATCTTCCCCTTGAATAGGCTTCTCTCTATCCTCTACTCTTCCATGAAAGCCTTGTACAACTTCAAAAAAGTTCTAGAATGAGCCTCCAGGTTGAACCTCCACTCCCGAGGAATGAATTTGGGACCACTCTCTCCCACCGCATAATGAGAAGGATTCAACACTTTTCTAAGTTCAAGGCCAAAAGCCCTCCAGCCATATCTCTCTTTACCTTCCGGTATGATAACCGACCTCCTAGACCCCCCTGTTTTGAGCTCAATCAACAAAGAAGAACTGGCCAAAGGAGTTGGAACTCCATTGGAGAGTAAAAGCTGTGTCTCCTTCTCTAAAAGTAAAGAACTGTTTGGGGCTCACCCCAACAACAATGTGTTCTATGTTTAACATCAACCAATGTCTTTGCGTTCTTGCCCAAGAAAACTGATCTCATAAAGAATTTGCCTCTCTCAAAAATCAGAGCTTAAAATGACGACCCCCTTCCTCTAACACTAACTGAAAATATTTGGACTCAAGGAAGAAACTACGGACACCCCCCATGCTAACAAGTGTTCTTCTATTTGTACTAGTCTATCACAACCTCGATTCAGCTCTTCTCTAGACAGTTTTGTCTCACTGACTTTATGAAATTAAATAATAATAAAAAACTATTAACCTAATTAGATAATAAGACCTAGAATAACATTCATTTCGATAATTCAATAGTTAGGGAGAGACAGATTTGAGCCCTGGACATCTCATTAGGAAACACCAAGACGTGCCAGTTGAGCTACAATGCTCTTGGCAAGACCTAGAATAACATTCAATGGACCAATAGTAAAAACACAATTGACTTCTAAGATTAGACAAAACTAGATTAAAATAAAATTGTCTTCGTGCTTCCGTCATCAATTTCTTAAACAACTGCTTAGAGGAAATTTTGAAATGTTACCAAAACGGGTAGTATAGATCACTTATGAGAGCTAGTTGTGGTAATTCAAACGTTGAAATGTGTGCTTCCTTGAAAAGTGGGAATCCCTATAATGGACCAACAAAATGGTATAGGAGGAGTATATAAAACACATAAAAAGACAGTAACAACTGTCCCCCTCGTGCAAGACCAAAACTGCATATAAACCCAAAAAGGAAACAAAAATAGAAAACACCAAAGCAGAAACTGAAATAGGTAAAGCTTCTTAAAACAAGAGCACAATACATTTTAGACCAACTCCCCCGCGCCCCCCCCAGCCTCTCTCCATTTAAAATTTTTTTACCTTCTCTATTTTATTTTATTTTATAAGGTTATTATCTTATATATATGTGTGTGTGTGTGTTTTTCTTTTTTTATTTATCATTTTGCACACACATTTGCATGCACAACAGCTAGTTTGAAAATAAAAAACATGGATTAACAAAACTATAGTCTGAAAGCATATGTCAGGGCATATCATTGCCAAAAAAGAGGCTGAAGGATATAGAAAGACACTTGTCATTGACCCTCATCTATCTAGAGAATGGATTGACAAAATAATAACACTCTCCACCAACTAAACTAGAGAACCAAGGGCAGAGATTAAAGTAATGAAATACAAAACGCTTCAAATTTTGGAAGTTGGAATTTGGAACTAGACCAACATCTATATGTTTGAACCCCACTCTCCCTCCCCATTATCTACCAATCAAAAAATATATATATATATATTTCTTAGTGTGTTAGAATCAGTAATTTACCATTTCCTAATAACTTAATCTTTTGGGACAAACGGTAATTTATCATAGTATTAGAGCAGGAGGGCTTGAGTTTGATCCCTGTCTCCATTCTACCTCCCATTTAAAATGTTACAAATCACACATGTCAGGCTCCATTTATTAAGGAGGAGTTTGGGCCCTCACATGAGAAGGAGTGTTAGAATTACAATTATGAAATTAAATTCACCATTTTCTATTAGTTTAAGCTTTTGAGATAATTAGTAAATTGTCGTTGTCTCAATCCGTTTGAAGCTTTTTTTGCTTATCCTAAGGTTGCAATACCTACACTATGGAAGTTCTTGTAAGATATTACAAAATAGACCGTTAAATCAATAACACTTAATATGAGAAGTTATTGTTTGCAGAATATTCATATAGATGAAACTTCAAAAGGGTACTTGCAGTTTACCCAATGGCACAACTTATTTGGAAAGTAGTGAAAGAACTTAAGTGAAATCTTTCTTTTTCTTTGACTTATCATGCACAATCCATAAGTCCAATAAGAGGTTAAAATAAGCGTTGCCTACTGCAGTGAAATTAAGTAGGCTGTTTCTTGGGAGGGGGGTGGGGAGGGGAAGAAATACTGCCACCTTCAAGTAAAACACCAAGTGATAAAAACCAGGAAATGGTAATGAATAAGAGATCAAAAGGGTAAAATAAAACTGAAGTTTATATATAACAACTTACGCCATCCATTGCCAAACCAGATGTATCAACACCTGAATGGAGGCCCATCATATACGGCGTAGGAGCATCAATATAGTCGACTCCACTGAAAAATAGTAATGGAATGTAGACATGCTTCAGCACAACAAACATACCAAGATTAGATGAGAATCTTTATAAAAATCACAAAAAAGGTATCAGTATGGTATGTGATTATCTTGTATTAACTGAATAACAGGTTAAAACTGCCATTTCCATCAATAATATAACCATAAATTTTTTTTTTTTTTTTTAAATGATGCTGGCAGAATTGCAGAAATCTGCAAGGCATATGTAAGGGAAACATTGTTTCCTAATCCAACAAAAGAGAAGTTGACTTCAAAATATAAAACCTTACCTGCCACCGAAATGGATAAATTAAATGACATATGGCCTCTGATACAAGAGTTAAAAGTGAGTACCTGGCAAAGAAAGGAGAACAACTTATTGACATAGGTATGATAACAACAATCTAATGTATTATTAATGAAATTGGTCAAGCTAAGTACAAAATATTATACAATTTGGACATAAAACTGTGCTTTATTAGGTGATGAGAAACAATTATAATCAAAATAGACATTAATTCTATACTGCACAAATAGCTGCTATGATTCAAACACAAGGATACACAAGCATAACATACTTTTTAGGGGGCAAAAAAATAAGAAAAGAAAAGAAAAAGAGTAGAATACCTGAAAACATGATTTTTTTTTTTTTTAAATAAGTAACAAAACTTTATTAATTAATAAAAAAAAAGAACCCAAGTATACAAGAAGTTTACTAAGGGCACACAATCAAGCTTTCAAGGTACAATGATCCATAATATCTAAGAGATAAGTAAAGGAAAAGGACCCAAAACTAGCTACCAATCTAACAACAATTTAAAGAAAAACAACTTAAGATTGAGAGTTCACATCCCTTGAAGCTTCTAGCATTTCACTCCCACCAAATGTACCACATGAATGAAAATATTGATTGGTAAAACCATCATTCGCTTGCATATATTGATTAACTATGTTAAACAAACATGGACACAAGACAATATTCAACAAAATATGGCGTACACCAAAATTGTATTATAAATACTCTTTATAGTTTGTGATTGATAAGTTGTATTGCCACTACATATTGCTATCTTCAAGCACAGACAAGCAATATAACCTAACAGGCAAATCCCTTGCTCTTCAAATGAATGCATTCATAATGGATAACTAAACGCATATGGCAATTCACACTATTTTTACAAGATCTCAAGGAAAAGCTGATGATCTAAATGCATTTAGTCAATCTTATCAATACATGCCAAAATGGAAAACTGGATTGTCTTGTATGCATGTACCATTTCCTAAAATTGAAAAGAAAGATAAAAATTGCAAATATAGGCCTACGAGTTCTAACTCCAATGGCACTTCTTCACCCATTGTAAGAGCAATATGGAGGGTAATTTCATCAAAACCAATCAAGTGCATGTGCAACTTACCAATAAAAAATATTTTAAATACAGGACCAACATAATCTGCCCATAATGTTCTACATTTTTCCAAACCCCGCCCAAATTTAAAAAATATTAAATAATAAAATAAAGATAAAAATAAAAATAAACTGCTGCAGAATATTAGTTTCATATTAATCACAGGTATCATCCATAAATCATTTGTGACCTGAACAAAACCGTATGACAGCAGAGGCAACAGCTTACTGCCATCAACAAAAGCAACATTGGATAAAAAATAAGAATAATTACAACTTAGCTTTTACTAGAAACAAGATCAAAAGTCTTAAGTAAAGAGTGGTACTTGTTTGATCGTAGCAAAATTCTCCTTTCAAGCAACACTGCTGTAAAAAGTTTAATTAAGTTGTCAACATCCAAGCACTGTACCAGTGGCTGAAATGATATCTGCATCCATGAAATAAAGGATGATTAACAAATAAAAAGGTTATTTTTCAACAACTGCTGAATCACACTATCAGCAAAAGGAAGCCCCAAATAGCTAAAGAACCAGAAAGAACTAGAGGATCATACATCAGCATGGGGGAGACCATCCTTGGGTGGAGCCTCCACAGAAAGCAGGCAGTTATCTATCGCAAACAAAACTCGATCCCTTCCAGGGGTAGGCAAAGGTACATTGGACACCATATGTGCTATTACATCCCACAATGGCTTGCTGAAATTATTGCAAAGCTAAGAGCATTAAATACACTGGAAAAGAATACCATAGAGTTTCATTTTACAATTGCCAATTTCTAACTTAAATTCATAATATATATATATATATATATATATGTGTGTGTGTGTGTGTGTGTGTGAGAGAGATTAAGTTCCCTTCTCCAATGGCTTTCTTTGTATGGACTGCTGTCTTGGGGAAAAGTTTGACGATTGACATTTTACAGGAAAAAGAAAAGAAAAAAAAGGTATGTACTATGGATTAGTGTTATATTTGCAAGTGTAATGGTGAATCAGTTGATTATGCCAAACCTTAAAAGGAATTGTCATTCATCCACAAACCTCAAGGGAGAAGTGTCACATGCCAAATTAACACTTGGGTGTTAGAATTGACTTTGGAATGCTTTTTATAGGTCTTTAATGGTTACCACCATGGTCCCCCATCATAAAGAGCTACACCACATATAACTTAAACCCAACCCTTCTATGTATATATATCATCTAGAGAGAAACAAAGTTGTAGATAAAACATCTAGATCCCACTTAAATGCCTACTGTAAAACACAATCAAGATTTTAGCACTGAAGGACACATACCTACTTCCATTTGGGGAAAAGCAAAGTGTAAATAGTTCCTCAAGTGCACTTCTAAGAACACGGAAACTGGGTGAGCGTGAAACAAGGCAAATACATTTGTCAGCAAAAGAATTTGCTTGTATATGGTAAGCTTCAGCAATATCTTCATTTACTGGATCTCGAAAAGCAATGCAACTAACGTAAATTTTTGATCCATCTCCCTCTGCAGCAAGTTTAGACAAATAAAAATATAAATAACAATTTCATAATAAGTCTTAATAACATACAATAATAAAATAGATTTTACACAAAATATTCACAGTTTAATGAACAAATACAATAAATTTAACTCAAATGGATAAATATAAATAAAATTTATTTAAAAAAAAAAAAAAAAACTATACTAAACCACGTTAATGCCAAACAGTAGTCACCATTTAAAACCAGCTTTTAAACATTTCATGCTTCATCCTTGAAATAGGCTTAGAATTTGGAGACGAAGTACAAAACCCAAATTAGATGACATAAAACCACATTAACAAGGAAATAATATTTTTTACCTAAGGGTCCGTTTGGTTTGGGAGATGAAAAAGTGGGGAGAATAGAAAATGGTAGGGATGGAAAAGTGGGGGAACATAAAAGATTTTAGTTTTCCCTCGTGTGTTTGGTTGGGGGTGGAAAGTCTTTTGTTGGTTGAGAAGAAAAATGAGAAAATAGAAAACGGTGTTTGTAGAAAATAGAGGCACTTTGTTGTTCTTGAGTGGTTTTATTTGTGCAAAGGGTGTGGGGAATCTGTAGATCATCTCCTCCTTCACCGTCCTATTGCATCCGAGATATGGAGTATGATCTTTTGTTTGTTTGGTATTTGTTGGCTGATGCCGCAAAGGGTAGCGGATTTGTTGGATTGTTGGTCTTGCAATTTCAGGCGGCATCGTAATATAGTTGTTTGGAGGATTGTGCCGCACTGTTTGATGTGGTGTATCTAGCGGGAATGGAATTCGAGAAGCTTTGAGGATTGTGAACGGTCCATTCTTGAGTTTAAGTCTTTTTTCTTTTCTACTCTTCTCGAATGGTGTTTGGTTTTACCTTCTCTTTCTTGTATTTCCCTTTCTAGGTTCTTGAGCATTGTATTTTGATTTCTTGATGTCTTTGCCTTTTTAGTACATTTCCTATGTACGGGGCTGTGTTTTTTCAATATACTTTTAAGTTACTTATCAAAAAAAATAAATTTAATCACATGTCCCTATTACAAAATAAGAAAAGAAAAAGGAAACCAATGTGTAGGGGGGAGGGGCAGATGGGTAATTTCCCATCTTAAGCCCACTTTCTCCCCTGATTTTCTCCCCAATTTGGGGAGAAAACTCGCTCTTCACAAAATGTGGGCCCCAGGGAGAAAACAATTCTCTCCCCCATTTTCCATCCCTCCTATTTTCACTCCAACCATATGGACCCTAAAGGAATAGGAAGTTCATTAGATTGGCCTCAGCTAGCAAGGTTAATAAAAACCATCACAAGACTAATGTGTATAGAGTTCTGTATAATGGAATTAAAGAAAGGATTATTCAAGGAGATGGAAGATTAGTCATGAATATCTCCTCCTTTCACAAAGATAACTTGCTTCTTCTAAATTCATTGCTCCTGATCCACTATTTCTTCAATTTTTAAGAATTGTACCATGCCTCATGATTCAAGTGGTTTTAGTTTATTGCTCTTCATTATTTAAGGGGAAAGGAAAGACTATAGATAACAGTGACATCTATTAATATATTTGATTCCAGAAATAACATTAATGAACTCTAGTTTAATTAGCCTATCCTTGTGAGAACAGGGTGGAAAGTGAGGTCAGGGCTCAAGATTTTTGTAACTTACACACCAAAGTGGTGGGGGGGAAATTCTCATCTTAACAATAGATTGAGAGACAAAAATACCAGGAGTGGTTGTCAAACTAGATATTGTTTTATAAGTAATAATGCTTCACTGAAAAAGAAAATCATACAAGGAACCGTAGCACAACCAGCAATACATCAAAACTATGAGAATGGAAAGTACAATGATATGCATGAAATATATTAAATAAAGTACTCTCATATTTGCATATTTAGCCTTACTTTTATACTATTTTGTAACTGACTATAATAATCATTATTTTATAGGTGATAAAGGTTTTACATGCTAATGGACTTTATTTGAGGCAGAATGATGGACTCTAGTTCAAGTGGGCTGAACCCAACTCAGACTTGAAAACCTACAAAATGTGAATAAAGCCTAATCAATCAAGAGATCATTTGTTGTGAGAAGTGGAATACAAAGAAAAGAAAGAAGAAGTTATTCACGTGGCTGTGCTAGAACAATTTACAAGGAAGTTGAATGCTACAGCCTAGGCTAATTGACTCGACAACTCAGATCAAGCCCTGCATGAATTAAAAAGAAGAATAAAACAAAGAATGGGAACTGTGGAGAATTTGGGCCATTTGGGCTTTGTTCTTGTGAAATTCCTTAGTCAGCGTGTTGTGTGAACATAAAAGAGCAAAGCAAAGAAATAAAAGGGCTAGTGCTAGACGTGGCTTGGAAATATAAATTCCTTATCCGACTTTGTATTAGGATTATGGCATACGTCAGGCGGCTTCTCTTTGCTTCTCTTTTATAAGCCTTAGGTCAGTTTATGAAATAGAATAGAAAAAAATAGAGGCTAGAGACAGAGGGGGATAAGGGATGAGCGTGTAACAGTGCTGCATGTGGCTTCTCTGTATCTTTCCTCCATGACAGCATAGTGACTATTTCTTTCTCTATTTTATTTGTCTAGTTTAATGATTATTATTTTATTTTTGTGTTTTATTTCAATAACTATGAGTAGCTAAATTTATATATGAGGTTGAGGATGAAACCTTGTTAAGGATTATCAGTATTATTTATGAGATTTAATTTTTCCCATGGCGTTTGTGCTTTAATGATTTAAATTGTTCTTGCTTCATCTCAATTAACTAAGACTGGATTCTAGATATGAGTTCAATCATGTTTTTCTCATGATTTAGTATTTATCTTAATTAATTGAATGCTTGGTTTATGATTGATTTTAAAATTGGATACCTTTTGTGATTTGTTTGGCTACAGATACAATTGATGATTTGATTTTATACCTAGAAAGCAAAGAACAACATGCTTTAGATTTTTAAATACAGATTTTAATGAGAATATTTTCCATGATAGCAAAATTGATTTCTAGATTATCATACAATAGTTGAGAAAAATTAATGATCATAAATATAGGCTGGTATGAATTAATAGGTGGATTCCAAAACCTTAAATCGTTCTTCCGGATGTTTACATCTTTTTACTACTTTCTATTATATCTTGGCTAAGTTTTATTTAATTTCAAAGTAATCAATTTTTATTGAACTAGAATAGGATTGATCTAATTATGATTTAATTAATTTTCCTACGTTCATACAAGTCTCTATGAGTTCAACCTCATTCTTGCAAAACTATAATTCAATGCGGTTCATGCACTTGTGAGTGCTTTAAAATTTCACAACATACAACTATCAAGCAAATCAACCAAATAATTAAAAGTAAAGACACCCAAAGCATTGTCCACTCAAACAAAGTCCAGAAGAAAGAATGCTTCAAGTCATGAATCGACCTCACTTCCTTCAAAAGTAAGAGCGTTCCTTTCTTGCCTAATGCCCCACATTAGGTAAGGGGGGATCATGCTCCAAAAACCATAGATTTACACTAGTTAAACTTGCTCAACCAGCTAGTAAGAAGCTCCACAACATCACTCGACATAACCCAATGAACCTTAATAATGAAAACACCATATTCCATAGCTCTCTTAGCGATAGGACAATGTATAAGTAAATAATAGTATCCTCATCCCTCTTACAAATGCAACACCAATCAATCACAACTTGGCACCTCCACAAATTATCAATGGTTAAAATTCTCCCCAAAGCCGTAGTCCAAAGGAAGAAACTAATCTTTGTTGGCACTTTCACCTTCCATACAATCTTCAATGGAAAAGGAACTTGGGATGTGGAATGTAAAACCTTATAAAAGGATCTAACATCAAACGCCTCCCTAGAAAAGGATTTCCAGCATAGTTGATCCTCTCTATTCCTCCTCACTAGATCAAAATAAACTAGATCCAAAAGGGAGGCAATCAATTCCAACTCCCAATCTTGTACTAGTCAATCAAAACAGACATTCTAATGGTAACTATCCCCTGAGAAAGATAAAAGCTCAACCACTAAAGCATCCCTATTACAAACAACGCCTAACGTTCTAGAAGTTATCCTTTCAAGGAAGCCCCCACACCACGTATCATGTAAACTGGATATTGAGAAGGCATATGATCATGTAAATATTGTATATGTTAGATCATTATGATTTTGGGGAGAGGTGAAGGAAGTCAATAGCCTTCTATGTGTCTATTGTGCATTTTTCAGTATTGGTTAACAGTTCTCTATTGGGCAACTCAAGGGCGTTCGGACAAGGGGGTCCATTAGTGCCATACTAGCGCGGACCATGAAGGGTGGGAGTGAATGTTAGTTGAAGATGACACTGGGTTGTTTTCCAAGGCATTTGTTGACGTTTGCTACATATTCGTCTTATCCTTATGTGCTTTGGGGCAATGAAAATCTAAGATGCACATATGCACCAAAAATGGCAAAGTACCCGTGTTAGACATGGGTATGGGTCAGATATGAGTACAACTATCTCCGATGCTTACCCAAGCAAGAATAAATAGTTTTTTATTAAGGTTACAGCTAGGACAAGGTCTGGGTACAACCAGATATGAGAGGGGGAAAAAAAGAAGGGTTTTTGGCCGGAAAATAAAAATCAGGCCGGTACAAATCCATCACCATCTTCCACATCGCAAATCATACCCACCACATCGAAAGCCCACTCGTCATTTATCATCCTTCTTAAGAGGGAAAAAAAAAATTGCGGCATAACTAGATTATATGCAGGACATGCACAAATATAGCAACAAACAAAAGGCCATCTACACAAGTCCTACATCAACAATCGAATTCTAAGCTTAGGATAGCGTATGAGGGATATACAAACTTGCACTACCAGATGGCTAGAAAATAATGCTTATAAAGTCAATGGCAAGGCCAACTTGCATTGGGTGGGAAGTTACTTGAGTTTCTAATGGTCTAAGTTGTCAAGCAGGACAGACATAGTTACTAGAAACAATGTTATATTTCAAAAAAATTACAAATATAACCATTTGCACAACTATAGAGAGTTGCTACTAATATTTAACTCTAGGGCCTGGGCTCCAGCAACTATAATTGCTGGAGCTCTATGTTATTTATGGCTGAAAGAAAAATAAGTCTAACAAGATTAAACAACACTCACGGGAAACAAGAAAAATTTGTCTAGGGAGAGTACTAACCTTTCAACTCAAAGAAGTTTAAAGCCATTACAACTTTGGATCCCAACTCAAACATACATAGGCCAAAAGAAGTATTGGAACGAGCACTTCTCACTAGCAAAAATGGCAAAGGACAAATGATGGTGAAGAAAGACAGGGAATTGGGAAACTTTAGTAATGGATGTGAAGTAAATGTGAGGAAAGACACAAAAGAAAGTCCCCTAATGAAAGCCTTAGCAAGAAGGGGAAAGGTCCCGCATAGAGGGAAAAAAAAAAAAAAATCGCGCCAAAACAACTGCTTTCATTAGAATAGGCTTGATAGCTCTAGCTTAAATTGCACTTCCTCCTTCTACAATTATTAGTGGAAGGTGGGGTGACAAGTTCAAAATCCACAGGATGCGTGTAACTAACCAAAAATAAAATAAAAGAGAGAGAACAAGCATTATAGCCCATAATCCGCTAAGTAATATGGCTATAGCAAAGCAAACCATGGAACTCATGCACACAGCTAATCGGATCACATTGTCTTCTTTTCTTTTCTTTTTTAAATAGTTACAACAACAATGGGGAAGGGCAGATTCGAACCCTGAACGTCTCCATTTAGAAACGCCAGGAGCTACTAGTTGAACTACACGACTCTTGACTAATAGGATCACATAGTCCTGATTTCTTAGCTATGCTAATTACAAATATGGGATCTTACAATTCCAAAATAAAATGCACGCCAAGCATAAATTACACATTCTAGAATCTAAAATTCATATAAATAAATGAATAAGATTTGTGCTTAGTTTAAACGCACCGGTTAAAACGATTGGATAGGTTTTTGGAAAAGTTGAAGGATCATTGGAATCAAAGCCCGATGAGTAAAACTCCACACCAGCCGGTAGAACGACCTGCCAGAAAGCACATTTTCCCAAAACAACTCAAATTTCTCGGCATTGAAAAAGCACAAAAAATTGAACTCAAAACACGAAAAGCAAAATCAGAAAACTGCGGCAGTAAAAGTAACACTTACGATGGGGAGCTGAGGCGGCGGAGG
Source organism: Quercus dentata (assembly GCA_028216015.1). Lineage (NCBI taxonomy): Eukaryota > Viridiplantae > Streptophyta > Magnoliopsida > Fagales > Fagaceae > Quercus > Quercus dentata. Next base: position 24,856,632 of record CP116453.1, read on the forward strand.
AGGGTAGAGAGTGTGGTTGGGCGGAGGGTACTGATCCAGCAAAGAAGGAAGGTACATCACTTCTGTTCCTTGGAACCCTTTGATATTGTCTAGGGTTCGAATCTCTGGACCGATTCCACAGACCACAAAGTACTCAAAGACCTGAGCCATTGTTGTTGTTGTTGTGCAATGCGAGATCTAGGATTTGTGTGAATCTGAATTCAATGGATTGGTTCGCATTTGGTTGTGAAGAACCAGGTGATGGGTTTGAAGTTTGAATCGGTAGGAAAAAGAATTTTCGCTGGGAGAAGAGGAAGTGGAAAATGATTTATTATCGTGACTGAGCTTTTGTGAAAAAAGGAAAAGAAACAAAAATGAAATCGGCTAGACTCAAGAGACCTGGCCAACGGGTCATCATAGTCAAAAATGGGTTTGGCTGAAACTAATGGTTTTTTTTTTTTTTTAATAGAGCTTTTATTTTAGGAAAATATTTTATTGAAGTAAATTTTGAAAAGGGGTCTTTGCAATAAGCCAACATGCGGTTTAACCGGTTTTAACTAAACTTACCGTGATTTAAAAAGTATCACTTAACTTATCTGTGGTGGCCTCCGTTAGACCGTCGTAACCCACCTCACTTTTTGCTGTTAGAAAAATGCTTTCACTATATAAGCCACAATAAAAACAAGAATTAAAAGCAAAGTATTGAAAAACAACTTGTGTCACACTATCTTTGAAATCAAACCTTCAAACCCAAATCCCATATCCCATATCGTGACCTGAATCTTGTTCAACAATATACATCAAATCTTGTCGTTAAAAAAGAAAAAAGAGAAAAATAAATCAATTTAGGTTACAAACCTAGTTAGCAAGGCAAAACAAAAAGGAACCCAAGTTATTTGCTCAAAGTAATGTCATAATTTAGACACTGCAAGGGACAAGGAATGTGAGCATATATCAATTTGTCTATGGGTCAACTGCTATTGTGAATCATGCAAATCATGCTCTTACCTCACCTTGTTTGGCTTATGCATTTTAGAATTACCAAAAGTAACATGAGTGAGTCTAAGGAATGGAGAAAATTGCACGATGCACAAAAGATTCTCCTTCTTCTTTTGAAGCCACAGATAGAATAAATATGCCAAATCCTAAAAACGGAGTCTCCTTCTTCTTTTGAAGCCACGGATAGAACAAATATGCTAAATCCTAAAAACTCACAAGAGGAAAAGTTAAACCAACCCAAAAATCCATTACACCCGCAAATCCATTAAACCCAAAAAATTTGAACCCACCAACCATAAGGAAATTAAAACCAACCCAAAAAATTCGAACCGACAAATCCATTAACCCAAGAAAATTTGAATCCACCAATCCATTCAACCTAGGAAATTCAAACCCACAAATCCATTAAACTCAAGAAATTCGAACCCACGAATCCATTAAACCTATAAATTAATTGAAGGGATTTAGGGCTCATATCAAGAAAAAGAAAAAGAGAGAATAGACAAAACATTAAGATGTCAAAACCTTTCCCTTTGGGGTCAACTACACCTTCAATTTCTTGGCTCTTTGAAGAAGATGATGAAGATGAAATTTTTGATAAGAATGATACGTGGGTTTGGGTTTGAGACCCTAAACACACAATATAGGGCCTCCTCTTCGAAGTTCTAACCTTCCATCTCCATTTCTTTTGTTGAAGATGAGCTATGGGTTTGTAAATTTTGTTTTTTTTTTTAAAGGGTGAAAGGGAGAGGTAAGTTACGACTGTCTAACGAAGCCACCTCGGAAGGGCTAAGTGATACTTTTTAAATTACGAGTAAACTTAGTTAAAATCGGCCAAATCGCAGGTGGGTTTACTGCAATTATCCCTTTTGAAAATCTAACTATTGTATTGCATGTTCTTATTAGTTCTTTCATATTTGTAAAATTTCAAAAAAATCACAGATTAATAACTATGTCATCAAATCAAATGTTTAAATTTTAAGTTTTTGTCCGAAATATGTTTAAAAAATAAATTTATTGATTAAATAGTAAATAATATCTTATTTGTATGTTAAGAATATGAAACTAATGGTTGGATTTTCAAAATTTGCATCAAATAAAGATAAATATAAAGAGTTTGAAGGGTTTCTTTCCAAATTAGTTTGAAGAGAAACTTTTTCCTATTTTAGCATGTAAAACAATTTTTTTTTTGTATTTCTTTCCAAATGAATAAAGTCTTAAAAATTTTAAAAATAAAAATTGAATAATACATATAAGTGTATTAGTTTATGGGTTTGGTTATTGAATATCCTTTAGAGTATTTGTTAATAGACTATTTTAGGAAAATTTTGATACAATTTTTGGGGGAAAAAAAGTCAAAATAATCAGCTATTTTTTTTTCTTTTTCTATAAAATATTTCTTAAACCAATGCCTTTAGGTAGTGGTGGAGTCAAGAGTTTAGGTTGAGGGGGGGCAACATTAAAAGACAAGATTGAAAGTAAAAAATTAATCTAAAAAATAGTAATCGATATTAATATATACTAAAATAATTGTCAAACACAATCTGACATAAAATGTAAAGTTTAATTTATTTTTTCATACCTAGCTTAATTTACTTAATTGTCTTTGACGATTTTTCATATTTTGAAACTGCTGCATGATTCTTTACACCCAATAGTCTTGAATATATCTTTCTCATTGTATGTGTGACTAAGCAATCACTTATCCATTGATCTTCTATTCAATTGTGTAATTGATTTTTAATTAGGTTCATTGATTAAAAACTCTTTCAACAAGATCTTTTCAGCAAGCTATCTAATTTCTTTAAGCACTAAAAACTCTATAGTGGACCGCATGTCATGGATGTATGTCTTAAGTTTTTTTTGTTTTTTGGTAGAAGGATGTATTTCTCAAGTTGGTTATCCAAAATAATAAGTTGAACTAATGAAAAATCACTTAAATAAAACTAAGCAACCATAATCAATTTCTCCTTGTTGAATGTTGAAAAAAAGTTATTTGAGTTCAAACATGCGTCACAAAGTAACAACCCAGAATTTTCAAAACGACTATTAAGTTCCCCTAAGTCGCATATCTATAATAGTATATAATAAATTTTTTTTTTTTTTTTTAAAAGCTCCACAAAATAATGATGTGAATTTTTCATGTTTTGAGCTTTTCGTCATGAAGGAGGTTGATATAAATCATCCACATTAGGGACATCAATATTATTTTTTGCAATAAACGTAGAAACCTCTTCAAGCAAAGAGTTTCACCCATCATCTCTCATGACCTATAAACATTACTATGAAATGTTAACCAACTTCTTAGCATTCACAATATCTTGATCTTTTCATTGTAATGCCTTTGACAAATCATTAACTTATGACAAGCACACATTTCATCAAATGTAAATCAAACACAATTCAAATATTTGGAGTAAACCAATTAAGATATTTTCATCTGCTCTTTGAATAGAATCTAAAGCATCTTCTATAATAGTTTCAATCACATTAATTACAGAAGAAAACATATGAATAAATATGAATAAGATTAACAAGTGCACCATAATGGAAACTCCAACATGTATCTCCACGTCTTTTTAGACTCATTTCTTGATTCAAGCCATGACCAGTAGAAATTTCATTATTTTTTAGTACTTCTATAACTTTAACACTATGTTTTTTAGGAAGAATATCACAACATTTGCATGATTCTCTAATAGGGAGGGACCCAAGATTTGAAGCTAGAGGGGACCAGAGTATAGGCAAAAAAAAAACCTCCAAATAGGCATTCATCTAATATTAATAAATTATAAATACACAAAATCATTGTTTCTTAATACTTTAAGATGCAATGCAATCATCTACGAACAAAGACAAAAAAAAATAAAAATAAAACAAAATAATGTTGTTTTTTAATACTAGGTTGGCTAGAGTTTTTTTTTTTTTTTTTTTTTTTTTTTTTAAGTTAGACCATTCACAGTAGTGATGCTAAAAAATTTATCTTTTAGCACATCAAAAAACCACTTTATCTATTTTACCACCTTACTTTACAATACCCCTAACATCAAATGTTCTATTTTTTTTACCACTTCATATAAAATAATATAAACAACTCATTAAAATAATAAAGGAAGAGAAATAATTTGAGTTTTTTAATTGAATGAAGAGAGATAATTTTAATAAAATATTGTATTTTATTTTTGACAACTTACTGCAGTCAACTAGTACTTATACCAATTTACTGTAGTTGCAAAAAATTTAACTTTAACTTTTCCAAATAACACATGGTTTTTGGTTTTTTTGTGGTAAAATAGCTTTTCGCTAAAATAAAATCACCATTGTGAATACTTTTAATTTTTTTGTTAAGTTTTTAGGTTAAATAGTCATTAGTTGGGCTAGGCTAGCTGATTGGGGAGAAGGGGGGCTTAAGATTTTGGAAGGGAGGTCCAAAAACAAAAAAAAATGAAAAATATAATAAGTAAAATAAAAAAATAAATTAGGCCGGGAGGCCTATACCCCCTTAGGCCCCTACCTGGGTTTGTCCTTCCCTATGCTCCAACAATAGTGGATACCTTTGTAACCAAGCTAAAAAAGGTTGCAATTTGGATGTGATTTTTTTTTCTATTGCAACTAATGTTAGTTGAAGCTTTTTATTTTTTATTTTTTAAGAGATAGATAGTTTCAACCTATAGCATTCACTCTTAATGATAGTACTTTATCATTAAATCAAGACACCAATTGATTTTTTATGGAAGCTAATGTGCAAAGCAATGGACATAAAAGTGTGAGAGACCGTGCTCCCGGCCCGTTTTATGAGGATGTTGGGCCAAACCCATGTGAATGGGTGGAGTTGTATTATTGCCTTTCAAAATGGAGGTTTGACTAGTTATATTTTCCCCTTTAGATTAAGAGTTTTACAATGGAGTCACCACTTATTTAATTATTGGAAAAATAAGAAAACCATAATTGAAAATTCCTCATTTTATTAATTAGTAATTAAATTTACATTGATCATAAAAGTGTGAGAGACCGTGCTCCCGGCCCATTTTATGAGGATGTTGGGCCAAACTCATGTGAATGGGTGGAGTTGTGTTATTGCCTTTCAAAATGGAGGTTTGACTAGTTATATTTTCCCCTTTAGATTAAGAGTTTTACAATGGAGTCACCACTTATTTAATTATTGGAAAAATAAGAAAACCATAATTGAAAATTCCTCATTTTATTAATTAGTAATTAAATTTACATTGATCATAGGAAAATTACATGGCTTTATTCCTAAATACAATTTAAGATAAAGTACATAACTTTATTTCATAATTACAATCTAAAAATCGAAAATTACATGGATAAGCATTTGATCTACTAACCCTTGATCTAAGTTCGGAGGCTATGTTACAAGGTGGAAAGGTGTTAAGCACCCACCTTGCCCAGTGAAACCGGTCTTCTAGACTATGGTGGCCAACATTCATATCATATCATCCAATATGTTATCAGTCAATTTGCATGTTAAATTTAATGTGTGTGCATGTGATAAACTCTAATTCAATTTATTAAGTATTGCATTTGGATTGAAAAATAAATTCTAGTGAATATGTGTGTATGGTGATATCCTAGATTCAAAGATTTGAAAGAATTATGAAACAAACATGTTTTTCATATTTTTGATATAAATTTAGGATCAAAACTAGTGTTTATGCATGAACATGCAATGAACAACCAAGAACATGTGAAGAACACATAAGAATATTTAAGAACATTCAAATATATTTAAGAGAATTTAAATAATTACTATCATGCTTTAATCTTAAACTCTCGTCATGACAACACAAAAAACAATTAGGGAAATAGATTATATATTCATGCAAGATCTATACGGTGGAAGAGGAGACTCTTGAGGGAGGTCTTAAAAGTGAAGGAAAAGAAGAGTTAGGAGAAGAAGAATGAGTCTCACTCAATACCTTGAGTCTCGGGAAGACCAAGATATGACAAGACTACTCAACTTCACTATAACTCAATAGAGGGGAAGAGAGTGTTTTTTTGTGTGTCTTAGAATGAAGGAGAGTAGGGGTTTATATAGTAGTGGTGGAGGAAATATGAATGGAAGACAATTTAATGAGGGTTGACAAAGAATCATGAACCTAGACCTCATTTTAGCTTTTGGGGAAATCTGGTGCATTAAATGTGGAGATTGATAAGAGTGAAGAGTAAGTAAAGTTCGGTTTTCTCGTAATTGCTGTAATAACCTGTAGAGCCAACTTCGAAAAATCATATCTACCTCAATTCTGATCGGAATTGTCTCATTCTTGTGCTTAAATCGAAGGCCCAAATGTTTAGTTTCTGGGAAAATTAACCTTATTCACAGATTCAAAATATTCTGAGAGATATCGATGAAATGGTGAGCAAAGGTCATTTGTTAGAAAATGGTTTCAGCACAATTAACATTAATAGGTCCTAAATTAGCTCCCAATTAACATTTAATGCCTCCAATCACTCCCATTTCAGACTTAATTGGTTCCAAATTTACTCTAATTAAAAGATAATTACACAAATTACTCATTGAATAATTAATGTTTAACTATCTAGTTAATTAGGTGTGTGCAACCCTACCATAAAATGTAGTCCTAACCAATCAAATTATGATACATCATCGATTTCAAATTGATTATACTTATAACCAATTGAAATCAATTATTCATAATCACATTTAGTTGGACTTAATTTGTGATAGTACATCTCAGCCATTAAAACTTGATTTGATGATAACTTTCAATCTGATGGTCCGATTAGGGCTTATGACCAATCGATTTGATCGTTACAACATTAAGATCATTTTGGTGAAATGAGATTAAGGATCTAATGACTAGAATCAAGATGCATATTTCCAAAATGAAATTACCCTTTTACCCTCCATGTGAGGTTAAATAGAGGTTACAAAAAGGCAGATGAATTATCTTTCAAAATAAGGGTTTTTAGTCCATTTAACTTACCTCGCATGTTGCTTGCTCCGTCGTAGCCTTGTAGTGTCGATGTTGCTGTGATATTAACATGTGTAATGCCTAAAAAACGCTATTTCACATGTCCCACATTTGTCTACATAATGCAAAGGAATTTGCCAATTGATATTTATATTTTTTTTGATAATCGCCAATTGTTATTTAGTAGACATGTTACGTGATTCATCAACTATAATAGCAAACAATGAGTCTCCAGGATCTTTAATAATTGCATTTATAGTGTCAATAGCAGCAACATTACTATTTCTTTTTGGATATCAAGAGAGGTCATTTGATGATTTTCGGGGGCATTTTTAAGGATTACCTAATCAATTTCTTCATTGTGCTTTTCAAGAAACTGTAATAATTCAAGAAAATTTCCTCGATTATTGGAGTCTTTAGATTCATCGTGGCCACAAAATGCTAGTCCTTACTGTTGTAGAAAACAAATATAGTCTATTGATGCATTCAAACAAGTTCGATATTCCCTTTTCTCAAGATCTGATTGCTTGTTTATAACTGTTTGAATACTTTGTTTTTGGTTTAACAAATCTTCACATTTTCTCCGAGCTATATTGTGTGCACTATTATGATCCCCAATGTGATTTTGTAATTTCTAATTTTTTTATCCAATTTCTAAATCTTTTCAGTAACAAATGAGTCTCCCCCTGCTTGATCACTAGTATTAGGTAGAAAAAGATAACAATATAAACAACTAGCATTTTCTTTGAGCTATGCTAGATTAAATCACACTTTATTTTGCCAAATTGACTTTGTGGAAAATCATGGTCAACTAGTTGACAAGGTTTATTTTGCAAATAATATCTTTGAATTTGATCTCTTTCATTGGGATGATAATCATAAATTTTTCTTCTTAAACTAGGATCCATGTGAAGAGTTGCAAAATTCGTTTCAATATGAGTTCATTTAGGATTTGATCCGGACTCATTATTATGATTAGGATTCTTCATATTCTCAATTAATTACAAATATGTATTTCATATCATTAAAATAAACAAAAATAATATTCATGGTCAAGAACAATCAAAGCAAGATATAAATACAGTTTAAACATATAATTTGATTCTTTAAAATAAATTGAAAAATAAATCAATGTAAAAATATTAAGAATATAGCAATATACCAGTGAAGTTTTATACATGACTTAATGCCTTGAATTTTTTTTTTTTGAAATTATGTAGAATTCAACATTTTATCTTCATCTTCTAATAAGTAGTTAAAACTAGGTTCATAGTAGAAACTCTAAGTTTGAGACTAAAAAAAGGTCGATACCGAAAGAAAAAAAATTGATGGGAGGCGGAGGCTATAGTAAGTCCTTAAAAGTGGTATTTATTTTCAGAATTCTACGCGGCAAAGTTGCTTAAGGGTCCATTTGGTTTAGGAGATGGAAAAGTGGATGAATTGAAAATAAGGAGGGAGTGGAAAAATGAGAGGATATAAAAAATTTTAATTTTCCTCATTTGTGTTTAGTTTGAAGGGTGAAAAGTGGAAGGATGAAAAACTTTTTTGTTTGATTGAGAAGAAAAATGAGAGAATAAAAAAATGTGGTTTGTATAAATTTACTCTTATATCTTTGCATAAAACATTATAAATTTTTTTTTATATTATATTAATCATTAACATTTTTTTTACTTATTCAAATTATTATTAAAATCCCACATCTTGGCGTTAGTGCCTATTTTTAGGTGGGTCTAGTACTGAACCTTTATAAGGAAAAAAAAGCGTTGATTCTAGTAAGTTTTTTTTTAAATTAAAAATTAATTCTGGTATGTTGGTAGTTGTTAAGACAAAAAGAGGAAAAAAAATTATCTTCTTTGCTTTCTTCTTGATTTGGGTAGATTTATTTTTGGTGGGTTGGGTGGAAAACACTTAAGCCCGACCAATTTTCTCTCCTTCCTTCCTTTCCAACCAAACACCCCTTCCAACTATTTTCTCTCTTATTTTTCTTTATTATTTTCCATCCTCTCCGAAATCACCCCAACCAAACATACCCTAAATGTCGGTGTATGTTGTCAAAGTCCTAGTCCACAAAGTAGTGGTAGAAAAGAAGGGGCCCATTTGGTAACCGTGTTTAAGTATTATTGTTCAATTTTCAGTGTTTTGGAAATACGTGTTTGAGTGTTATAGAAATACGTGTCAAAAGTGTTATTGTTGTTTAAACACTAAAAATTATTGTTTAAACACCCTAACCAAAAAAGCCCTAAGTTCTTGTACAAGTTGTTTCAGCATTATTAGGTGGGACCCAATTTTAATACAAGAGTTATTAAATAAAATAAAATTTGTCATTGAAATTAAAGTTACTATATGTATAGTTATCGAAACCATACCGAAAGTTAACTCGACTCAAGAATTGGCACATTGGTTCAACTCGTGTTTCATTAGTTGAATTGTAGATTTATTAATTAATTAAATAATATATTTTATAATTATAAAAAGCAACTAAAATAAAATAAAAATACTCCATTTAGCTCAATTAATAAAGGCTTTGGCTTACCTCCAGTACTTTTTTAAAAGGAATCTTCTTTTGTTTTAATGAGAGATTGCCACATCACCCATTAACTAAATAAAATATGAGAATTAAAACCCATTGCCACTTGTCATTGTATAATTAAAACAAAAGGACATGTCCAGTTAAAAAGTACTAGAGGTAAGCTCAACCCATTAATAAATTATAACAAAAAAAAAAAAAAATACATCATATGAAATAAAGTTAGGGGGATTCTAGCCTTTTACCCCTATTTTTAAAAATATTTGGCAATATGCCCCTGTTTTGAAACTATATAGGTCCGTGTTCTGTTTTGAAACTCAATTTTCTCAAAATCTAGTTTCAATGAAAAACTCGGTTTAAAATCGAGTTATGCTCGATCAAACTTAAAAAAAAAAAAAAAAAAAAAAAAAAAAAAAAAAAAAAAAAAAAAAATTGCATGGAACTCGAATTTATGGAGCTCGAGTTCATGGAGTTCGAGTTCCATTTAAAACGCCACTATAGGGCTCCCCGAACTTGGTATGGGGCGATCAAACTTCTAAAAAAAAATTGCATGAAAACGCCACTATAGAGCTTTAAAATGCCACTATAGGGCTCCCTGAACTTGGTATGGGGCAATCAAACTTATAAAAAAAAAATTTGCATGAAAACGCCACTATAGGGCTCCTTGAACTTGGTATGGGGCAATCAAACTTATAAAAAAAAAATTGCTTGAAAATGCCACTATAGGTCTTCCCGAACGCAGCTATAGGTATGGAACTTGAGCTCCATGAACTCGAGTTCCATGCAATTTTTTTTTTTTTTTTAAAAGTTTGATCGCCCCATACTCGATTTTCTACCAATCGAGTTTTTTGATTGAAACCCGATTTTAATAAAATTGAGTTTCGAAATAGGAGCACGAACCTATATAGTTTCAAAACAGGGGCATATTGTCAATTATTTTAAAAAATAGGGGTAAAAGGCTAGAATCCCCATAAAGTTAGAGAATATTTATATATATATAAAAAAAAAAACACATTATTCACATAAATCATCTAATAACCAAGTTATATAGTCCAAAAGTCTTGAAACAACATATCTCATAGAAATTCAAAATAAAATTTTAGCTTAATCATTAAACCCTAAAGCATAACTAAATTATTTAAATCTCCAAATACAATTGATGACTTCAAAATTCAGTAACTTCTGTAATTTAGTACAGTCTTTTGGAGTTTTTTCATAGATACACATGGTCTTTTTTCTTTCTTTTATTCGTAGGTTAAAAAGATTAACCCGTGAAATCCGTCAAGATATACCGTTTGATAATGGGTCATTGCATATCTAGTATTTTACACCAAACTATTCCGGATAATGCTTTGGTTTATGGGTTTCATAGTTTAACCGGTGGTTTGGTACGGATTTAATAACTATCACTATATGTAGAGAAGTTGTTTGTCCTGTGTGTTAAGGGGATAAATAAGACTTTTTAGTACAATTTAGTAATATAACTTGAGGACTTTTTGGAAGTTCAAGAGGGGCACTTAACCCCATCACTCGTCTTTCATCTACCATAAACTACCCAAGAGAGAGCATAACAGTAATATGGAAACATAAACAATGATAAAATAGATGATAAAGAAGAAAATAGCAAAATAGATATATTCAAAATAGGTTAAAAAGGAATATGGAATATGAAAACAGAAACTAGTAAAATCTTACTTGAATAAAAACTTCTGTCTTTGATAAAAGTTGAAAACAAACTTCTGTCTTTGATACAAGCTTCGAAAATAAAACTGTCTAAAGAGTTACAAGATTACAAAGTAAAATTTGTCTTTGAAATTGAAAGGTTACAAGATTCTGTTTGAAGGGAAGGGTTACAAGATTACAAGAGAGGAAGAATTACAAAAGTCTTTCTAAGGGAGAGAGGGCTATCTTCTTTTTGGAGTTGGCCCAAAACTTGGACCTCTATTTTGAACCTTAAACTTGAGAACTAGAACCTGTCTTCCGTCTTCGTAGTCCTCCTTTTATAGATGAAATGAACTATGGTAAGTCTTCAAAAGTAACCCGAGTAGGTAAAGTTAACTCAAGTTAATCTGTTAGCGAAAACTTGTAGAACATTATGGAGAATACTGTTGATAAACAGTAGACTTTCATAAAGTGACTTTTGAATCTGTTTGGGAATCAGTCAAGGTATTATTCATATTATTCTGTTAGAAAGTAGTCTCTAATCTGTCATTTGTCCGGATTTGTCTGCGTGCTAGTGAATAGTGATCTGTCGTAATTATCTTCTGGAGGGTCTGTTTGAGTGAGTTGTCACATCTTGTCATCCTATCATATGTCATAGGGATCTTGAGAGTCTTGGAATGCTTCTGGGTGAGTCCTGTAATTTGGAGAGGAGGATTCCATCACTATGTCATCTTCATCATCCGAAATTTGTGATGCGACTTTAAGTAGTTGCTTTTTAAGTCATCTTTTTTCTAAGACGGAGGCAAGCTGACACTGAACTTGACTTTTCTCTAGAAGGAAATTAGAAGTTTCTATCTAGGAGGAAGAGGTCTTTTTCTGCAATTCTTGGCAAATATGATCAAAATTAAACTTATTCCGCCATTTTAATTTAAATTTTCTGGTAAGCATAGGGAAAGGATATTGGGGGTGTCTTTCTATCTTGTATTCTCATCTAATGATCCATGGGAGATCTGAAAACTTGTAAAAAAACTGCAAAAGATGTGGGAAATTTTTAAGATGCGGTATGTCCGGTTCTTTCTTGAAAGTCTCATAGGCTTTTAAGAGACCAGGAGGGAGAATTATAGCTTTAGGACCATAGGAATTCCACCAGTTGATGAACCATCTTGGTATCATTATGTTTTTCTTTCTATACATATCAAAACGAAAAAACCAAGTATGTCTGTAAATATTATTTTGGAGTAGAAGGAATCTATCCTAGGCTTTTATGTAATCATAATAATTATAAAACTGAGGGTCAAAGAGTTGGGAAAAGTTCTTAGTGATCCAGGGTTGTGCTTTCCAATGGAAGGGGGTAAGGATCTGTTTTATGACTACTTTAGAGTAGCCAATTCTATTTGGGTCTTAGGAGCAAGGCATATGTGTTACTAGGATTGAGTTTGTATCAACTAGAATAAACTCATAAAATTTTTGGGTCTTTAAAGTTTCTGTCTTAGGGTGTTCCCATCCTGGGGTATGAGTCATCGACTAGGGAGAGGTATCTCATTATGTCTTTGGTATTCTAGTTCAATCCATAGAATAAAATTCCAGGAATCTTTTGGGAGTTCAATACTGTGGTCTTCTTTTAGGGCTTGGGCTTCCTAAGAGGTAGAGGATCTGTGCTTTGGTTGATTGGAGGGAGAGGCCAAAGGGGGAAAAGAGGATGCAACTATGTTAAATGGTTTTTTTAAGGGAGGAGTTAAGGGAGTTGAGGACGAGGCATATGTCTGTTTGGTTGTTGGAGTGGGGCTTGGGGAGAGTGGTTCAAAGGGGTTTGGGCTACATATTAATGGGGATCTTTCTTGGGATCTGTTCGAAGAGAAAGTAGGTGAGGTGAAAGAGGGACAAGGGAGAAATCTGCTAGGGGGAATCGGAGGAGCAACATAAGACTGTTTGGTTCTGGGTTTTGGGGAGTTACTCTTATTTACAAGGGAACTCATCTTCTTTGTGGGAATTCACGGGTTAGGAAATCAGGAATCGAATTAGTTTCTCCTTTAATATATTCGATATCAAAGTCAAAAACACTTAGAATAGCCTGCCATCTAGCAAAACTCTGTTTGGAAACAAAATTTTGAACATCTTTCTATAAAACTTCTTTAGCACTTTTACAATCAACTCTAATTAAAAACTTTTGATTAAAAAGATCATTTTGAAATTTTGAAACACATAATATAATAGATAAAATTTCTTTCTTAATAGTGTCAGTAATTCTCTGGGTAGCTAACCAGGAGCCAGAATGGAATCTAACAATCTATTCTTTGGCATCATTTTTTGCTACCTGTTTTAGAATTCCACCATAACCTATGTCAGAAGCATCTATCTCAATAATTTTAAAAGTATTGGGGGAAGGAATAACAATACAAGGGAGTTGTTTAACATATTTTTTTATCTGTCTAATTATCATAGTATGTCTATCTGTCCATGGAGGAGGATTCTTTTCTAGCCTTTTATACAAGGGTCTGCATATCTTTGTTAATCCTTGAAAGTAATCCGAAACATAATTTAGGCTGCCAAGAAATCTCTCGAACTAGTTTTTATCTTTTATTTCATCTAGGAATTTATCTGCAAATTGAATGGCTCTGCCAATAGGGCTTAAGGTTCCCTTATAAATATTATGACTTGAAAATCAGATTTTATCCTGAAACAAATTTATCTTAGTAGCTAAGACAACTAATCCATTGTGTTTAATTACTTTGACAAATATAACTAAATGTTTCCAATGGTCAGCGATTGATTTAGAAAAATTAAGACGTCATCTATATAAACAATTGAAAAATCTATAAAAGGTGTAAATATATCATTCATTATATTTTGAAATTCACTAGTGTGGCGTTTGGTACGAGGGAATCTACATTACTCCTAGCATCTAAATTCCTAAGAATATGATTCCTTGCAATCTAAATGCCTAGGAATGTAGCTATTCCTATGTTTGATTTCATTGGAAATCTCTTAAGATTCTTAGGAATCTGAGATGATAATGTTTGGTTTATTCCTAGGAATCTTAAATGAAATATTTATTTTTTCCATTCTATCCTTAAATTTGAATGTGAACTACCAAGTCCTTTAAAAAAAATTTCCTCTAAATAAAATATAAACTATTAATTATGACAAATTCATTAAAATTGTAGTCTAACATTTTAAAATGACAAGTACAATACAAAAATAACTATTTAAATTCTTAAATGCTTTATTCTTAATAATAATTTTTAAAAGAGCTTAATCCATAACAAAACAACCGGACAACGTTTAGGTCTATAAGATAGGAAATTCTAGCCTTTTGCCCTTAATTTTTAAAAAAATTAGCAATATGCCCCTATTTCAAAACTATATAGGGATATGCCCCTGTTTCGATACTCGATTACCTTAAAATCGAGTTTCAATGAAATACTCAATTCCTAGAAAATCGAGTTATGCCGAATAAAAAAAAAAAAAAAAAAAAAAAAAAAAAAAGCATGGAACTCGATTTTAGGGAAGTCGAGTTCCAAAACACCGCTATAGGGCTTAAAAACGCCACTATAGGGCCCCTTGAACTTGGTATGGGGACTTATAAAATTTTTTTGCAGGAAAACGCCGCTATAGGGCCTTAAAATGTCACTATAGGGATTAAAAACGTCACTATAGGGCCTAAAAACGCCACTATAGGGCACCTAGAACAGGGCAATTACGCTTAAAATTTTTTTTTTTTTTGCAGAAAACGCCGCTATAGGGCCTTAAAACGTCACTATAGGGATTAAAAACGCCACTATAGGGCACCCTGAATATGGGCTCATACTTGTAAAAAATTTGCAGGAAAACGCCGCTATAGGGCTTTAAAACGTCACTATAGGACTTAAAAACGCCACTATAGAGCTCACTTATAAAAATTTTTTTCCCATGGAACTTGATTTCCTGAAACTCGAGTTCCATGGAATTTTTTTTTTTAATATTTTTTTTAAGTTTGATCGGGCATAACTCGATTTTCTACAAATCGAGTATTTAATTGAACTCGATTTTAGGATAATCGAGTATCGAAACAGGAGCACGCTCCTATATAGTTTGCAAACAGGGGCATATTGCTAATTTTTTTTTAAAATTAGGGGTAAAATGCCGAAATCCTCCTATAAGACAAGAGAAAAGATATTGATGATTTGTTTTATATTTTATCTTAATTGCTTAAATGATAAGGAAAAAGGTTTAAAATTGTCAATTTATAAAAAATACAATTTCCTTTAAGCTTGAGAATCTAGATACTCACCTGTGCTCCCTCATCCTTCATCAATTGGTCGTTGGATGGATCGATAAGGCACACGATCCAACAAGTGATATCAGAGTCCGGTCATAGGTTTGAGTTGTTGGAGCCGCATTGTGAGGGAGGGATTGTGAGGGATTTCACAATTAGCTCCAATACCAATGGGCTTGGTCTGTGATTGAATGCTATAAAAGATTTGTGCCCCCTCATCCTTCACCAATTGGTCATTAGATGGATCGGTAAGGCACACGGTCCGACAATATCAAATTTGGAAAATATGGTTGCTTTATGAAGTTTGTCAAGTAAATATTTCTTATTGGGAATAAGATATCTTATCCATTGTAATGCTTTATTTAAAGGTTTATAATTTATAACTAATTTTGGAACTCCTCATTCCAATTCTCGCTTTGTTTATTAACATAAAAAGCAGCATAGCTCCAAGGAGACTTGCTTTTCCTGGTTAAACCTTTAATTAAAAGATCTTCAATTTCTTTTTTACAGTGTTCTAATAATTCATTATTCATTTGTATTGGTCTAGCTTTAGTAGGTATCTGTCTTTTATTAAAGTCTTTTCCATAAGGTAATTATACTATATGTCGGTGCCTATGCCAAAAAGCGGTAGGGAGATTAGAACAAATTTCTATCTCAATCATTGTCCGAATACTTTTATTTTATGATTTAATATGGGATCTGTCAATTGATTAGCAATTCTTTCATATATTCTTTCTGACTTTAAAGATAACAAATGCCTGTTTTTCCGGTAAATTATTTCTTTATCAATTTCTTTTATTATGGAAGTATTATCTAGTGAATAGAATTCTTTTGGGATCGATGGTAAAATAAATTTAAAAAGTATGTTTTTTCCTAACACATTAGTTTTAATTCCTTCGTCTGTTGTTAAGAATGGATAAAGTAAGGACATAAAGGGATTTCCTAAAATGATTTTAGAAGAAATGTCTTTAATTTAAACAAAAACAGTTTCAAAACATATTCTATCATTACCTATGTGAACATTAGGTATTTTGTAATTAATTATGAGCTTTTCTCCATTAGTCCGAGTTAATCTTTCGGATGATTTTTTATAATACTTTAAAGGTATTAGTCCTTCTTGTATACAATTCATGTCAGCACTTGAGTCTATTAAAGCAATTTTTGTCAAAGAAAACTCTTTATTAATTACTAAAGTGATTTTTGTATGTCATTTTTGAAAAATTACTCACAATTAAACTCAAAAAATTCTGTCTATTGTGAGCATCTTTTTCTAATGAAGGGGGTCTATCATGGGTTTAGAAAATTCTTTTAAAATTATTATTTCTACAATATTTTGTTCATCTATGTCTGTGGAATTATCCTCTTTAATTTCTTGTTTTATCATTTTTGCTTCAGTCATTAAGTCTTGTAGAGTTACTAGTTTTATATTTACTCCATCTTGTTTCATTTTTGTCTTTTCTTTCTTATCTTTTTCTTTCTTAGCCTTTTCCCTTTTTCCACATTTCGTAACATGATGTCCATATTTCCTACACTTAATACAAGCAATAGGTATATCTATAGAATCTTTCAATTTTAGTAAATAATATTTTTCGTCTTTTAAATGATTAGGTAGGTTGTCTATCAATTTCATTATTATGTCTTTTTGTTTCCTTTTTCTTTTATTGACTTTGAGTGGGTTGGTTGATTTTAGTTCTTCCTTTTTCGTTACTTGGTCTATCTCTTTCTATTTAACATCAAATATTTCCATTAATTCATTTATCACATCTTTCTCAAACTCTAATTTATTGATTTGTTTAACAATTTTATTATGTCTATCACATTGTTTCTTAGTATGTCCGTATTTTTTACATTTATGACAAATAATATTTCTAGTATGTCTGTCAATTTTCTCATTATCTAATAACTCAATATTATTTAAAACTATTATGTCTTTTTTTCTGTCTATATCTAAAGGTGAATTTAAAATTTCTATCTTTTTAGTTAATTCTACCAAGCTATCATTTTGGGTACATATCATAGATCTTTCAATTGATTTTAGTCTTTCATCAAAATTTTCTTTTAAACTATCATTATTCCTAGGACTATTATTTGTCCATGCTTTATTGACTAGTTCTACTAAAGTACTCATTTGTCTTTCTTTTATATCTATCTTCTTACGTATAGCTTCTATCTTTACATCATTTTGTCTTTCAATTTTTTCTAACATCTTTTTTACTATGCCTTTTCTTATCATTCCTTTTTCTTTGTCTTTATCAATTATATCTAGGTTCTTCTTTTGTATTATTTCTATAGCACTAGGATTCTTTCCTTTGGCTTCTATACATATTTTTCTTTCCATTACTATGCCATCTTTCTTATCATTATTCTCTTGTCTTTCTACGTCATCTTCTTCTTGCATTATTTCTATAGGACTTATTTCTTTCTCTACTTCTATCATTCCCGACTTCATTTGCATTATGTGACCATCTTCTTTACTTTCTGTGAAAGTTGTTTTTAGTGTCTTTACATCATTTCTTTCATCACTTGTCTCTATTAGGCTATCTTTTTTACTATTTTTTATATCTGTCATCTTTTGTCTATTATTCCAATTGTCTATCACGGTTTTTGCTAAAGGTGATCTATGACGAGGTTCAAATTCTCTTTTTGAATTCAAAGTTTCAATTCTTTCAAGAAGGTCCAAAAAACTATTATTTTTTCTTTCTACTTTAGTATTTGTTATGGATCTTTCCATAGTTTCTAACAATTCTAATTTTTTATTAATCTTTTCTAACAAACTATTATTGTGTCTATCGATCTGTCGGTTGATTTTATCTCCTGTTAATGTATTTCAATTATTTGTGCTATTATTATAGTTATAATCATCTATATCACTTTCAGAATCAGAATCTGTTTCGTCAGAATCCATATTTCTATTTAACCAATTATTGTCTATATCTCTTATACTATAACCTTCATCATAATCTATGATAGACCAAAAACAGATTGACCCCTTGTGATTGAATTAATTGATTAATTAGCCAAGTTATTAATTAATCAAATTAACATGCAAAGGCGTGGTAACACAAACAAATCACTAATAAACTAGTTATGCAAAGGAAAATAAATGACACGGTGATTTGTTTACGAATGGGGAAAACTTAACGGTAAAAACCCCACCGGGTGATTTTGAGTTCACCACTCTCGAAACTCCACTATTAACACAACAAGCGGTTACAAGTAAAGGAATCATAAGTACCTTACCAACCTATAGTTGAACCCTTACTCCAATACCCAATTGGACTTGTTCTGTAGTGACAGTTTCCCTTTCGATGTACTGACTCCCAAGTATGTGACTAACAAATTGTGCAGATCCCAATACGCGACTTCAATCACCAACTAAGAAGGTTGTTGGCTGCAAAGTTTTTCAGTTCATCCACACGATGAAGATCAAGAAGATGCTTGGTTACAAAACCCTACGTTGCACATACACAACAACTTCTTCAAGAGAAAAAGATGAACTAAGGGCAAGAACTTCATCTCCGGTCACAATTTGCTTGAACAGAGTTTTGCTCAATGCTTGTGCAACTTATGTACTCCTTGACGGTCTTTAAAATAATCCTTTTATATGTTTAGGGTTAGGAGAAAAGAAGACCTAAACACATAATCACGGATTCCAAGAAATCATATCGAAATTCTGAATTTCTTAAATCCCGACGGATAAGTTTGTCGAGCGGTGTGTCGAGCCACGGGCTGAACAGCTTCCTTAAGCCTCTATAGATGCAAATTGTCGAGACTTAATGAATTTGCATTTCTCGGCTTGTTTCTTGAACAGACTTGATGACTTCAAGATTGATCTTGAAACCTTGTTTCTTGCAGTATTTGAACACATCCTAGAACTACCCAATTACAAGTAAAGTGCATTTTGTCAAAGGATTAGCCAATTACATAAAATCACGACATATGTTCTTAACATGTGAACCACATATGTCCTAACAATCTCTCCCTTTGGAAATCCGTAACAAAACCACAACAAACAAATAAACATATGAGAAAAGTAAAAAATCACTCAACTCATATTCACTTGTTGAATACAATAAAATTTATCCTAACACAAACTCTTGAAAAACTTTGCATTTAGAGAGTTTGTGGCAAGTAGACTTTGACAACCTGTATTTCTGAAATACTTTAAACAAAACTCATCAAGGCATCTTTGTGTGAAACAAAAATAATAGATTGCATACAAGTAATAAGAAGCATGTGTATAAAGGGAGAAAAGAAACTACACATGAAAGGATGGGTGAAAGAAAAAACATACAACAACATAAAGAAAGAGATAAGTACAATGTATGTCTATAAATGGTCACAAGACCTCATGTACAAGAAAAATGTATCTATAAAGGAAAGAAAGGAAAAGATACATAATATCCTCACTACATCCCTCGGCACTCCACAACACTCCCCCTAACCAAAAGACTTATACTAACTCTTCCTCTAAGAATGACTACTCTCATATCCAAAACTACTCCTCCTTTTTGTCATGAATGACAAATGGTAAGAGTGTCAAGTAGACATCTCATCGGTAGAGCTAGCATCTCCATCATCATCATCTGAAGCATCATCGTCATCATCATCCTCATCCTCGGAAGCCACAGGAGAAGGTGGTGGAGGAGAAGCCTCAAAAGCAAAACCGCCTATGGTCGCCAGCCACCGTGCTATACGACCGACACAAACGTTCACCCGATACAACTCCGTAGAGAGTGTATCGAGGCGAGCATCCATGTGCTGTAACTACGCCATGATGTCTCCAAGAGTCATATCGCTCTAAGAAGAAGAGGGAGCAGATGTGGGTCGAACAGAACGAGATGGAGTCGAATGGGAGGGAGGTGCGTAATCCTCGCTGTCGCGGCCTAAACTGCGCCTCACTACGTTTTACAGTAGTGGCGTCAATGGCACACATGAAAGTGAAGGGGTTGGACGCGGGAAAAGGAACGGAAAAGTGGCGTAAAATCCTCGTGATAGCAGAAGGAAAGATGAGCTTATTACGGGATGCCGAATCCTGAAAAACATCTATCAAAAACAAAATAAAGTGGGAGGGGAAGTCTATGGTAAGATGCTCAAGAAGGGATAACAAGAAACGAGCACAAGACTCCGTAATGGAGTTGTAGTGCGAGAGAGGATAAAGTACAAAGGTCATCATCATGTTCAAAAACTACGTGCCTTTAGCAAAGGCTGAACAAGAAGTGAACTGGCGCTTACCCCACTTTGAAGGACGCTCACAGAAAGCGGACATGAGCTCATCCTTGGACATAATCCTCAGACGCTCACGGGAAGGACAGTCGGGAAACTCTATCCTAGGAACCCTAAGCACATCCGCAACAAGTTGCTGTGTGACAAGAATAGAAACACCTCTGACATGAGTAACGAAATGAGGTATGAAATGGTTAATCCCGTGCATGTTGGAGTAGAACTCTTGAATCAGTATGAGAGGACAAGTGACAGGCTCGTCACAAAGAGACTTCCATTCCGACCGTGAATAACAGTGGGAAGGCCGGTGTCGACAAAAATGATCCAAAATGACTAGGCACTCCGAATGAATGCCTCATCGGGAAAAGTTCCCCGAGAATGCCTTGTGAGCATCATCATCACGGAATTGAAGAGAGAGAGGTGCATGATCAGAACATGAAGAAGCACTGGAATGAAGAGGGCTCCGAGCCGGAGTAGATTTATATTTAGGTGCCATAGACACGACTAATGTAAACAGAAAGAGAGGGAGAGAGAGGAAAAGACAATCGAAAAAGTCCCAAAGTAGTTCACAATAAGAAGAATATGTGAAAAGAAGTACATATGCATGGAGAATGCATGAACATGTGACGTGCAAAGTAAATACATCATGGGCTCAACCCAATGCAATCCTATTAGCATATAAAGAGATTGCACACATCTAAATGCATGATAATACTGTTATAATGCAAATGTAATGCAATGCATGAAGTTTTTAAGATCAAATCTTCAAAAACTAACCCAGAATTTCAACAATATCTCATCAATTTTGAAAAAACCCCAAATAAAAAAAAAATCCCAAAACTTAGGTTTCAAAAACATGAATGCATGAAATGCAAGAGAATAGAAGCTTACCACGTGAAGAAAAGCTTGGTAAAGCTTGAAGAAACCTTGTAGAACAAATTTGAGGGAGAGAAGAGAATGTATGGAAGAGAAAACAGAGATCAATCGAGAGAGATATCGAGAAAATGACAGGTGGATCGCACAAGGAGCTTAAATAGAACCTTTAATAAATCTCGACAGATGAGGTGTCGAGGTGGTGTCGAGGCATCTGTCAAGTAGGTGTCGAGAAAAACAACATCGACAGATCATGTGTCGAGAAGTCATGAGGAAAAGAAACACCAGAAGCAAGAGATGAAGCTCAATCAATCCACTAAGTATTGAGAAGCTATCGAGGGGACAGAAACTTTCTCGATCGATCCACAAGGTGTCGAGGTGCTGGCGAGATTGCGATAAGAAAAAGCTTAGGAAGCTCGACGGATAGCTAGCTATCGAGAAGGTGTCGAGGAGGTGTCGAGTCAGTTTTTCAAAACAGTTTTTTGAGAAGAGAAAAACACAGACATGAATGCAATCAAGCATGCAACTTAACCAATGATCCAAACAACATATTATGCTCTCAAAAACATCTCTCAACAAAGATTTTTAAGCACATGGATCTCAAAAATACACACACATACACATTAAACAAGTCTAACCAATTTTATATTCCAAAAACAAGTCAAGACAGTTTAGTGAGCATACATTAACACATGTAAAACCTTATGATGGCCAAATCACATTGTACCTGCACATGTATCAAAAGTAGCAAAGAATATTGTGTGTTGTGTGTGAAAAACATCACAAGATTGCATAAGTGTATACATGTTATGATGATTTGAGATATGAGAAAATCACTTTAACTCACACACAATCATAAGCGCTTGATGGGGACTATCACCTTCGAAGTACATCCTATAACTCCCATATCTCCTAGAATACACGCTTGCAATAATTTTCAAAGCATTTTTGATCTTTTTGCTTTTGATTTTTCTTTGCATATTTTTTTTTCTTTAAGTATATCATGCATGGGCATATAAGAGAGAGAAAAGAAATACCCAATGATATTTGACATTTCAATTTTGCTATGCCTAAGCACACAAATGTTATTGACACTGCACTTTTACTATGCCGAAGCATACATGTGTCATATTATGATTGGCGGGTAACAGTGGTGACATGGTTATTTATGTCTTTCTCTTAAGATTTTCTAGTCCTTTCCGTCAAAAAGAGTGATATGAGTGTTAAGTACAAAAGATAACTTAATTTTACTCATCACAAACAAGAGTCATAAAACTCACTTGTTTAGTTGTGCATAGAGATGCTCATCTAAACTACAAGTGATACAAAGTTTAGAAAACTTTGTTTCAATGGCCATCCAAGGTACATAAGTACCAATGTACACAAAACACATATTGTTTTTGTATTTTTTTTTTATGAAAAACAAAAGCAAAGCAAAACTGAGAAATAATCAAACAAAAACATGTTAAAAAACCAAAGCATGAAAACTAGATTGACTCAAAACTTGAAAGTAAAACACATAAGTAATGTACACACAAAAACAAGAAAAGAGAGAAAAAAGTGACAGAATCACTTTGAGCCATTTTCCTTCCACACCTTGGAAGAACCTTTCCTTTGATTAAATCCTTGAGCTAGCGGTGAGGGGGAAGAATTAAAACCGTTCAAGTTCGAAAGAAACATGAGGGCTTTGAGAAGATCTCCAAGGGGAGCAAGAGAGGATTGAAGGCGATTCTGTTCCCGGATGCTATCATGCCGTTGCTCTGTTGAGTGGCTAGCCACTTGTAGCAATTTGGTCGAGTATGACCGGCAATTCCACAATGATGACAGAGATGTTTGCTTCTTCCATTTAGGCTTTTGAGAGTTAGCCTTTTTAGCCCTAGGGTTCTTAGCTTCATTTTTATCTTGCTTAGGGGGTGCTCTTAAGATAGATTTACCTTTGTCTATGTTCTCATTAGCTAATTCAGTTTTAATCTCATTGTTTTCAATTTTAACATTATTAGCGGGAGGAACAAAAACAGTAGTACTAGAAGAAGCAATATTAGAGGAAGAGAGACCATACCCTAAACCTGTTCGGTCGAAGCGATTTACGAATGTTGAGCGTCTCATCAAGCTTTGCACTTGAAGTCCTCTCCAATTGAGCTCTGACTTGAAATAGCTCTGCTTCAAGCTTCTTGGTCTTCTCGGCCAGGAAAGTGTTCTCAAACCTCGATGCTCCAATAGTCCGATTAGCCTCATCAAACTTTGTAGAAAGCTCCTTACGGTCAAGTTCCACATCATTAAGCTTTTTGGTGGTTAGCCTATACAGTTTCTCATGCTTCTTAGAAAGCTTGTATAGTTTCTCATAGGTTGTATGGATGTCATCTTGATCATCCATCTTCTCAAACTTGGATTCCACCAATTCCTCTTCTTCAACCACATCTTCAACAATCCCATCGATAGGATTAACGGTGGCGGTGAAGGCATTGAAGATTCTATCATTCTTATTGTCGGAATCATCCTCGGGCTCGGTGTCGCTCAAGGTAGCAGCAAGTGCCTTGCTTTTCCTAATGCTCTTGAGATATGTAGGACACTCATGTTTCATGTGACCGAAACCTTGACACCCAAAGCACTTTGATCCTGCGGGAACAGTGTGCTGACCACCTTCCTTAGCATCCTTCTTCCCTTTGTCTTGGCCTTTAAAATGAGAAGAACTGGATTGCTTGCGGTCCTTGTCGAAGCCCTTTTCATTTGCGTTCTTCATAAACTTCTTGAACTGCCTGGTGATGTAGGACTTCATGTTGGAATCTTCATCATCTAAAGACTCATCTGTCTCACTGCTCTTGGCCTTCGATGTCATGCTCTTGCCTTTACCCATCTTGCCAATCCTTGTCAATCCTAGCTCGTAGGTCTGCAAGTTTCCAACCAGCTCGATCAAAGGAATCTTGTCAATATTCTTTGATTCCTCTATCGCCGTGATCTTGGCATGGAATCTCTCGGGTAGAGATTTGAGCACCTTCCTTACAATCTTGGGTTCAAGAATGGTTTCCCCAAGATTGAAGGCTGAGTTCACTATGTCCTTAAGCTTGGCATAGAACTCGTCAAACGACTCATCCTCCTCCATCTTAATCTCTTCAAAGCTTGTAGTAAGCTTCTGAAACTTTGAGTCTTTGACAGTCTTAGTTCCCTTATAGGTTGTCCGGAGGATGGTCCAAGCCTCCTTGGCGCTTTCAATTGAGGATATCTTCTTGAACTCCTCATTGGTGACTGCACCGAATAATGCATTCAATGCTCTGCTGTTGAAGTTTGCCACCTTAATCTTGGCATCATCCCGGTCAGTAGCGCTTCGTGTAGGCTTAGTCCAGTCTATCTCTACTGCTTGCCACACTTTCTCATCTAAAGACCGCAAGAAAGCTCTCATGCGTACTTTCTAGTATGCATAGTTCATGCCATCAAATAAAGGAGATATGATTAATGACTGTCCTCTATCCATGACAAACAGGGGTCAATGGATCAACACAGCAAAGATTAAACCCTAATCAGAGTGTGCCTGCTCTGATACCACTTGATAAGCCAAAAACAGATTAACCCCTTGTGATTGAATTAATTGATTAATTAGCCAAGTTATTAATTAATCAAATTAACATCCAAAGGCGTGGTAGCACAAACAAATCACCAATAAACTAATTATGCAGCGAAAAATAAATGACACGGTGATTTATTTACAAAAGGGGAAAACGTAATGGCAAAAACCCCACCGGGTGATTTTCAAGTCACCACTCCCGAAACTCCACTATTATCACAACAAGCGGTTACAAGTAAAGGAATGCCAAGTACCTTACCAACCTACAGTTGAACCCTTACCCCAATACCAAATTGGACTTATTCTATAGTGACAGTTTCCCTTTCTGATGCACGGCTCCCAAGTATGTGACTAACAAATTGTGTGGATCCTAGTATGCGACTTCAATTACCAACTAAGAAGGTTGTTGGCTGCAAAGTTCTTCAGTTCATCCACACGATGAAGATCAAGAAGATGCTTGGTTACAAAACCCTATGGTGCACATACACAGCAACTTCTTCAAGAGAAAAAGATGAACTAAAGGCAAGAATTTCGTCTTCGGTCACAATTTGCTTGAACAGAGTTTTGCTTAATGCTTGAACAGAGTTTTGCTTAATGCTTGTGCAACTTGTGTACTCCTTGACGACCCTTAAAATAATCATTTTATATGTTTAGGGTTAGGAGAAAAGAAGTCCTAAACACATAATCACGGATTCCTAGAAATCGGATCAGAATTTTGAATTTCTTAAATCTCGGCAGATAAGTTGTTGAGCAGGTGTCGAGCCACGGGCCGATTGTCGAGCAAGTAATGAATTTGCAGCTGCGAGCCAACTGTCGAGACTTAATGAATTTGCACTTCTCGGCTTGTTTCTTGGACAAACTTGATGACTTCAACACTTGATCTTGAAACCTTGTTTCTTGAAGTATTTGAACACATCCTAGAACTACCCAATTACAAGTAAAGTGCGTTTTGTCAAATGATTAGCCAATTACATAAAATCACGACATATGTTCTTAACATGTGAACCACATATGTCCTAACAATCTATATCATCATAGTCCATGTTTCTTATTAATGTGTGCCTAGCCTAAGTGTGAACAAGTAAACCGATAATGAACTGATAAATGTATTTATTCTATTTCCAAGTAATTAATAATTACTAGCAAAACTATTACTAACCACTGGTATCCTTGCTATCGGGACCACCTCCTTGAGAAACTCCATTGCGGGACCACCCAAACAATGCATGTTCATCGGCTAACAAAAAACGAGCCGACCAACGCGAAACTATGGTTTCCAACGAGTCTTGAGGCTGACCAATGTTATCAAGGAGCAAGTAATGGCTATGCAGTAATATAAGTTCCTAGTAATTTCTTAATTGCAAAGAAATAAAACTCATACATCTATTAACTTTTTCCTTAGTTTATAGTTTAGTAAAAATTTTCAGGCTAAGAATATTTTACATTATTTAAGTTTGGAGTCACTTTTAAATCGACCACTCATCTTTTAAAACTTCTATTGTACACCTTCAATTTGCCCTTTCATCAGCCCTCCTAACATTTTTTTTGTTATCCCACATGAAATGATGATGTTTTTTAACGAACATAGTACAATAAATAAATAAATAAATAAATAATTAAACTAATATAGAAAATATTGATTAATCAAATTTTTAATAATAAAACATACAGATCGGCATCCCTCATTTCTCCCAAATTGGGAGGAAAATAAAAAGCACGCATGGTTCCTTCATCTCCTCACTTTTTCTTCTCCCGTGTGAACCAAATGACAAAATCAAAGTATTTTCCTTCCCTTTCCCTTATCTTCCCTCCTATTTCACCCATTCCAAACATAACCTATTTTCCTCCCCGGTGAAGAAGCCATATCAATCAGCCATTAGATCCACCATTAGCCATCATAAATTCACTACAAATTATGAAAAAGCCCATCAAAATCATTGGCATCGCAAATCACTAGATGCAACCAATTTAAACCCACTAAAATCTAATCCATCCATTGAAATACCCCAAACCCTACACCATTTTGCCTCTATTGACGAAATCCACAAGCTTCCCTACTTCTCTCAAACCCAAAGCCCCCCCCCCCCCCCCAAATCTTCTGTCAAACCCATTGCCACCCATCATTATCGATGTGTGGATTGGTTTCTTTGATTAACCTCAGTGACAAGCAACTTAAAACAACTAAAGTTCCTTTAGGGCAAATCAACAAGAAACAATAAGAAATTGATTTGGGGCAAATAAATTGCACCGAAAAGTGTGTGTGTGTGTGTATATATATACATAATTAATTTAGTCCATTAACTTTTTTTTCAATCGTCAAATTTGTCCTTAGGATTTAATTTTGTCAACTTTCTTAGTTACTTTGAAAAAATTGAAAGAGTTATTCTAGTCTTTTCATCCAAATCTATTAGCAAAATACACTACTTAAAATGACTTTATTTGTTAGTAGATTTTGGCCAAAATAACTTAGATTAACTCATATTGACAAAGTGGAGGACTAAATTGTCAAAAAAATATTAATGACTAATTTGACAATGAAGTAAAAGTTAACGGACTAAGTTGAATTTGAACCTTTTTTATATTATATTATATATACATATTCATTAATATTTAAAATAAATAAATTTAGTATCCTTTTAATAATTTTTTTACCAGTATATTTTTTTGTAATTACTTATATACTAATTAAACTTATAAGTTATAAGAGCACTACTATCGGGGGTGTCAAATGCCAAATATTTGGCATTTGACACACCAAACACCACTATTCAAGCCTCGTGAGGTGTTCCAAATGTGTCAAAATTTTGCAACATGCTATAGTACCGTGATAACTTTGGCACGGAACGGACCAATATAGCACATCTATTTTTTATTTTTTTATTCATCTTTCTCTCTCTCTTCTCTCACCATGACATCTGATTCACTCTCTCATTCTCTCTTCCTCTCCATCAATCCTCCCAACCTCTGATTCACTCTCTTAGCCTCTAATCCTCTTCATCAATCCTTCCAATTGGATATTGACAATCAAGAACCAAAACCACGCTATCGTCCAATCAAGCTCCGCCACTATCCGCCCCGCTCATCCCTTATAGTCCGATCACCCCTCCAATCTCACCGCCGATCTCTCCTTTGAACTTGCCGCCGATTACTCCTTTGGTCTCACTCGCACCGCCACCAATCTCGCTAATCCTCGTCGCGATCTCGCCAGTCCTCTCTGCTGATCTTGCCGGTCCTCGCCGCTAATCACGCCGCCGACCTCCATAGCCATCACCAATCATTGGTTGAGTTTGGGTCAGCGTTTTATTCTCTATTTTG
Organism: Quercus dentata; assembly: GCA_028216015.1. NCBI lineage: Eukaryota > Viridiplantae > Streptophyta > Magnoliopsida > Fagales > Fagaceae > Quercus > Quercus dentata. Next base: position 24,884,981 of record CP116453.1, read on the forward strand.
TTGGTTAGTTGATTTTTTTTCCCTCTTTGGTTGAAGTTTTTGGATTTGGAATTTGTTGGAGGATCCGGTGATTGTGGTTGTAGTTTGTGGCGGTTGATTTGCTGTGGGTGGTGGTTGTAGCGGTGGTTGTTGGTTGGTTGGTAGCAAGCGCCACTCGAGTTTGGTGTTTGTATATTGGTTGGGATTTGAGATAATATATTATTTTAATATTTAGAATAAAAAAATAGAACATGTGATAAATGGTATATTGTAAAATGATGTGGCAAAATAATAAAGTAAGTGTTTTGATGTGTTAAAATTGCATAATTTTAACACACCTATGGTGATACTCTTAGTAGTAGATAAGAAAAAAAAAAGTACAAAATGATGCTATGGTGACGTGTTTGGGTAAGGAAGTTATTAGTGAGGAAATATTTTCTTTTTGGACAAAAGTGAAAAAAATTAAATAATATAAAAACTATGACTTCAAATGAAAGAATCAAGAAACAACAAATACAACACCTGTTTTCTTATCTTTTCCCTCATTGGTACTGCTACCTTTTTTACTTTTTCCTCTCCACACGTTTGGAGATTGTAGGAAACTAGCATTTAAAAACTAACTATTCAGTTAGTTGGCCCCGTTTGCAAACAATTTGTAATTGTAACAACTCGAGTCTTAGACGGTCGATTTAGGGCCTCTAAATCGACCCTCTAAGGCTCGGTTTACCTGGGTTTTTATGCGAAAGGTCCACGTGGAGTACACGCAGAAATCGAGTGTCTAAGACTCGATTTCCACGTGTACTCCACGTAGAAATCGATTGTCCGAGACTCGATTTCTACGTGGAGAACATGTAGAAATCGAGTCTATGAGACTCGATTTACTTAAAGTGAAATCGAGTCTCGGAGACTCGATTTTCACTCGATCAAACGCTCACACGTCTTGGTCGTGTCTATGTTTTTGTCTTGGGCGTGCGGCGTGCAAAGAATATCTGACATGAAGTCTGTGTTTGAACCGACCAGCTCCTGTATTATTTTTGGTCTCTTGCGTGCCATCAAGTCGGTGAGACAGTATTTTTGGTCTCTTGCGTGCCATCAAGTCGGCTAGACAGTATTTTTGGTCTCTTGCGTGCCATCCCATGCGAGAGAATATCCGACATGAAGTCTGTTTTTGAACTCTTTGTGTTGTATTATTTTTGGTCTCTTGCGTGCCATCAAGTCAGCTAGTGTGTTGTATTTTTGGTCTCTTGCGTGCCATCAATTCCATGCGAAAATATCGACATGAAGTCTTTTTGAACCTTACGACTGACCAGCTCTCTTGTGTTGTATTTTTGGTCTCTTTTGGGTGTGCCATCAAGTCCATCAAGTCTGTGTTTTTGTGCAAAGTCGACCAGCTCTTGTGTTGTATTTTTGGTCTCCTTTGGGCGTGCCATCAAGTCTTTGTTTTTGAGTGGATCATGTCATTTTGAATGTGCAAAGCACACAACCTCTCACACAACTCTCAGAAAATATTTTCACCGCCTCACACAACTTACACCTTCAGCAACTTCTCACAAAACCTCTCTCAACAACTCTCACAAAACATCATACAACTCTCATAAACTCTCATACATCAGCAGCAAAACATTGCTCCTCTCACTCTCATACAATCTCAAAGAGATATTTGCTCATCCTCATGTCAAGTAAGGGTCTCCTCCTCACTATCTAGTTGGTTGGTTTTTAGTGTATATAGCTGCTTTAAAAAGTGTTGCTTGCATTGAATTTGTCATGCCATTTCTTGATAAAATATTTGTTTGTATTAAATATTTATATTTGTTTCGTAATAAGATATTTGTTTGTATTAAATATTTATATTTGTTTCCTGATAAGATATTTGTTTGTATTAAATATGTATATTTGTTTCATAATATTAGTTTTTTTTTTTTTTTTTGAGTAATCGGCCTGGAAGCCCAAGCGGGGCTCCTTATGTATATTAGTTGGTTGTTTAAATATGTATATTTATTTATATTTATACAACTATATGTTTAAATATTTTTATATATATATATATATATTTTTTATATTTATTTATATTTATATTTATATATTTATAGAAATATATTTATATATTTATACAACTAAATGCAAATATAAATATATATATATATATATATATATATATATATAAATATATAGATTTATATTTATATATTTATATATTTATATATTTATATATATTATATAGAAATATATTTTTATATTTATACAACTATATATTTATATATTTATAGAAATATATTTATATATTTATACAACTATATATTTATATATTTATACAACTAAATGCAAATATAAATATATATATATATATATATATTTATATTTATATAAATATATAGATTTATATTTATATATTTATATATTTATAGAAATATATTTATATATTTATACAACTATATATTTATATATTTATACAACTAAATGCAAATATAAATATAAATATATATATATATATATATAGTTATATAAATATATAGATTTATATTTATATATTTATATATTTATATTTATATATTTATATAAATATAAATATATGTACATATTTATATAAATATAAATAAATGTATATATTTATACAACTAAATATTTATATTTATATATTTATATTTATATATCTATACAACTATATATTTATATTTATATTTATATATTTATATTTATATTTATATTTATATATTTATACAACTATATATTTATATATTTATATAAATATATAAATAATAGACACATAAGGAAAGAAAAAAAGTAACAGTTCAAAGAATTGTGCAACCTCCAACTTTTATGAAATTCCAACCATGAGAAAGACATTATTGAATACAAGTAAAAGCTATGAAAATAATTGGATCACCGGTCCAGATTGCACCTAATTAAGCGACTAGCATTTTTCCATTTTTTGGATGACATAAAGTCGATGACATATTAGCGATTCAAAACAAATTTACTTGTCATGACGGATTTTTTATTGTATGATTTTTATGATTCGAGTCAAAATTTGAGTTTGTATATCACATCTAGTATATTTCATCGTATATTAATGCCTTGATTTTCAAATTAGATGATATGTCTAATTTGATTGATCATGATCATATTCACATTAGTGTTTTTTTTTTTTTTTTTTGTCCGATGAACCCTGCTCTATGTTATTTCATTAATAGTAGTGTAATAGGGTATGCCATTAATTTCCGTAGTAATTGGAATGATGATATTTTTATTTATATTTTTGTTAGAGCCGAGTTTAAAATTTGTAATGGGGGTGAGTTTTGTTTTTAGTTTTTTTATTTGTTTGAGTACGAAATTATAATGATTGAGTGTATTTGTATGTGATGTGGGGTGAGTATATGCAATTGTTACACTTTTAGATCCCTTGTAATTTTTGTACTTTGAGTAGATAGAAAAGGTTTTGTAATTCGAACATAAATGAAAGAGATAAAATATGTCACTAACATAAATTTCCTTGGCTTGGCTCTCTAATAGGTTCACAATCTTTGAAGAATATTGATATAAATGTATACTTGGTGGACCCCTTCACAATCCTGAAGGGATTGACGGATTCCCATTTAGAGGGGAGGGTATCGAATGCTACTACATGATGTTACGTCGTAAGTTGAAGACGTTGAATGATTTGAAGAGGAAAATAATGGACGAATTGAAATTGAATCCTGCTTGGTATGACATCAATATTATTTATCGTTACCCACAAGAAGTCCTTCATGAACGGATAAATTATGGGTATATGGCGATCAAAGAAGATAAACATGTAAAGATGATGTTTAATAGGATCCAAAATGTCTCAAGTAAATGCTTTCTTGAGTTGTATGTAAGTTTGGAGGCGCTGCAGATAACACTACGAGGTGGTGCAAGAAACAACTACGGCTTTACAATTTACAGCCCTAAATGATGGATGCACTACAATGGGAGGGTATACGATGGGAGGGTATATCTTGCACAAGGGTATACGATGGGAGGTTATACGCTCCCATCTCAAGATCATGTTGCTAATACTAGTGAAACCCTCTATCGTGAAGAGACACATTTAGAGGAGGAAGACGAAGACGAAGATCATGTTGCGAATGATGGTGAAAATGTTGAGGTTGTGGATGAGTACGAAGAGAGGATTGAGCAAGGCGACTTTGAGAACGATGTGGATGAACATGAAGTCGTTCCCAATTTTGAAGAGGAAAATATGGAGGACCATGATGAAGGTGATGCAAATGATGATATTGGTGTCCATTATAATAGAAATACGAGCACCGCTCTGAGACCTCCTGTTTGAGTCATTCTACTCAAATACTTGGGAAGATATGGTTGATCCTTCACGTCTTGAGATACCATTTGTCTCTACTTGGGAAGATGGGATGCATTTTTCTAAAGGGTTGACTTTTGCAAATAAAGATGCGGTGAAGCATGCATTGATAATATACGCAGACAAAGGATAATAGAAATTTTATAATCCTGAGGTCGACCAAAACGAAATTGTGCGCCGCATGTGTTGATGACAACTGCATGTGGTATGTTGGGGCATACATGAAGACTAAATTCAATGGTATGTGGATGGTTACGTCTTATGTGGGTCCACACACTTGTATACCCTTTGGCCTAAAAAGAGATGGTAGAATGATGGATTCGCATTTTGTTGCATCGAAAATTATGGGAAAATTGCAAAAAAATCACACCGCACCTATTGATGAGTCTGTGGGAGATCATACGTACTAAGTATAATCATGAGGTTTCTTACTATAAAGTATGGGACGCAAAACAAAAGGCAATTGCTAAGATATTTGGGGATTGGGAGGAGTCTTACCAAAAGTTGCGAAAGTTGTTGTTGGCATACTTGGATGAGGACTCGGTACCCAAGTCTGACTATCACACCATACCTAGGCCACACGAAGGTGCTGCGTTACTACGCTATGTATATTGGGCATTCGCTCCATGCATTGCTTTGCATTCCAATATTGCAGGCCGGTGATTAGTATTGATGGGACTCATCCGTATGGTAAATACAAAGGGGTATTGATGATTGCAATGGCAACCGATGCTAACCAAAAGGTTTTGCCTCTCACCTTCGCCTGTTGTGGACAAGGAGTCGGGGCTAGTTGGGGGTGGTTTTTAGAGTGTCTCGGGACTTCCATAGAGCATGTCATACCTAACGATGGCATTTGTATTATTTCGACCGACATAAAGGTATTAAATGTGCCATTCGAGAGTGGCCTAGACGTGAGGACGGAAGAGAACAACAGGTATATCATCGATATTGCCTTCGACATGTTGCTAGCAACTTCAACGAGACACTTTGATAACCCGATTCTAAAGTCATTGGCCTTGAAAGCTGGATATGCGAGTAATGAAGCTAAATTTAAGTCCATAATGGAAACCATTAAGCGGCGGAGATTAATTTGCTTGAGGGGTGTAGACCCTCTTGATACGCGGATTGAACGTTATATGCCGTACACATATCTAGTGAGTGAGGATGTGGAGAAATGGACCCGATCACATGATGGTGGAAGACGTTACGGGGCAATGACAACCAATATCTCCGAGTGCTTTAATGGGGTACTTAAAGGTGCCCGCGGTTTGCCCATTGCTGCAATGGTTCATTTCACTTGGTGCAAACTTGTTGCATATTTCCACGATCGACATAAACAAATTACTTCGATCTCTCTCGAGGTAAGTCGTGGAGTGATTATGCAATGGAGATCTATAGCGAAAATGAGCAGAAAATTGCAGGACACACTTGAGGAATTTTAATCATGCGGAGGGTGTATATCGGTGGTTACCCCGTACAATGACCATAGAGGTGGAGGGGGAAACCACACGATCATGAAGTGCGCATATTTGCTAGAACATGTGGTTGCGAGAAAGTGGCAAAACTTGAAGATCCCTTGTTCACATGCAATTAAAGTTCTTCAAGGTCTGCATCTCAATGCGACCAACTATATTGACCCATGTTACAGTTTGAACAACGCCATTCTCACATATTCACATAATTTTGTGGTACCAAAGTCGAGTCCGAGTGGAGGGACGTTTCCGGACCACGATGGGTGCCTCGACCCACTTCTTTGCATTGCGGGGGCACAGTCGTCTGTGAAGTCAAGAATAAGGAATGAAATGGATGGGGTACGGCGAGAACGGGGAAGCCGGAGGGAAGATCCGGACTTGAGGGAGACTCAACCGAGGCAACGATGCGGAGTGTGTCATCAAGAGGGGCATAACCGTAGAAGTTGTCCCAATTCCGTGGGGCATCGACAAGTGGTACTGCTATAAACTAGGCAAGTGCCCTCACTTTGTTTTTATATAATATATTCAGAATTTCATTTTGTTATAGTTCTTTGCATTTGGAAACTAATGACCGTATTTTAATTTTTGGCGAGGCAAGCGGAAACTCGATTTTGCTAAGTGACATTGTACGTGGGACTTGTGGTTATCTTCTCGTATGGACAAGTGCTAGGTGACTATGTAGAGTCTGTTGTATCGGTATGGAGAAGTGCTTGGTGACTATGTAAAGTATGTTGTATCGGTATGGTTTAGTATGGACAAGTGGTAGGCAAATATGGGGACTATGTTGTATTTATTAGTTGTTATTTTGGTAATTGTTGAATGTTGTTGTAATTGAACTATTTGCTTTGTCTATTGTACTTGTTACTATAGTTGCGTTGTGCGACTTTTTTGCCTCTAATGCCAGCAATTATATTACTACTGGCATTAGTAGCTACTACTTTAAAGCACATTCAACCACAGGGCCTCCTTTGAAGCATTTTGTTGCTAGTATTGAATGTATTTTGTCCGTTAATAGGGAACCTATAATGGGTATGAATAATAACTTGTTTGAATCCGATTGTTTGCATATGATGTACGAGCCATTTACCAAGATCATATGCTTTGTATCTACTTGTTTATCGCTGCTCATGTTATGTGTTCTGGATCTAGTTTATCTTTGCGGGGAAGGGAAACCAATTATGGTTTCTTCACTTTGCACGTAGTAGGTGCCAAAACCAAAAAAAACACAAAAAAACCCCAGTAGAAATCGACTCTGTGATAGTCGATTTCCCATAGAAATCGACTCTCTGACAGTCGATTTCCTATGAAAATCGACTCTCTGAGAGTCGATTTCCTATGGAAATCGACTATAAGATGGTCGACTTCCACCGGGGGATTTTTTTTTTTTTTTTTTTTATCCGATTGGGAACTAATTTCAACAGGCAAGTGAATAGGATTGAAGTGGACTAAAATAGACTTAATGAACCTAATAGACCGAATTGGACCGGCAGTGAACCGAATGAACCTAAATGGACGGAATGGACGTAAGTGGACCGAATTGGACCAAAATAGACCAAAAGGACCAAATAGACTGAATTAGACCGAATTAACCAAAGTGGACCAAATTAGACCGAAATGGACCCAAGTTGAAATCGACTATAAGATGGTCGACTTCCACTTGGGGATTTTTTTTTTTTTTTTTTAAATCCCAAGCATACACAATCAACAAAAAGTGAATAGGATTGAAGTGGACTAAAATAGACTGAATGAACCTAATAGACCGAATTGGACCGCAGTGAACCGAATGAACTTAAATGGACGGAATGGACCTAAGTGGACCGAATTGGACCAAAATAGACCAAAAGGACCAAATAGACCGAATTGGACCGAATTAACCAAAGTGGACCAAATTAGACCGAAATGGACCCAAGTTGAAATCGACTATAAGATGGTCGACTTCCACCGGGGAATTTTTTTTTTTTTTTAAATCCCAAGCATACGCAATCAACGAGGCAAGTGAATAGGATTGAAGTGGACTAAAATAGACCGAATGAAGCTAATAGACCGAATTGGACCGCAGTGAACCGAATGAACCTAAATGGACGGAATGGACCTAAGTGGACCGAATTCGACCGAAATTGACCAAAAGGACCAAATAGACTGAATTGGACCGAATTAACCAAAGTGGACCTAAGTGAGAATAATTTGACCGAAATGGACCAAATGGGACTTAACATAAAGTCATAACCCTTGTAGGTCTTGCATGAAATACATATGCCGGATCAAACGAGCGCTAAAGATGATGCCAAAGTTGGCACTTGTAAATAAAGTCATAACCCATGTGTTTATAGTTTTGATCTTCATGGCGGTCACCTATTATTGCCCAACTATAAAATGCTCACCGCTTGTGACTAAAAATTAAAACTGGTTTTTCAAATGGAGAAACCATCTTGCTTGTACAAAACCATCGATCACGAATTGCTTTGAAAATGAAGTCCGGAAATTTTCAAACACTATTTGAAAGAATCTTAACACAAGTTGATCGGTCAAGTTCACAAAATATAAGCCAAACAATCTATAGAGGAAGTTCATACATCAAAAGGCACCATGCTATTCTCTCATAACTTGACCAATCAAAGACTTAAAAATAAAACGTATTATGCGGCTCTTATATTAGTTCTTTGGGAAGCATAAGCGTGTCTCCTTCCATTAAGTTTACGCAGAATATGGTATCCTCAAGGCCATTCTTTGGGCAAGCCAAGGTCTTTCTACGAATGCGGGTCAATGAAACGAGGCATGAGGAACTGTTTCGCTTCTTCTTCTCTATCAATTCTCTAGCCCATGCGACCCTCTTTGATGGGCAACTACGGCCCATAGCACCTGCATTTTTAATTGAAGCATTCCATACTTATTTAGTGTGCTATTAAGAATAAACTTTCATAAAGACACCAAAGATCCATTTCGGAAGAAAAGTCAAAGAAAAGAAAGTACAACCAACTCCACCAAAACAAGAATCCAACATGTTATCAATTCATTTTCATTTTCATCTCTACTCAAAGATCAAAAAAGGTTATCAATAAGCATCCGCACTTGTTACAAGCTTCCAAATCATAATGGTAAAATTGCCGAAAATTTTATTGCAATTTATTAATTATATGGTAAGAAATGCGATGTTCATAATAAAGGCTTATGGTCATTAAGCACGAGAATTAGCAAGCAAATAATTTGAGAAGCATGGTGATGTGTCTTTGGCGGCAACCACACCAAATTGACTATCTTTGGGATTGGACGCTTACCAAGTTAATTGAGTCATACTTTTCATCAAAGATCGTAAAACAAGAAAGGTATGTTGTAAGCACTTCACACACTAATGTAGAATGACAACAATTGAATTTAGCGGAAATTCATACAATCAATCTAGTATCAAGTAATTACATAATTTTTTAAGGTAAAATACAAGAAGCCCAACCTGCACCGTGCTTTCTGCTGCTTTTGATGCCAGGTACAACCAGGTTGGAGCCACAAGACGCGGATCATATTCTGTCATACTCTTTCCAAAGCAGCACAAAAAGAAGTTAAGCTTAGCAAGCAAAAGAGGTGATGCTATTTTTGTTTTTTGTTTTTGTTTTCTTGTTTTCACTTTCATCAATCACTTCATCAAATTCAGAATCCTCGGTGGCATGTTCACTTTCAGAGTCACTCAACACATACCTTGTTTTCTAACTTGGTTCACCCTTTGAGGTCTTGCTCTTGCTGGTGCAACTTCAATAGTTTCTTGATCTTGGCGTAAGTAGAAGCAGAACCCGAAAATTGCAATAATCATCATCATCATCATCATCAGATATCTCCGAAAACATTTGCCAAGGGCTTCTTCTTCAATGCGGCAGCAGCCTTTTTGCTAGGTTCTTTCTTCTTGGCTGGTACTTTGGGCACTTCGGTCTCCATGGTCATCAGGCATAAAAACAAAGAGAAATTTCTCGTGGGAATACTTACGGAAAAAAACAATCCAACACATTCCCAATGATCACGGTAAAAGATCATGGAAAAATTCACAAGAAACTAATTATTAGTGATGCTGAATCTGAAGTGGAAATTTTAGTTGGTGCTTGTAACATGGAAAATTTTGAGCAATGTACATTACTGAATATGACGAGACAAACTTCTCGCGCAATGATTCTGCATTATTTGCCTTCTTATTATTGTTCTTCCGTGGGTTCTTGGGTGCTTCTCTAGCGACTTCATAGCACTTCACCCCTTGCTTTGCCTCTCATTTTCTTTCTTAACTCCTCCGAGGAACATCACTTCTCTCTAGCTCCTAAATGACATAAAACTAAAAACAGTCAACAAATAGACAACTATACAAAAAAAACAAATCATCACAAGGAATTGTTAATTTTTCAGTCATACATCGAGTTGCCCCTCCAAAGCATCAACATCTGTCCTCCAAAGGACTTTGGAGTTTCCTTTCTCAAATCATCAACCTCCTTATTGACCTTATCCCTTTCAATGCATAACTCCTGAACCTTCTCAATGGTCAAGCTTCCAATTGCCATGGCCGATAGATACTCATAATCACTTATCTCATACCCCATTACTACATTGTCGCAGGAGATTTCACTGCTTTTTCTTAGTATCATCGCTTGCACCAAAGAACTTCGGCTCAACAGACTTTAGATCCAAATGTCTAAGGACTGAAACCTTTTGTTTGCAGCTCAACAAACAGATCGCCTCTCTTCCTATTACTTACAATGATCTCTCCCTTCACAACTGCAAGGATAAACCTAACCTTGTTTTCTAACTTCAACAACTCCATTTCACGTTTGTTCAGTACAAATTTCTGCACAAAATACAAAAACTACAATTAATAATTGTTTCCCTAAGAAATGGCTGAAATTATTGAGTATCGTTGTTCTATTTGTGTTCACACAACAGGCCATGACATCAAAGGCAAGATATAATTCTATGAAGCGACTTAAGAAGCTTGCAATTTTTTAAAGCAACAAAGTTTTTCAGCAATTAGATTCTTCTGGAACAAAAATACAAAATTGATAACATCCACTCAATACTACAACCAACTCACTCTAGATAACGAAGACGAAGAGATGTTCATTTTGTTTATGTACTAAGCATCGGAATCAATTTATTGCCCAAACCAGAAATTGGCAAGCGATAAGTTCGGTGACAACGTTAGGCATCAAAACATCACAAAGCAGTTTGTAATGTGTGCTTCACTTCAATTAAGTGCATGCTTGCACTTAGCACCTAGGCTCCAAGAGGCTTTACCAACACTGCGCTTGCTTCATCAAAATCCCCTTCCAACATGCTAAAAGCCTAAGAAGCACAGACACAAACACGGGTGCGACACGTTGACACGAGCAATTTCTAAAAATTATAATATAAAACAATCGATCGACACACGGTATGACACGGGTTCAACACCCTAAATGAAGTGTCTGTCCTTCCAAGCTAAAACCTCAATTACTAAGCCCAAGATCACCCAACTAACCCTGAAGAGGCTTAGCACCATTAAACAATCAAGAAAACAGATGGCTCACGGACTCCCCACTAGACTTACGCATGCATGGGCACACGCCCCTTTCAAAGAATACAAATAAAAGCAGTCCACACAAACTCCATAGCCCAAATATTCCCAGCCCACAACAATAGGATCAAGTTCAAAGTTGTTTTCCCATCAACAAAAAAAAAAAGTTTAAAGATGTTTTATACATATAAGTACAAAATTTATTAGGAACAGAAAAGGAAAGAGAACAATAATTGTCCAAGTCCCTTTCAAAGAATACAAATATAAAATACAGAGAATCAATAAACTCAAACAAAAGACAAAAAGGTGGTTGTCTCCTAGAGCACGTATCCTGTCAAACAAAGACCACAACATATGCTTTTTGATTGCAAACTACATTTAAGCACCAAAGAAGGCTAAAAATATTCTAGCAACTCACATATTTTATATCTTACGTAACTTACTTTAGATTCAATAGCTTCTCCATACATTCGCACTCTTTAACAATACTCATCATATGGAAATTTAACTCGGCGTTCAAACCTGGGAGAACCATTCGATATCTTTGCTCGAGAATCTGAATAGGAAACAAATAACATCAACAATGAAAAATCACTATCTAAAAAGAAATGAAAAATAATCAAGAGTAAGAGATCTGAATAGAAAACAAACAAAATCAACAATGACCAGTCAAAAAACAGAACAAAAATTAATAAAGACAACAAATTGTCTAAATAAGAAAGGGAAACAGAATCACAACCATTCCATTTTCCATTGCTCCAATATCTAAAAAGTTTAATTAGTAAAAAGTATATCATCTCATGCACGCTATGCATTTAGTAATTTATATGAAAAGAAAAGCACTCAAATTGTTTCTGTCTGCATCACCAATGGGACCATTTACAATTTTCAAAAGCTAAATGAAATTAAGCTTAACATTAACCCCTAATTAATAATAATCGGCCTCTTTTTTATAAGTTTTGGCCCCAAGAGAGGGAGAAGGGAAGATTCGAACTGGTGAATATTGCCCTCTTGTGACATGGTCCCTAGCCGATTGTGCTACCCTTGGGGTTAATTTAATAACAAAATGCAACAATTCCATGATGGGAGCTCTCAAAGACTCAAAAACCCATTTTTTCCTTTGTTTGTAGCTGTGAAATTGAAGAGATTCAAGGAAGACCCATTTGCCAAAAAACACCAATTTATGTACTTATACTCAATATTGAAAAAAACAAAACAAAAAAATTTAATGATAGGCTAACAAGAAAAGGCTAATGACCAAAAAGCAGAGCATAAGCCCAACTTCTGCATGAAGTACAAATTCAAGCAATAAAGATTAATTACCTGAGCCGCAGAAGTTGCACCATGCCGTTTTGAGAGCTTACTCCGATCGGGTGCAATAATTGGGTTCTCAAAGTTACTCACCGGTACATCTTTCGGAGGATCATATGGAGGCACGTTTTCAAGTTCTGCTTTACAAGCAGCAAGAAAAAGTTAGCTTTAATGATTCTTTGTTACCGAGATTCTTCTTGCAACCTCACGTGTTCCACTTCTTTATATTTCTTTCTAATACCCCTTAGGAAAAAATATAAAGAAATGGAAGACCCGAGGAAGCAAGAAGAATCTCGGAACATAGAATAATTAAAGCTAACTTTTTTCTTGTCTTCTGGGCGTAACTTGAAAACATGCCTCCATATGAACCTCCAAAAGATGTACTTGTGAGTAACTTTGAGAACCCCATTATTGATTTATGCCTCAGTGTCGTGGGTTATGACGTGAACCCACGACCAAGCTTTAAGCCCATTTTGACGGAAATACTTTTCAGTAAAAAGATTAGAAACGTATTAGAAATAAGTCATGCCATGGAAAACAACACACCCACGAACCATTTACAAATTTAATTGTATGAAGTAACCAACCTCAGTATTAATCCTTGCTTTGGATATGGCATCATCCTTGAGCAACTTCTTCAATACCTGCACAAAGTTCACTAACCATTACCATCACAAGTTGAAAATCAGATACACCGCCAATAACCAAAAACACGAAAACATAGTCACTTGCCTTACGAAATGGAGAAACTATAAATAAATATAAGAGCTGAGGAAACAAGAAGAATATTGTCAACAAAGAATCATTGATGCAACAAGTTTGTAGCTACTCTTCTTTGAAACAGAACATAAAGCAAGATAGTCGTATTGTTGTTAGTTTTTGGTGGTTTACTAATAATAAGATTCATTGCAAAAATGTCTTATTTACAAGTAAAAACCATTTGGAAAATCATTATGTGCATGGTTTTTTCAAAGGTAGCTCTATTTACCTTATAGTGTTCCCGCTCTCTGTATAATTAGTTTGAAAGGAGTGATTGGACAAATTCAGCTGTGGCTTTTACTAAGTTCCTGAAATAGTTGCTAGCTTTCTCTTGATCTAAATAGTTCCTCAACTTAAACACTGGTTATAATTTACTCACTTCAGTTTCCTGGCCGTAAGTCGTTGATTGGTTGAACTCCAGTTCAAAACTTGTTCAGGATTTATTCTCATAAGGCTCTCCTATCCCACTTAAGTGTTATGGCAAAGCCTAGGACTGCAAGTGTTTATTTATTTATAAACACTATTCCTCACCTATTTACCCCAACCTCATATTTCTCTTCTCTAACTCTTCCTCACCTAAGCAAAGATATCCGTACATGTAAGTAATGGACATAAATAATGTAAGCTGCACCCACATGTAAGAGGCAAATATTATAAATATAGATAGAAGCATGAGACAGATTGTATGTCTCCGCCTTGAATTATAAACCCAAAGGGTGACCCTCGAAGCTTTTTCTTGGACTCCTCAAGACACAACTTTTACATTTCTTGTATAAATATATACCCTAATAATAGAGCAGCAAAATTCTTTGTATCATCAAAGGACAATATTTCATTAATGTACAATGAAATAAGTCAAGATTCAAAGAAATAAAAAAAATCATTAATAAAAGAAATAATTTAGATTCATATGTTGCAAAGAAAGATGAATAAGTCCAGAAAAAACTAAGAAACAAGCAACATATAACCCAAAATTACAACGTACATCCTTTTTGTCAACTCGATCTTTGTTCCGGAGGTTGGCAAAAGAAATCAAGATCAAGACGCATAGGCCAACCCAGCCAAAACAATCAACTGACCTACAATTCACGCCAACATAACTCTTAATATACTACATTCTGTACGGAAGAAACTCATATAAACAAAGAAACACATAGTACCGAAATATTCATTTAAATCATCATAATTTCTCCACTTGAGAATGCTTTGCTTTTCCTTCTTTGCTTCTTTTAGCTTCCTGTAAATCACAAAACAAATGGTAAGACAAAGCAGTCATATATCAATATAATAACATGCATTTGTATATACCCAAAAGAATGTGCGAAGCAACACCTTTGCTATCGTCAAGAAAGGTATGGGAGTTACCACCTTCTTTAGAAAAGACTCATCGTCACCACCATAGGCGGATGAAGATTGGTGATCGTCATGACCTTCTTGATGTATTCCTTGATAACCGAGTTACTATACTATATGAATGCCTTCTTTCATCAACAAGCTGGAAAGATACTTTACTATCAATGATTACTTTGCTCAACGAACCTAAACAACAATATCATTTTTACCTGAAAAATAGAAGAGTGGAAGACCTTGAGGAGAATAAATAAATAAAAAGCTGATCCTAACATAATGTTCATCTTTAAGTTCTTTCGATCCTCATCATAATAACAAATAAATTTCGTATTCTATTGATTTATTTAATTTTTTAAATTACATATGGAAAATCGGGGTAACAGTTTTATCCATATGGCATCATCCTTATACATGTACATACAATGTAGAGACACACTAAATGAACTTATGAAAATTTTGGAGACCGATATAAATAGTCCAATAGTCAAAATGGAACTACATCAAGACTAAGTTATAAACGAACCATGCACAAAAACAGGAATAACAAAGGCGATTACCGTCTTGAGTAACGATCTACAAGTGCCTTAGCTTTCTCTGGTGTAAAGAACCGTGCCTGCACATAGGCCATAGATACTAGCTTACATCCTTGATGTGTGCAATGTGTGTACGTTCTATATAAACATAATATAAGTGCCAAGGTTCCACAAAAGCATGATAATCATTGCAATTACATAAAAAGATACAAAACGAGGTGACCCCTTCCCAAAGAGATCCATGGTTTTAAACTTCAACTTGTACCCAATCAACCAAGCTTATACAAAGAGGAGTCAAAAGTCGTGAGGCTTTGCATTTGAGATACAATTATTCCATCAAAGTCCCTTAAAATATTTTAGTTGCAAATTAGGAAAATTCAACACTTCAAGAGTTGCTCTAAACTTCAAGCCCTCCCATGTTAGTTCAAAAGAGGAGAGTTCTAAAATAAATAAATAAATAATTTTGAGTAGAATAGAAAATATATGCACAGCATGCTCATTACTGTCAACATAAGTCGTAATCTCCCCAACTCTTTTACCATTATATACTTGGAAAATAGTCAGCATGGATCCACAATTACACAACAAAACAACCATAACAATAATAAAGAAAAGAAAAGAAAATAATGCATCCACAAAACATGGAAAGTCAGAGTGCCTATTGTAGCTTGCTGGTATTACTTGTGCGATTGAGGTAGAAGAATGCGCATATGAACATAGACACATACATGATTACATGTATATAAATACATAAATATACATATATGCATTTCAAAAGACACTATTATCGATGCATACATACATGTGTACATGAATTTCCATATACATGCATATGCCAATAAATATTCACATACTCACCGAATAAACATCCTCTCTCGCATCTCCAACTTTACCGTTTTCTTTCAAAATGATTCCCTGCAAAGAATAATACCGATAAAATTTATATGCAAGTTCAGTTCATCTCAAAATATCTAAACTAGAAGCATAACCATCAACCAAATGGGAAAGAGGGAATCAATTATCATGAAAGAACAATGACGGATTGTGAAGAACAATGTCATTAACCATTTTGCATGCATTTTTTGGACTGTGCATAATAAAAGAGTAATAATCAATTTTTTGTTTTAATAATAGGGTTGATGACTTGGTCTTACTCCTTTGTTATTCAAGAGCCTTTCGATTTGCTAATTAGTAAGTATTATAAACTAAAAACACGATCACATAATAACATGATTCTTGGCTGCATTTAACAAAGAAAACTAATGTAAAAATTGAATGCATAAATGTTGTTTCACATATATGACTTATCATTGTCATATATATGGTATCTTATTATTACTCCATAAGTATTAAAAGAGATGATGACAGACATTTTTGTGAAGGCATGCTTTCTAAAAACATTATCCACATAAAACCAAAGTCATTTTCATTGGTTGAACAAATGTAATACTTTAGTGAATCTAAAGGGCTAAAACCTTAGTATTGTAAGTTCTCTAGAACACTCCCTGAAAGGCAAATCAATTATGATGCAACATATTTTAAAAGGCTACACCCAAATCATAATCAAATTTCCTTCAAGTTGCTGCTTTATGATGCTTAAAATCCTCCCTTTTCCTTTTACTTTTGTAAGTTTGGAATCTTAGAAGTGTAATCTGTGATTGAGAAACTACAACTCACTTGAACAGGGGTCCACCATTTGCGAATTTGTCTCTTCAACCTTACTATTAGAGTTCTGAGAATTCATCGTTCACGAGAGCCCAGGAGAAATTGAACAGCCTGCATTAAAAAGAAAAGAAAAGAAAAATGAAATTGTAATTGCGAGATATGCTTGTCTAACAGTCATTACATGTAACTGTTCATGAGATGACAATAATATGCCTGGATTCTAAATAATTGACTTAAGAATCTCTATAACGATGCTTTTGGGATCCAAAAAGGAGATAAGGAGCTCGACACCTGAGTTTAAGTAAAGCAAGTTAGTTTTAGCTCTCTTTTCTACATAAGAGAATATTATGTGGAAAATCGATACAAGCCAAATTCAAAGGACCCGATCGATTGACTGCAAGGTCAAGTGATGATGATCACATGACAAAAATTACATAATATTTTCCATTTTTAAAATAGAATCTGCTCTCATATATGTACAAATTCCTATCAATTTAGGACATGACTAAGACAAAATGTTAAGTGCACCTAGATTGAAGATCTAATCTTACATATGGCATTAAATAATAACCAGAAAGTTTTAGAAATTATTATAAGTTAATTTGGTGTGTGTTGTGTGTGTGCGCATTTTGATTGGTAAGTTACACACACAGTCAATGGGTCTTGAACCTACAACCTTACCCTCCACCTAAAACTTATAAGGGAAAATGGTGCCGATTATGCTAGAGCTCATTGGCGTAAGAAATCAATATAAAAGTTTCTATTAGAGAAAAATAAACATCTCGTACATTTATGCAAGTCCCGAACATGAATTGAAGTCGAGTAGTAATATCATGAAATCAAGATCAACTCAGGCTATCCAAAGAGTGGGCTATGTGTCCAACAGTTTGGGTGAGTTCAAATAAGTGAATACAACATATTCCACCACTTGAGTAGGCTGAAAGGTGGTGACATAGAACAAAGTCATGTTGTCGACCTTTTGTTTAGTTTCTTGACAGTTTTGGTAACGAAAAGTTTGAAAAAAAAAAAAAAAAAAAAAAAAAAGAACAAGAAATGATGATTCGGGTCTTAAGCCTTGAACTATTGATTTGGGTTAAAAAGATTTTGTCATTTAGGTTGTTGGAAACCAAAACAATGGTTGAAGGATTTTCTGGTTGGAAAAGGTTGGTAACAGATTAAGAATTTTAGGGTCTCTAACGAGAATAAGAAAAGGGATCCGATTTGGATGTAAAAAGGAAGAGAGCACAAGTTTTTGGGCTGTGAACAATAACTCCAAGAATAGTTTTGGTATTTTGGGGTTGCTCCATAGCTTTTTGATGATGGGTTAAATGGGGTATAGAGGTTTAACCTAAACCTTATGGAACTTGGAATATATGGACTTTTACTAAGCACAAACTAAATTACTACTGCAAACTCAAATTAAAAACCCTATAACATAATTAATCAATAATATTATAACCCAATAAAGCAAATCTACAACCAATTCCATAAGTTTATGAATTAGAGAAATACCCCTAAAATAAAACAAAATCAGCTCCTATCTGTTTGTATCAATGGCTAAGAATTAAAACAAGAGGCTCTTTCAAAAAGTTTTGAATTGTGGAGCATTCAACCTAATAGCATGATGACAAACCTCATCCGGTTTCTTAGCAGCAAGTAATGAATTTGTAAGGCCATGCAAGACTTCAAAGTTGATCTCTTTAGACACCTGTTAGGTATATGAAGACTTCAAATATTTTTATTAAGTAATCATCAGCGCAAACATTTATCAACTAATAATAAAATAATAGCTCTTATTCTGCTTCCTGCAATTCCTATCAATTTTATACAGTGCAAAAAAACCTTTTAATATAAAATAAAAGGTTATTTGCGAAATATTTATAATGACATAAAAACAACATCAAATTTAGGGATCGGTGTCTGTCATTTGGGGCTTAGATTGGTCACCTGCATCCTCTTAGTTGATTTTTCGTAGGCTCACCAGTCATTGGACTGATACTTCCACCAAAGATCCCATACAACTCAAACGCCATCTATAAAGATTGGAGTACAACAACTGAATAATTATACTTAAAATCAATAAAAGAATTAATTATACTCAATGATCAATGATAGTAACCATACATGATGATAAATATAGGAAAGGGATTCCGGCATGAATCTCAAGTTTGCGACTTCTCCCCATATAAGAAGATATAAACCCGTGTACGATAATTTTCGCCGCTGCACTACAACACTTTGTTGAATTGTTGGTAACCCGCCAATTAAAAAAACCATAAAGTTAGAGCATGAAAGAGAATAGACAATACACGAACTCGTGAACAATAAGGTGCTTTTAAGTACCAACTACAAAGAAGAAAGAAGCAACAATGTAGCACTCGTACATGAATATCTACCTCCAGCTAATGTCCCACTGTACCTTTCACCTAGTTCAAATAATGTACATTAAAACCATTTCGCCACAAAAATAATTTCATGAACTTTTCAACACCAGCTTGAAATGTCCATTAAAGGAATAAGGTATGATTTCATTACCTTTTTTGAACCTTACGCTTTCTCGTATAATAAGGAGGAGGTCTTGCATGTCCTTCGACGGATGCCTCCGCCCAAAGATTGTGTCCATGTTTGTGCCCCCCGTCCCACATAGAGGTGCCTTAGATATGCGTTTTGGCCGACCTTCTGCACGCTGCTGCAGCTAACCCAACAGGCTGCTCAGGCTGAACATGGGGTGGGTCAACGGTGAAGAAGGGCCAAAGGACGTCTTGTGGGAAGGTGGGAGGGGTTGCAAGTCGGGAGGGGTTTGATCAAGACCCGAGGTCAAATGATGGAATAGGTGATAGCTCGGAAATGACCGTGGGGTGGGTGGAGGGATGGTGGGACTAGGGGACTCATGTGGGGTGGGTGGAGGGATGGTGGGACTAGGGGACTCATGTGGAGTGGCTAAAGGGATGGTGGGGGTAGGGGATGGATGTGAGGTGGGTGAAGGGATGGTGGGGCTAACGGATGGATGTGGGGTGGGTGAAGGGATGGTGGGGCTAAGGGATGGATGTGCGGTGGATGGAGAGGATCGAGGGTAGGGACAACCCGAGGGGTAGCAACAGCGGATGAGAGCAACGTCCGGCGGAGCTGTGCTCGTGCTTGGGCTCTCGGTAGTGCTTGGCCTCTGAGTAGGCGCCGCCAGCAGAGAGTAGCCGCCCGGTTCGTTCGGGCCTCGGGTTCCCGAGGTTGTACACGGCCAATCTCATGCACTTTGCCTCCAAGACATTAATAATGTCATTGTGGGCCTCCGTGCCCACTTGGTGACGACGCATCATACGGACATATCCTTCAATCTGCACATAGAAAAACCAAGTATATTAATAATGCAATATCAAAATGAAGAAAGCCAATCAATAGATTAATATAGGCCGCAAGGTGAAGGTTAGTTAACTTCTTGATTTCTTTAGGACATGGAGATTGAGCTATGTACGAAAAGGTTGTAATGTAGTTGCTTTAAGGTTAGTTACATTTTCCACTAAAATGAAAGAGTGAGGGTGTAGTTGGATGAGACCCCGCCTTTGTGTGGCGGTGGTGGATACGGATGTAATAAGAATAGTTTCTATGAATAAATTATGATATTTCTTATACAGAAAAAGGGATTGAAAAAGTTAGTTTAGGGGTGTTTGTGCAACTAGAATAAAGTTCAAAGGATATCAAAGCATTTTTTCCTTGCTTGATCATATCAAAGTTATCTAAAGAGATGAAATATTATTTCATGGTTCCCTATTAGAAATGACTAACACTATGTAGATAAATAGTTCTAAGGCAGGATTCATAATCCATAACATTTTATTCAATGTACATTCTAAGTAACAAGTACGGTAAAATGTAGAACACGTGGAGAAGTTACCATTACAATGAATCTAGCACCGGGGATATCGATAAACCTTCGAGTTATCCTTGTGAACCAATCGAAGTACTCGTGCTGTAGAGGCATATCACCAAGCACTGCTTCACAACGATGTTGAAGGCGATGACCCCACTCCGTGAGATGCATAGCATGTCTCCGCATCCAATCAACACCCATCTTCCCCCAAATCAAATCAATGGCATGAAGCACCGGTCCGTGTTAACATGGCGGGAATTTCTTGGATCATCCCAAATTGCCGAACGACACGATCCGGTGTATGTTTCTCTACTAGATGGAAACATACAAGCGGCACCATTGCCGTCCACACCCCCTCCCCCCAACACACCACGGCGGAAGGTTCTCGTATTCATCTTCATACGGCTGCCACACCACCTACAACAGCCCAAAAACAAGTATGCAACACATTAGGCTACTATCTTTCTATTTCAAAGTTCAGCAAATATATATCTTCTTGAACATGTTGAACAAAGCATTTTCATACCTGGTTGGGCAACATTAAAGCTATTTGCTCCCGATACCTGTCCCTAAAGACACAGGCGGGCCTATTTTTCTTGTTTGGGACCCACACCCACCTACAATCAAGAACAGGGGATCAATATCTACAACTTCCCAAGTAAGATAATATTATGAGTAAAACTATAATGTAATCGAGATATAACTACTAATAGAATCTTATAGAAATTTACTCAATTAATAATATCACTAGAATAAAAAAAAAGTCCTTAAGCCAAACAAAGCACATACAAGCCACATGACAATGACAAAAAATTAGAGTATATTAACGTAATCATATATATTGAAACTCTTTTTAACATTTTTAAATGTTGACATAAATGATTCGTACAACCCTTTTAAATAAAAATGAAAATTTATATTTGAAGTTACATGATTGTAAGCTTAGGTAATGATCACATATTGTAAATGAAGTTACTAAGGTACAGACTTACTTAAGGGACAATGGACCACGACTGCAGACCATAAGCACCCACCGGTGGGCCACGCTCAACTAGGGCACAAATAGGGGAATCGGCCACGCCCAATACTGGACCAACAATAAACACCCACCAATCTGATCGGCTTTCTTATCGCTTGCCTGCATAATCGCTGTCGGTACAGCCATGCAAGGCAAGCACTTCCCCAACTATACCTTCGTGGGTTGCGAAGGTCTTCCAACTGCTGCACCCACATTAGATGCACCCTATCACCGGATTTGTCCATGAAGATTGTGTCCCCCAATAGTGCTAGGATGTAGCATCGTGCGTACCTATGCACTTCATCTTCTTCAGCATTAGGCGGCAAAGGATTGGCAACTTGCTCCAAAAGCCGTTTGATGAGAATCCTCCGCCGATACATTCCGATGGTCTTCATTGGCGGTCGAAAGCCAAGGTACTCATCGCACACACGTCCCATATTTTTTGTGTGCTCCTGTTATAGCGTCACCATCAACAGAAGTCCAAGAAGAACCTCCACATCCTGCAATGTGATGGTGACCTCACCATGCGGCATGTGGAATGTGTGAGTCTCGGGCCGCCATCGCTCCACTAAGGCCGTTATCGAGGCCATGATCAATCTCTCTACCCGGAGTCCCGAGAAGTCCCTCAAACCAAGTGCCTTAATGATGTCAAGCACTCGATCATCCACCATTGGCTCTCGATTCGAGAACTCTTCACTACGGGCACGACATTTAAGGGACCCCGGATCCTGCATTTAAGAAAAAACCATGGATTAACATATGACAACAAGTTGAGTGCAATAGAAGTTGTTTATTATTTTTAACTTTGAAAATTGAAATGATACTTTAGAGTAACCCAAAATCGATTGTCGAAAACTCGAGATGTTACTAACCCAATTTCTTTCAAAACCCGGACCTATTAACTAGATAGTTGGGAAATTAGGCCTATTTTCCAATTTCGTTCATTTTCACTCAACCAAAGGCATAAAGTAGACAAATGGTAGGAAGAAAATTCATGGGTGTTAACTGTTGGAGTGAAAATATATAATTATATTTATAGATAGTAAACATAATATAACAACAACCAAGTCTCAACATTCTCTAATCTTGTTGGGAAGCAAGTAGGAGTAGGTGACCGCCCGGCCACCTTTGTCCCATACTGCCATACATAGTATACTATAGGGTCTAATTACCACAACATACCCCTATACTACACATAATATAGGACTGCATTTGATGTAGAACTGCTAACGACACATCATCAAGCACAAAGTATAGGGTCTAGTTTCCCGAACATACCCACTTTTCTACACATAAATAGTATGGCATTCGATGAAGAACTGATTGAGGCCTTGAAGTACTTTAAGCACAATTGCAAAACTTGGGTGTTAGAGGTTGTAATTTCGGATTTTTAATTAAATTCAATCATGTATCAATGAATTACAAAAAAAAAAAAAACATGTAATCAATAAGAATTAAATTCAATTGTGTAGTTTATTGATCAATACAACTATATATTTAAACAATTGTCCTTTTGTTTATACAATAAAAAGATTATGGTTTTTTTCTTCCTTAAGGGCATTCAAAGTACTTGTATCTTCGTTTAAACCTTAAATGTTTCTATTGAAAACGCTAGGAGATGATTGGTAATTTTTTAATTACAAGACTCTTGACAATATACTTATATCCTTGTGACTATAAAGAATCACAACTAACATAATAGACAATGCAATTTAATCACTTATTTATTTGTTTGATATGATTTTTTTATTTAGATTATTTTATTAAAAAAAAAGATTTGATGTAAGGTTTGAAAAAGTTATATATATAAACCAAATAAGTTGAAAATAAATAAATCAATCAAACAAACACGTCTCCTTGTTCATAAAAGACACTATAATTCACAAAATGGCAGAATTTTGATAACTTGCCCAATTCAAAATTTTCAGCTGCTAGACCTAATATTTCCAACCTTTACCAGGATCTTTAGGTAACAGTTTTTTTTTTTTTTTTGAGAATTACCAGGATCAATCTTTACCACCCCATTTTTCCTTCAATCAATATATGGACCTTACTTGAAATTTGCGTCTTACATAATATTGGCAGTGATAAAAACCATGTTGCAAAAGTTTCATATAGTATTCGCTGTCTCACAAATGCCTAATCCAACTCAAGACACTTTTTGACCAATGTATATTATCATCAAGATAAATATATTTCTTTTCTTGCTAATAAAGCTTAATGGCCGTTTAAACTAATAACGTCAATGTTTATGAGAATCATTACTTTATCAACTTTTGTTTCAATCAACTATTTGGTATGATGACAAATATATGTATCTAGTACAAATATATAAAGATGAACATGATTAATTTGTTTTAATTAGGGAATCCACCTGTTAAATCATAATATATCCAAATCAAAGCAGACTATTAAATAATAATAATGAGTAAAAAAACACTAATCAAAACTGGATAATATTCCACCATCATTCATTTACAAAAGGGGTCACCTCAAAAGGGATGAAAGGTGACTAAGGTGAGGTATAAAGGAGACATTGGATACTTAAAAGGAAATGAGGTTTCGTGGGGGGTTTTTTCCCTTTGTCTCTATAAATCTCTTTTTGAAGAAATTAAAGAGATACCCAAAAATTGTCCTAGTATCCAAAGAGACTTAACGTTTGTCAAAGAATCCACCATATAAAAATACTATAATTACTTCTATGGCGTGACCTTTTCCAAGACCAATACAAAAGAAAAGGGTGACCTTTAGAGTAATACCTTTTTTCTATATATACATAAAAAAAAAAAAGAATCATACCTCAAAAGTCAAAAAAAAAAAATCCGAATATATAAAACTATATAATTTTTATTTATTTATTTTTGTGTCTAATGATTGCTAATTTGCTATTTAAATAATTTTATAATAATATTGCTATGAAGTGACTTACAAATATATCCAAGCCAACAAAAGTAACTGTAGAAGCATCCAAATATATATTAAAACAAAATGAACGGTAGAAGCATCCAACTATATATTAAAACAAAATCAACGGCCAAATATTGACGTGCTTTTTGCAATTCATTAAAGTCAACAGATGAAAACTTTTTCTCCAAAAAAAAAAAAAAAAAAACCAGACTTTGTGTGCATGCTCTTCATTTTAAAATATTTGATTAGTGTTTTTAATGAAAAATATTTTATTAGTTGATTTAATAGGTTTAATCTTTTATCAATTATCATGGATTTTAATATTAAGGTTGTGTTTGACATTGATTGAAAAAAGCAATTTTTTTATTCTATTCAACTTATTTTTTACTACTATTTCGGAGTCCCATTGCATATTTTGGTATTATTTATGGGTCTCATTGTATTATTTCAGCTAATTGTTAGTTTTAGCTATAGTACTTTCAGTAAAAAAAATTTCAGTTTTACTTAAATAAGTTGTTCTCAAACAAACTCTAAGTGTTTGTTTGGGAACAACTTATTACTAACAAAAATTAAAAACTTTAAGATCAGTTACATTAGGAGAGAATAATTTAAAGAGTGAAAAAGTTTTTATTTTATTGGTAGTAGAGATTGAAAGAAGTTATCTCCCAAGTATGGTCAATAAATTAATATATATATATATATATATATATATATATATTTCATTTTATCATATTTATAAACTACCATTTATATAGCTGAAATTTTATTTTATTTTAGAATTTAATAGTTGAGATGAGGGATTTGAATTCTGGATATCTAGAATTAAAAGACCAAAAATACCAACTAGTTGAGTTACAACTCTAACCTTATGCATATTGGTTTGAATTATGTAACAAAAATAAAGTAACCCAATAAAAGCAATCATCCAAGCATGAAACATTCCACCCAACCTCAAAACGAAGATAAAGTTAAAGAATTTTCACCATATTCTTTTTTGCTTTTAATTGATATACTACGAACAAAAAAGAAAGAAAAGAAAAGTAAAATAGAATTACATAAAAAGGTCTAAAATGAATACAATATGTTATATTAAGTCCCATAATTTTATTTTATCAATTAAAGTTTCAAAAATATAAAATCATTTCAATTTGAAGTATATGTCTATCTCCATTATGAAATTTATAATCTGGATAATAATAGAGCAAGAAAAGGCAAAAGTTTATTAATTAAAGCTGCATTTCTCTTATGATTTGTTTATAAATTAATTTGGCAGCAACTAAATAGAAATAATATAGAGAGAAAACTCAAAATAAAGAAAGTTTCACTTAGATTAAGAGAGTGAGTATTAGAAAATTGGAAAACAAAAAAATTTTAACAATTGAAATTAGAAGAGATGGTAAAATATATAAGTTATTAACAGTTTAAAAATTTTTTTCCCTGTGTCATTATTGGCCAAAAGAATGTAATTATGAAAATGAATAGTGGAAAGCACAGTTTATGATAAGTTTAAAACCTTAATTTCCAAGGTGAAAAATTACTACAATAAATTAAGAGGTCGATTAAAGACATAATGACCACGTTTACAAACCAGCAGGACTATGATGTGGGCAAAATAGTAATTTCGCCACGACAAATGAAATTTATTTATGTATTTTTTGATAACACAAATGAAATTTATTATTCGTACACGAGCGCAAACTTACTTTAATATATTAAAAAAACAATATTTATAGTTTTCAATTTTGGTTTTACGGGTTTCACATTCAAAGATCCAAGAAATTTCCAAACTGTAAAAGGAAAAGGAAAAATAGAAAACACAAGAGAATTGGAATATAGTTCTCACATTTCTCACATTGATTCTTCACTGTGATTCTCTGTGCTTTTTTTTTTTTTTTTTTTTTATATTTTACACTACTCATATAATTTTCAACTACTTATACCTGAATTGGGTATGTTTTATTCCTTTCAATTTTCACAGCGTTTGGTCACCAATATACTCTTAAATTCACAACCTTTATGTGAGTTCATTTTTTGTTTTTTGGGTTTTCTTTTATCTGAGTGATTTGAGGGTCTGATTTATGTGAAAGATTGAAGATTTTTTCTGGGTTTGATTGGAAAAGAAGTCTGGAAAGTGGGGTTCATACAACTTCTGAGCTACCGATGCCAGATAACCGGCAGGTTCAGAAGAATGCTATGCCTAATCAATCCGCAAACAACATTGAAGGTAGGACTGAGTTTTCGTGCACCCTTTGAGGTGTACGGAGATCTAATTATAGTTTTGTTTTAAGGAATATGTTTTATGGTTTTTGGTGTTTGGTTTTGATCATGGTGGTTTTGTTTTAACTATTGTCAACTTTTCTTTTTTGTATTTATGGTTTTAAGTTTGAGATGGTTGTGTTTTGTATTAAGTGGGGGGGTTGTTGTTTTGATGAAGTTTGATCCATGGTACAATGCATATTGAGGTTTGGAAGATTCTGGTTTTTGTTTTTGGTTATAAAGGTTATAAGTGGTATTTTGCCTTGTTTAACGGGTTGTGGGTTTTGAGTTTGATGAACATATGTGGTTGAAATGAATGTTGACGCTACTTATCTTGTTTTTGTTGTGATCAATGGTTAAATATATGTATTTTAAGTTTGAAGTCTATATAGAGATTGTTTGGAATTAGTTCGCTGGCCTTATCGTTCTATGACTGATGATGACATGTCGGTTTCTGGTTTTGAGGAAATTTAATAACACCCAATTAATTTATAACACCCACCATGGATTAACATAACCATGGAATAACATACAACTTATAAACATACAACTTATTATTAATTTCTAAAAGCTAGTTAATGACTTGATGCTAACTAAGAAAAATTACACTTTAAAAATATTTAGGTCATAAAATCTCTTATTGGCATCAATGTTAAACATTCGTTTTTTCTAAATAAACATGTAATATTCATAGAAAGAAAAGACTTAGAAACAAATCACGGGGGAGGGAATTAATCCCTTCTCTATCTTGTGATTTAAAACGAAAATTTAGTGAGGAAGAGATAGTGTTAAAATGTAGACACAAACCCGATTATGTATGTGCAATTTTGGAAATTGACCATATTATAGATGCATGCGAGAAGTACCTTAGAGAGTAAAGAAAGGATTTGAAGTGCTGCACTTGTACTTGTACTTCTGCACGTTTTAATATATATACATGTTTGTAAGTAAGAATCGTTGGAAGCCCATGTGTTTGTACTACACGCAAGGCAAGTGCACTAAGGTAAGCCTTAACTCCTAACCCACCAACCCCATCACTCTTAAACCCCCATTTTTGCTGCATTTGATGTTTATCTATCTCTCTAGCTTCACTTTTGGTTCTTCTATCGTGTACATGTGTTTTTTTGTGATTGAATAGCCTTTATGTACTATTGTTGTGAAACAATAATATTTTTCTGCACTTGTTCTCTATTTTGTCTTTTGGGTTATCAAACTTGGCTTATAATTGACCATGTTGAAGACCCTCTAGAATTTCAGTTATTTGTAAACGCATGTTGAAACCAATAGCTTTATCTTAAGTAAAGGCAAAACAAAAGGTGCAACTATGACTATGGCAATGGCTAAATCTGAGGCTAACAGATGGCTTTGTCCTAGCTGCTTTGAAGATATCAATATTGTCACTTTGTGTAGGTTCTTTTGAACACACTGTCTAGGTTCTTACTTGTTTAATTTCTCCTGCTAATATATTCAAATTGTTCCCTAAACTCAAATATTTAATAATTGTCACTGTTCACAGCCCATGGTAGAATATATTTGCTTGCAAGTTGATAGAGTTGCGATGCGCCTCCACTCATATAGGTTTTACCGTGATGTTTGTCATACAACAAAAAGTTCTTGCCCAATTATTTTCCAGTCCTTTGATTCACTCAAGTTGGATTTTCAATCCATTAGTGGCAGAACTAGCTGGATTTGTTTAAATAATTATAATGCCTTTAAAGCACATTTGAAAACCAATTTAGGATGTTGGTTATAGAGTACACAGACAGGCTTTATTACAATTTCTAAATGACAGAGTTGAACATGCATGAGTTTATTTTGTGATATATTCATCATTTTGGTAAATTTATTTGACATTGTTCAACTAATGTATGGTTTTATTTTTTTTAATGAATCATAGCCTTCAAATGCTACTAGTAGGAGTGAGCACTTGACCCGGCCCACCCAAAAACCGACCCGACCCGAACCGACCCGATAGGGTTTGGGCGGGTCCGAGAATATTCGGGTCGGGTTTCGGGTTATATTTTCGGGTTATTATCGGGTTAGGGTCGGTTTTGGGTCATATAAATACCCTATGTCCGAACCCGATTTACGTGTTTGTGAAAAAGAACCCTACGTGGTCTCTCCGCAATCTCCGCCTCCCTCATCTCTCTCTTTATTCCTCAAAGCCTTACAAGCCAATTTCAAGCTATTTGCTCCATTTGTCTCTGTGTAAGTCATAGAATAAATAGCTAAACCTATTTCTTGTTATCTCTGTTTCTTGTTAATAGAGTTGGGTTTTTAATACTTTCGGATTTTGGGGTTTTTTTCTATGTGAATATTCTGTTTGGGTTTGATTTTCTTGCGTTTTGTGATGTGGGTTTTGGCTTGAATCGTTTTTTTTAAGGACCCATTTTGATTTTTTCTCGGGTTTTAAACTAAAGAGCTCTTCTACCTCTCTTTGGGGTTTCACTATTTTGCATTTTCGCCAAGGTAAAAGACCTCTGCCACAAAATCTTTGAAAGCTTTACTCTGTTTCTCTGTTGGATTCGTGTACTTTTTAAGTGTTCTGTTTGCTTTATTTTCTTAAACCAAAGAACCCATGTCCTTTAAGTATGTCATGTTTTTTTTGATATATTCACATGTAATGGTTTTGATTTTAGCTAAAAATTCTATTTATTGACATTTGCATATAAATTATGAAAGGGGAAACTATATGTATACCTTTTATTTATTCATCCAAAGTATAAACAAACTTGGAAACTGTCAAAACAGGGTTCTTTGAGCTAATTGAGGAGTTATTTCAACTGTTTTTAAATATTAAGACGTTGTATCTGCTGTGGTGCGATCACTTTGTTTTGTGTAGTTTTACTGTGTTGGCGAGTTGTTACCAAGTTTGTTGCATGTTCTATTTCGATGTTTGGTGTTGTTAGTTTGCTATGTTGATGCAACTTTTGATGCTCTTGTTCCACCCATTTCGATTATTTCTAATCCATGTGTGAAAATGTCCGCATTGAGCAGAAAAACTAGCACATGTTAATGATTGCTAGCAAATATCCGTCATGGGCATATATACACATTAAACTACCCATTTTGCATCCTTAAATGCTTATGTATCGAAATATCGACTTGACAAGTAGTTGGAGTAAATAGGTTGACCCAGACTATATAATGCTCTAGCGTCTACACAACGTGTGTTATAAATAGAAATAGTTGATTTCCATATGCTCTCACGTACCACTTGGTTTATTGGGTAAAGCTTTAAGCTAATAGGTCCGCATCTTTCTGATATGCTAATTATAGTACAAATATACACAGGCAATATAGTAGAAGTGCAAGTGCAAGTGCAAATGTCTTTTTAATTGAACCCTTGTACATTTTTTTGTGCAATATGTTTTTGGAATATCAGGTGGAAGTTATTTTTAAGCTCTGTCCAAACTTAAAGGAGCTCTCTCATTCATCATCCAATGTTGTTGATTCTATTTGAACAAATTGCCTTAACTTTGCATTGGTCCTTTGTTTATCTAGCTTTTGGTGATGATTAAAATAAAAAGTTGTATTCGTATCCCTTGTTTTTTTCTTCTTTTTGGGCAGTCGCTAGCTGAACTTAGAGAGGAGGAAAGTTTGTTGTTGACGGAAAGGATAAATTTGAAAAATGTATGTTTCTTTGACTTCATGATACAGGGATATCTTCTTGTTTCTCCTATGTTGTTTCCTTAATCTAAATGTCTTATTGGAGATACCTAAATACTGAAATATTAATAATTTACTAATTCATTGAGCAGAACTGCCAGACTTTGTGTCTCACTCTTGAGAAACAGAGAGCTACAAATGACAGTTTGAAGAGAATTAAGGTTAGTTTGCCTCTCTAATCAATTTCTTTGTCGTTTCTTTGATTAAAGGTGTTAGTACCAATTATAGCATCCATTCAGAATTTAAAAGAATATTTCTTTTTTGCAGCAACCCCATGTGTATGAAGCCAAGTTTAATGTTGGAGCTTGAAGAAGTGCTTACATGCGGGATTACTGAAAAGAAACTTTTTTTTGACAACTAAGCATTATGCCCAACAATGGATTGTCAGAATCTGTTTCACGACTAAGCTTTTTGTTGTAATGTAAAGCTTTAGATATTGTAAGGTTGAATTTATTCAACCATCTAATTGGCTTTATTCCGTGCCAAATTTGCTTGTAATTCAGCATTTAGTAACCCCGTATTTAGGTGGGATTGTTGTAAGGGTAGTGAGTGAGATAGAGTGAAGAATTGCTCAAGAGTGTGCAAGAAAACAGTGTGTCGCGGCTGGTCTCGCGGCTGGACTCGCGGCTTCAACCCGCGAGAATCTGCGCACACGTGCCAAGCATGCTGGAAGGTGAACAGTCATGCTAGCTGGAGCACTACAGGACAAAACAGGACAAGCGGCCATACGGTTATCTCGCGACTGGAACTCGCGACCGAGTCAAGCCGCGAGGTCAAGCCGCGAGCCACCCCTGTTTTGGAAAAACCTGACGTTTCGCATTCTACTCCAATCCAGTATAAATACCCTTTTAACCCACGATTGAAAGAGAGCTTCCAGAGAGAATTTTGAGAGAGAAACCCTAAAGAAAAACCAGATTGCCTCACCCACAATCTCTACCTTAGAGTCTCATCAAATTCCCTCACTCTCTTCCTCTCCATTGTCAAATCCTTGAGAGGCCTTATAACCAAACCTGGTTCTCACCATTATCATCTCTGTGAGAGAGACGTTTGGAGTTAAGGGAAGCGATTAGGAAGGAACCAATATTCATTGGTTGATGCTACGGTGTAGTAGCGGAATCCGGTAAGCTAGAGAAGAAAAAGGTTCGGCGCAACCTCGTTGGAGCAAGAAGCTTGGAGGGCTTAGGTGCATTGGGTAGATTAGGCTTGGAGGGTCTATTGCTGTCCTTGTATCCCAACTATATTTTCTAGTGGATTGATTACCGCTTGGAGGGCGGCGGAGAGGTTTTTCGTCGAGGGGACAAGTCATTGTTTAAGTCACTCAAAGAAAAGGTGGGTGACTATGTGACCTTTGGGGATGGAAGCCATGCTCAAGTCCTAGGCAAAGGAACCATCGAGATACCCGGCTTGCCTCTGTTGAAAGATGTGCTGTTCATAAAAGGGTCAAGGCGAATTTGCTGAGCATCACTCAAATTTGTGATGACGACTTCCTGGTACAATTCTCCAAGAAAGGATGTTTGATCATCAATAAAGAGGGGATTCAGGTTTTGGAAGGAAATCGGACTACGGATAATTGTTACGGAATAGTTCCCACGGCACCAATATCATGAAGAAGTGCTCGGGTAGATATGATGGAGCTATGGCATCACGATTTGGGCATGCCAACTTCAAACAAGTAGCAAAAGTCTCCAAACTTGAAGTCACGAGGGGACTTCCTAAGTTTGGAAAAGTAAAGAAGACCATTTGTGGTGCATGTCAAATGGGGAAGCAAACTAAGGCAACTCATCACAAGGTAAATGTGATAGCCACCTCTCGTTGTTTGGAGTTACTTCATGTTGATCTGATGGGGCCCACCAGAGTTGAAAGCTTAGGGGGAAAAAGATATATTATGGTCATTGTGGACGACTACTCAAGATACACTTGGGTTGAATTCCTTAGAGAAAAATCGAAAGCTTGTGATAGACTGGAGATTCTGTGCAAGAAATTACAAAATGAAAAGGGGATTCCAATAGCCAAAGTTAGAAGTGACCATGGGAGAGAATTTGAGAATGCGAGATTCGAGTCCTTTTGTGAGAAGAATGGAATTAAGAGAGAATTTTCAGCTCCCAAAACTCCACAACAAAATGGAGTGGTAGAAAGGAAAAATCGTGTGATTCAGGAGATGGCTAGAGTCATGTTGCTTAATAAGGAAATTCCTCAAAAATTTTGGGGAGAAGTCACAACACCTCGTGTCACATTGGCAATAGGATTTTCTTTCGAATTGGTACACGTAAGACTGCATATGAGATATGGAATGGGAAGAAGCCTAAAGTGAAGTATTTCCGGGTATTTGGAAGCAAATGCTATATCTTGAATGATCGAGAAAATCTTGGGAAGTTTGATGCAAGAAGTGATGAAGGTATTTTCTCTCGGTTATTCTACTACAAGTCGAGCATATAGAGTATTTAACAAGAGAACAAAGACTGTGATGGAATCCATAAATGTCAAGATTGATGATGCCTTACCTAAGGTAGAAATGATTGATGATATAGAAGGGCCGAGCAATCAAGAGCCTGATGTTGAGGTAGAAGCTTTGGATGTAGAAGATAAAGAACCTATACCAGAAGTAGAATCGACTCCCATCAACCCAAGAAGGGAAACGAGATTGATGTCTAGAAATTCAAGTCCTCTTACTCCTCCAGAAGTTCATCCTCCTATCTCTCGTAGTGATGAAGTTTCCACTACAAAAAGGCCATCCTCAAGAATTATCAAGAATCATCCGGAAAGTAATATCATAGGATCACTTGATGACGGTCTTCGCCTCGGGAAAGGAAATATTCTGCTAGCCAATCATGTAACGTATCACCGTTATCTTGCACAGTTTGAACCAAAAAGGGTTGAAGAGGCTCTTCAAGATGAGAATTGGGTTGAGTCAATGCATGAAGAGCTTAATCGGTTTGTGAGGAATGACGTGTGGGAACTTGCTCCACGGCCCGAGAACGTTCATGTTATAGGCACAAAGTGGATTTTTAAAAACAAAACTGATGAAGATGGAGAGATAATTCAAACAAGTCTCGGTTGGTGGCTCAAGGATACACACAAGTAGAAGGGGTGGATTTTGATGAATCATTTGCTCCGGTGGCAAGACTCGAATCCATTCGAATCCTCATGTCCATTGCGTGCACCTTGAAGTTCAAACTTTATCAAATGGATGTCAAGTGTGCCTTTCTGAATGGATATCTAAATGAAGAGGTTTATGTTGAGCAACCAAAAGGATTTGAAGATCCTCATTTTCCGGATCATGTGTTAAGATTGAAGAAAGCACTATATGGTTTAAAACAAGCGCCTAGAGCATGGTACGATCGTCTTACACATTATCTTCTAGATAGAGGTTTCAAGAGAGGGTACGCCGATCGAACTCTATTTGTCAAAAATGACGAAGATTATCTCCTTGTGGCACAAGTCTATGTTGATGACATAGTGTTTGGGGCAACTATCGAAGATCGTGCTACTGAATTTTCCGAGGAGATGAAGAAGGAGTTTGAGATGAGCATGGTGGGGAGCTCACATTCTTTTTGGGTCTTCAAGTCAAACAACAGAAGGAGGGTATATTTGTATCTCAAGAGAAGTATGCCAGAAATATTGTCAAGAAGTTTGGCCTAGACTCCAAAAAACATGCCTCCACTCCCATGAGCTCTTCCACTAAACTGAATGTGGATTCATCGGGAGTTGAAGTAAGTCCCACATTGTATAGGAGCATCATAGGAAGTTTGCTCTACCTTACAGCCCGATGAGAGACCGGACATTGCTTTCGGTGTGGGCGTTTGTGCTAGGTACCAAGCTAATCCGAAGGAATCTCATCCGATCTTTGCTAAGCGAATCATTCGATATGTGAATGGTACTGCAAACTATGGTCTGTGGTATTCAAAAGACTCAAATGTTTGTCTTGTTTGGGTATTCGAGATCTTGACTGGGCTGGCAATGTAGACGATCGGAAAAGCACTTCAGCGGCTGCTTTTATCTTGGTAACAATCTTGTTTCGTGGATGAGCAAGAAGCGAGAATTCGATGTCTTTATCTACTGCACGAAGCGAGAATACATCGCTGCTGGAAGTTGCTGCACTCGACTTCTTTGGATGAAGAAATTACTTCATGACTATGGAATTCCTCAAGAAACAATGTGTGTCTTCTGTGACAACACAAGTGCCATCAATCTTTCTAAGAATCCTGTTCAGCATTCAAAATCCAAACACATAGAGATACGTTACCATTTCATTCGGGATTTGGTAGAGGAAAAAGTTGTGTGTCTTGAGTTCATAAACACCGACAATCAAAAGGCGGATATCTTCACCAAGCCTCTCGATGGTCCACGGTTTGAATCACTCCGTAAGACCATTGGTGTTGGTACAATTCCTTGACTATCTTGTGTGTTGTGTGCTTCACTTATTCATAATATGTTACATCTGTTTGTGTTGGAGCACACACCTTGTCTTGTTTAGTGTTTTGTGCAAAATGTTTCTTGTTTGTTTGCCCTTTTTGTGAATACTGTTGCTTCTTTTTATGTTTATTCAATCATTTTTTTGTCTTGTGTCAAAAATCCAAAAAATTACATAAAAATTTGAAAATCAAAAAGGCTTGATTGACTTTGTTGAGTTTTTTTGTCTTAAAACTCGTTTTGCCTTGTACCTTTGTGCTAATGGCTTTGTGCATCTTCGAGCATTGCTTGTTTTCATGCACCTATATCTCTGTGGGAAAATCTTGAAATCTATGAGATTGTTGTAAATAGATCTTCAAACTTGTCATGAATGATTAGTGAATGGTTGTGTTGATCTTGAGACATGCATAGACTTGTGTCTATATCTCTTCCCACTTTTTATTTTTTGTTTTGCTAAAAAGAGCTCACCAAATGTAAATCTCCAAATGAAAAGAGATATTGAGTCTGCAAAAGCCTGTCGCACACTCTAGTATTTGACTAGGAAAAAGGGTAAGCGACCTTATGTTAAAAGTGAAATTTCTTTCAAAAAGGCCAAAGGCCTGTTCTTCAAAGAGTAATGATGTATATCCCTCTCACAATGAGAGATGAATGCCTCAAAAGATCAAGGAGGTCAAATGTTATGTCCGAAAGTGGAGTCAAATGAATAGCTCCAAGTTATATTATCAAGTTATGTGTGGGAAGTCATATATTCATATTTCTATAATTGAGATTGGTCACATGATCTAGTGCTAATTGTGTATGCCTTGGTTGAATTGATCATTGAAGCTTCACATTAGACAAAGGACTATCTCTTGGTTGATATCCACACACAACACACAAGTTTATGTTCGTTAAATGCCATATTCATTTGTGTGATTGTACTTGATGAAATATGTTTTCACATGCTCAATCTTTGTTGTTTCAAGCACAAAAAGATTTTTGAGTGTTTTAGGTGTTTTTGGAAAGTATTTTGGTTGAAAAATCTGAAAAATTTCAAAAATACAGTTTTGCCCTGTTTTAGCGGCTCGATCGCGGGTGTGTCAAGTCGCGTGCCTCGCCGCATCTTCGCTGGTCGGTTTTGGCGACTTGTTCGCGAGTGGAAGGTCCAATCGCGAGGTTCACTCAGAGATTTTCGCGGCTTAGCTCGCGACTCACTCATGGGTAGACCTTCCGATCGCGAAAAACACTTAGAAAAATTTTTCAAAATTTTGTTCTTGTGTATTCTCAGCGGCTTGAGTCAAGCGGCTGTGTGGCGACTCAATCCGATCGCGGAAATCGCGTGTTTAGCGTAAACAGGAGCAGTTTTTTTAAAAATTTTCTATTTTCCCTCGATCTTTTTGTGACTGTTCATTGTCTCTTTCTTCTGCACTTTCCCTTTCACACTTTGTGCCTCCATTGTCGATCTCCATTGCTTGTTTCTTCTCGGCTTAAAATCGTCGACTAACTAACGGTATGAGTCTCTCTCTTGCACTCTAATTTTCCTATTGTCTTGATTTTCCCTCCGAATTATTCCTTTTTTGCTTGAGATTTTGTGATGGGTTTTTGTGCTGTCTTCGTTGTCCTTTCTTAGCTTATGGTTGCCTGTGCTTCTGTTTTTGAGCTAATTTAGTTGGTTGGTTGTGCTCTTCTTCATGTGCTTAGCTATGGTTAGCCAACTTTTTGTCTGATTTGCTGTTGCTATCATGTTTCCCTTTGATCTTGTGTGCTATCTTGTTGATGTGGTGTTGCTTTTAGGCGATTATGTGGTTATTTTTGTTCTCTCTATACTGTGGTGTTCTAATTTGGGCCTTTGATGTCCCTCATTATTACTTTCTGACCATACTCATCCAGTTGTTAGGGTTTCTTCATTGTCCCTAAATTTCCACTAACCCACTGCTGATATGGTATGTTGGATTGTGTTCTGTCATTTCCTTTGTTGTTAATACAGACTGGTCATGTCTCCATTCAAAAAGGCTGCTGTGAAAGGAGGTTCTTCTAAAGGGAAGGAACCCGTGATTGATGTTGATGAAGACACACCTCTTCCGAAAGTGACTCGCTCTTCATCACAGCGATTCGATCCAAGTAAATTCAGATCCTATTCAAAGATATCACCATATGAGAGTATTTTTCTTCAGACTCAGTTGGATCAAATCCAGAGAAAGCTAGAAGAGGATGACTAGCCTATTCCATGACAAAAAGGGGGAGTGATAGGCATAATCAAGGGGAGGATATTACTCTAAGGGGGAGCATCTTTATCTAAGGGGAGTGTCCTTATTTCTCGTTGTTTCTTTCTATCTTTAAGTTGATATATTGTGTTTTGTAAAACTGTTATTCAGAATTTATGTTTTGTACCCATATGCTTTTGTAAGCTTTTGAGGGTTAATGTTTTAAGCATAGTTTGTAGGCCTTGTGGTTTGTACCATGCCTAAGGGCAGCCTTTATGCTTGTTGAAATCAGTACCTTGTTCCAAATGTTCTACATTGTGGTTTGTTGTCTTGTCACTCTTGTGCCCTTGTAGGATTGTTCCTAGATGCATATGCTTTGTGTGCTATGCATTGGTTGAGTGTTGAGCATACAAGTAACTTGCCTTGTGCTTGTTAACTTGTATGTCCTTGTGTTCATTCCAAGTGTGAATGAACACTGTGATCACTACTTTGAAGTGGTCACTTGGTTGATCAAGCCATGGGTTGTATATTAATCCATCTTTGCTTGATCACATTATGCTTGTTTCATATGCATCTATAATTTTCTGCTTACAATAATCATAGTGTATTGTTGTGTTTCGAGTATATTGTTCATATGATTCAAGTGCTTCACACTTCTAGAATTAGGTGTGAGTGAGTTTTGTTCAACTGTTCCCAACTCACATGTTAAGTCTAGAGTCTGTTTTAGGGTTTTGTCACGGAATAGCCAAAGGGGAGATTGTAAGGTTGAATTTATTCAACCATCTAATTGGCTTTATTCCGTGCCAAATTTGCTTGTAATTCAGCATTTAGTAACCCTGTATTTAGGTGGGATTGTTGTAAGGGTAGTGAGTGAGATAGAGTGAAGAATTGCTCAAGAGTGTGCAAGAAAACAGTGTCGCGGCTGGGTCTCGCGGCTGGACTCGCGGCTTCAACCCGCTGAATCGCACACGTGCCAAGCATGCTTTGGAAGGTGAACAGTCATGCTAGCTGGAGCACTACAGACAAAACAGGACAATCGGCCATACGGTTATCTCGCGACCGAACTTGCGACCGAGTCAAGCCGCGAGGTCAAGCCGCGAGCCACCCTGTTTTGGAAAAACCGACGTTCGCATTCTACTCCAATCCAAAGATAAATACCCTTTTAACCCACGATTGAAAGAGAGCTTCCAGAGAGAATTTTGAGAGAGAAACCCTAAAGAAAAACCAGATTGCCTCACCCACAATCTCTACCTTAGAGTCTCATCAAATTCCCTCACTCTCTTCCTCTCCATTGTCAAATCCTTGAGAGGCCTTATAACCAAACCTGGTTCTCACCATTATCATCTCTGTGAGACAGACGTTTGGAGTTCTAAGGAAGCGATTAGGAAGGAACCAATATTCATTGGTTGATGCTACGGTGTAGTAGCGGAATCCGGTAAGCTAGAGAAGAAAAAGGTTCGGCGCAACCTCGTTGGAGCAAGAAGCTTGGAGGGCTTAGGTGCATTGGGTAGATTAGGCTTGGAGGGTCTATTGCTGTCCTTGTATCCCAACTATATTTTCTAGTGGATTGATTACCGCTTGGAGGGCGGCGGAGAGGTTTTTCGCCGAGGTCTTCGGTTTCCTCTTCGATAACATATCTGGTGTTATCGCTGTGTTTGCATCTTCCTTCCTCTCTATCTCTCGCCTTTAATTTATCTCTGCTGTGGTTTAATCTGTTATGGCTTAGATAGTTGTTTAACCAATTACATGATATAGCATATGTTAAGTTTCCGCACATTAATTGTTTGACATATTGCTTGTGTTGGTTAAGTTGGTTTTTGGGGGTCTAAACGTTCAAAAGTGTATTTGTACACGTTTTTTGAACTTTCGGATATCTTGCCATAGTTTTTTATTTTTTGGTTTTAGTGCTTGTGTTGGTTTTTATGCATTTGTTTTGCTTTCTCAAAGCTCTGACACTGTTTGGAGAGTTCACAACAGAATGAAATGAATTAGAGTGGATAGGTTATAAATGAATGGAATGTGGAGGACTATATTATTTTCTTTTGTTTGGTGTGTTTTGGAGTTGCATAAGAGAAGGAATGGAAAGAAGAGATATCATACTTGCACCTCGGATGGTTCAATGAAGATATTGTTGGTTTTGTGTTTTTATTGTGTGTATCCATTTAATAGTCATAAATGTGGCTTGCTAAGGAGATTTTAGCTTTTATTTTCATAATTTTTTTTTGAAATGATTTGATATTGGATATTTTTTAAATAGTATAATTTTTTTTTAAAAATGATTTGATATTGGATTTTTTTTTAATGAGATTATTATTACAAAAAAGAATATAGTAACTAAATGCTCATGGAAAACAACAAGCAAGCAAAGCAAAAAAAAAAAAAAAACCAACCCGTGACCCGGAAAACCGACCCGATTTCAGACCCGATTTCCCGGGTCGGATTGGGTTTCAGACAGACAACCCCGATTTCTGTCGGGTCGGGTTTCGGGTCATAGTAAACCCGACCCGAACCGACCCAATATCAGTCCTAGCTACTAGTCACCTCATCAGAAAAAAGCTCAACTTATGTATCTATTACATGCCGCATTTTTGTCTAAATATTCAAAACTCATTGCAAAGAAGAGTAGAATACCCAAAATTTTGTTGCTAGACTCTGTATGGTTTGATGCTATATAAACCTAGGCAAGAAGTGCCTGGTAGAGTATCTATATCATGATAAACTATCACTAGCACCAAAAGCTTGAACAAATAAGAAATGCTGAATTTAATTAATCTCTTTGGGGAAGATTTTTTACTTGTGATAATCTCATCGAGCGAGGTTTCTACTTAGCTGGTTGGTGTTACATGTGCCAAAGTGTAGTGGGGAGACGGTAGATCATTTGTTGATCCCTAGTGATATTGCATATGCTTTATGGATCTAGTATTTAGAGCATTTGGGATTTAATGGGTGTTACCAAGAAGGGTAGTTGATCTCTTGTTCACTTGGAGGAATTAGTTCAGGGAGCACTTATCAAATATTTGTAACTTTTCCCGTTATGTTTGATGTGGCTATGGTGGAAGGACTAAGATAGTCGTATTTTTAAGATTCAGAATAATTAAAGGTGTAGTTGGAATCATTGCTAATTTGAACTCATGTTTGATTGGTCTAGAGCGTCGGGTCTTACATGTAGTAACTCCCTTCTAGAAATTAATAAACTGAGAAACTATTACTTACAATTCACTAGCCATCAATAAAACAATATATCATGTTTACAGCCTATGATTCGTTTTTTCTAAATAAACATGTAATATTCATAGAAAGAAAAGACTTAGAAACAAACTAAAGTCCAGGTTCAAAAAACAAAATTCACCACACACAAAAAAAAGTGAAATCTTTAGTGGTGTGTTTTACCCGCCCATTCCAAATGGCTTCTGATCGATGGTTGGGCTGCAACGTCAACACCGACGTGTCAATGGGGCCAGGCTGCGCATGGTTAATCTCTCCAGCATTTGCAGCAGCCATACTGCACAAAAATGATAAGCAATTAGTACTAGACATTATTGAAAACAAAAACAAAAACAACCTAAAACATATTGTCAATAATAATACATAATGAAACAAGGTATGCATTTGATGTTACATCTAACTTTTTCTTTTATATAGGTTATTTGAACAAACCTCTAACAAAACCACAAAATACAAAATATAAACCAAAGCATATAATGTATCGGTGAACTTATCATAAGACATTGCAGAAAATCTACTAAATATACATAACCATTGGATACATTTTACAGAGACAAGATTTAACACATATCTCGG
Organism: Quercus dentata; assembly: GCA_028216015.1. Classification (NCBI taxonomy): domain Eukaryota; kingdom Viridiplantae; phylum Streptophyta; class Magnoliopsida; order Fagales; family Fagaceae; genus Quercus; species Quercus dentata. Next base: position 24,926,019 of record CP116453.1, read on the forward strand.
ATGAATCGATGCATGTGTGTTATCTGCAATCAAATACCCAAATTCATCCCCTTCAAAGCTACACCACATGTCATGCCATTTTTTTGTCCTCCTTCATCACAATAATATACTCAAACAAAAAGAAATAAAAAATACTGATGTTATCTAAAATGGGTCTTCCAAATTTGTCTTAAGAACATAAAATTCGAATCTGAATAACTAAGTGAGAAATGGCATACTTGAAAAATGGGAACGAATTGAAGCAACAATCTGGACATGAAGAAGAATGCTTCTTATACAAAAAAAAAAAAAAAAAAAAAAAAAAATACAAACAAACAAACAAAACGAATCGACTCACCTTTTTTTCTTCTATTTCTTTCAGATACCGCGTAGGTGAGCGAGAGAGTGACCGAGACTGGGTCGGTGAGGCCGAGAGGGTGAGTGGGTTGGGGCCGGCGTCGGCGACGGTGACGCCGAGAGAGTCAGAGGAGGAGAGGGTGATCGACAGTGTCGGTTTGCTGAGAGGGTGAGTGAGTCGTTTGACCGATGAGGGAGAGTGAGTGGGTGGGTGAGTGGGTTGGGGCCGGCGTCGGCGACGGTGACGGTGACGCCGAGAGAGTGAGAGAAGGAGAGGGTGAGTGAGGGTGAGCGAGAGTCTGTAGAGCCGTTTGACCGATGAGGGAGAGTGAGTGAGTGGGCGACTGAAAGAGAGACCCTTAAATTCAAAAATATCCTATTAGAAATCGACCTTCACACACTCGGTTTCCAGGTCGTGCTCCACGTCAGTCCACGTCAATGGCACGTGACACCAACTTGGAAATCGACTCTCGATGGTCGATTTTTAGATGGCTGCCACCTGGCAATTTTGCCACATCGGATGTCACGGACAACCAAAACCGACTCTGTGAGAGTCGATTTACAAGGCCTAAAATCGATCGTCGAAAAAGTCGAGATGTTACTAACCCAATTTCTTTCAAAACCGGACCTATTAACTAGATAGTTGAGAAATTAGGCCTATTTTCCAATTTCGTTCCCACACGTTTCTCTCTCTCTCTCTCTCTCTCTCTCTCGGTCATTGGTTTTCACATCTTTCAATAAAAAAATTACTGATATACTTTTACACTTTCTTCTCCCCTTTCAAATTTCAAACGATTTTAGCTCTCTCTTCTTTGTTTTGTCTTTTGAGCTTTCAATTTTGTCTCGTCTCTCTCGCTTTTGGAGTTTTGGTTTTGAGTTCATTTTGCTGCTTGTGTCGGCGTCCATCACCCCTTAAGATTCAATGAGAGGCCGTTGGCTTCAATGAAAAAAGAGACGGTGAGTGCATGAGGGATGGATCCATTTTTGGGTTACTGGATCGATCAACCAACCATCTATTAACCGACCGAAATCCGGTATTTTTCCCGATACAGCTGAAACAACTCCGATATTGCTGGTATTTATTCCGGAACGAAATTGATGTGTTTCTGTACTGGCCTAGCTACCGGTAAGGAAAATACCGACGGTATCGACCGACGATCTGATATGGAATTCACTCCCTTGATATATAGTCCAAATCAATGTAGTTTTAAGTGAGTTAATGGCAAATCATCTAACAAATGTTATTGAAATGGGCATATTGACATTGATGTAATTGCAAGTTTTCAGTCGAGGGAGCAATGAGGCTACTCTCTCTCTCTCTCTCTCTCTCTCTCTCTCCCCTTGTGCGTGTGTGTATGCGCACATGCACTGATTTAGGCTGTGGTGTGGAGAATGGGATGACAAATCTAGGATGGTTTGAATCTGGTTTGTGTGTGGACATATGGCTTTGGGATTGGGTTTTCTAATGGGCTTCATTGGGATCCTCATGACAGTGTTGAGACGTAGATGCTTGCTAGTTCGGTTTGTGTTTTGGATTGAGGTTTTGGGGTTTACCACTCCGATTTCACCAGTTGAGGGGATGGGATATGGATATTGGGATTGAAGCACTGTTTCAAAGTGAAAACATTATAGGCTTATTTCATTATTGTGTGATTCCAAGATTCACCTTAGATGAAAGTAGATAATTTTGAAATTTAGTCATTGCATAGTGTTAGGAAAGTGTAGCATATATTGTGATTATCAATAACCATTAGTCTTGGATATGGGACAATTGGATGGTACACTTATTACTAGCTCTATAAACCATCATCTCATCTAGTATAGTATGGTTTTGTGGTATCTTTTTGCTGAAATCAGGCATACCATGATGAGACTCAAACCCAGTGTTCATTACCATTAGCACGCCACAACAATTGTTCAAACAATCTTTATCAAAATTTGACTTTAAAAAAATCTACTAGGGTGCAAAATATAGTAGTTAAAATTCCAATAATTTATATCTTGACCTAGGTGTAGATTGAATTGGACTAAATCTCAATTTAGGAAAAGTTGTTTTTGAGCCAAATCTCAACAGAGTTGCAAAGCTTGATTTGCGAGCACCATTTAGTGGCAGCAATGCAAATGGTTAGACGTGGCAAAACAGGTGGGTCGGGTCGGGTCGGGTTTACAAGTCAAATGGGTCGTGGGTCAAAACGGATCATTTTTAAAAGGTCAATCGGGTTTAGGGTCGGGTCGGGTTTACCCGTATGTTTCAATTTTTTTTTTTTTTTTCAATTACAAAAACAAATCAATGATAACATGTTTAGAGAGAATGAATAAAATCAATTAAGCAAATGAATTGCACTTAATGCCACTTGTTAATATCCTTCCAATTCTGATAGTTTTGAGCATGACAAATATTATTTATAGTCATAAATTCATGATGGAAAAAGTCTTCAATATTAATAGTTCACTATCAAAATGCATATAATTACAAGTTTACATCTTCAAAAAGAGATAGATCTTAAAACAAACAAAACAAGTAAGCTAGCAAAGTAGCAAATTATTGGTCTTCTTAAGTACACATGTTCCTGTTGCATTTAAAATAATAGAAGTGTGATTACTTAGAAAGATAAACTAAACAAAAAAAGATTTAAAAGTAAACATAACATATTAAGTAAAGAAGAATAAGTAAATATTTTATAAGAATTACACCTCAATCTCAATTTACTCAATGTTAGTAGCAATTCAAAGACTGCAAAATATTTATACTTGCAAATTGTAGCTCAAGTTGGCTAATTTCACAAGATCTTCATCTATAATACAATATTTTAATATAACGTAATATACCATGAAAGCAAATCAATAAAGAATTAAAATTGTATAATTATGAGTATAAAAAAATTAAATTACCTTCAAATCCATATAGCCAACTTTTAGTACACAACGTAACTTCCACATTCTTAGGTAAAAGACGTGATCGATATGGAGTAAGAATTTTTTTCCCAGTGCAAAAACTTGATTTAGAAGCAACAGTGGTTATCGTAATACTCATGAGATCTCATGCCATTAAAGAGAGCTCTGGAAACCAATTGTAATGCTTTTTCCACCAAAAGAGAACTTCCAACTTTGAATTTTGCTTTTTGTTAAGTCTAAGCTCTTCTAAATACAAGTCCAATTGAGATTTTTTTTTTTGGCACCAAGACCACTTTCATAATGATCAAATTCCTAATCATTAAAAAAAAAAAAATTGCAATGAAAAATAATACCACACAACATTACAATCCTTATTATTAAAAAAACATAGCATAACATATACCAAACAATCTTTATTATTACAATCTTTGTGGTTTGGTTTGACTCAACTTTTAGGTTTGCCGTTTGTGCATTGTTCATTTGTTTATGCCTTTGGCTTTGGACAATGGACTACAACTTAGCTGAATGAGATTTTTTTTTTTTTTTAATGGTTGTCTTGACTCTTGACAACCTTGGCCCTTGTGTAACGTGTTGTCAGTCTCATGGCAATTGGCAATTTGGCAAGCACTGAAACTAGGCTAGCTAACTCTTATTGGTTTTGATGAATCAAATAGTCATTCTCTATAATATATTTATTATTAGTTTTGGTACTTTGTGCTTTATGCACCTAGTATTAGAACGTAATTTAAATATTTTTTTAGCGAATTTTTTTAAATGGGTCGGGTTAGGGATTATCTAGGTTGGGTCGAGTCACGGGTCAACCTGTTTTTACTTCTGGTAAAAAAAATCGAGTTCAAATTAGATATTTTTCAAGTCGAGTCGGGTTAGGTCAAAAAATTCTGACCCATATTGCCATGTCTACAAATGGTGATAAGGTCCATGGTGGAGGAGGAAAAAAAGTTATAATGTGGATTTTAAGGGTGCATATTGTAATTTCTAGTCTTAGATTTATCAAGATAATTATTAATTCCAGTAACGATAAATAATTATTTTAGTAATTCAATAAATTCTACATTATCTTTTAAGACCATCCCATCTTCCACGTGCACGAGGTAAAACTTCCTTTGGCATGCGTGCTCCGAAACGCTACCAACAAAATCCAACCTGCTCCCCAAGAAGATCTTAGACGATCCTACTTGCTCACAGTGCTGCAATGGACCTGAGAATACTCTGCATTCCCAGATTTTTGGGTGGATTAAGAAAGACTTTTCGGCGATAACTTCTTTTGCGGACTTGGTTTTGTTAGTCGGGGACCATGCGAGGCAACTGGACCTCTTTGCTACGGTGGCATGGTCAGTTTGGTGACGAAGGAATAAACTGAGGTGCAATAAACCAAGTTTTCCGCTTGGAAAAATTTTGGAATCAACTGGCTCACTCCTGACTGAGTTTCAGTAACACAACAGGTCTAGTGCTCGAGGTACAAAGCAGAGAAGTATAAAATGGAAACCTCCAGCAGCTACGGTGTTAAAGACTAACTTTGATGGGGCAATGTTTGTAGACTCTGATCAATCCGGATTTGGAGTAGTAATCCGAAATGAGTCGGGACAGGTCATGGCGGCGTTGTCCGACCAAGGCAAGCGAGGAAGATCATGTGGAACACCAGCAGCAGGACTAGCCTCGCATAACAGTTTTATTTGAATATCAAACAATGCAAGAATGAATGAAAGAAAATGAAGAAAGAATGAACACATACCTCAACAGCAAGGGAGCCAGGGAGGGCATGAGGCGAGTATCGTTGAACTCCTCATAGTCCAATTCCTATGACATCCGCTCAATGAAAGGAATTCCACGCCTCCACAAATCGTACTCAGCGTTCGTCATGGAACGTGGGGCAAGCATGAACTCTGGTGGATCCATAGGGACTCGCGGATCATCTGCACCCACCAACTGACACCATACCCTCTCCGCCAGCCTCAGTCCAGCAACCTCAAGAGGCTGGGTAGTCTTAGAAGCAATCAAGGCAGACGTCTCCAAATCTGGGCCCACAACAGGAGGAGGGCCAGCCCATGGACTCTATACGACCTATGACAACATAGGGTTAGAAGAAAAGCCCTAAGAAACATGCAAAGAAGAGAGGTAACAATGACCATGGATTTTCAACTTACATCTTTGGAAGAGAGCCCATTAAGATGAGCCCTAATCGAAGGAAAGTTCTCTAAGTCCACATTCGCTCCCTGAGTAATAAGACTGTATTACACGGCCCAACGCTGAAAATGCAAGCACTAGTACAATTTCCAAGGTACAAGTATAAACAGTTTGCAAGATGCAAGCACAAGTATAGTTCACAAGAGCATGAAATACAGTTTTGGCTTAAATGACATGTGAATGGACATGATTGCAATACATGAGCTACAAAGTAGAAGAGGTAGAGGAACCAACTGCGAGGAGCTTCTAAGGCCCCACAAGCTTATGCAAGGTCCCTCGACTGAGCGTGTCCAAGGAAGAGTATAGATAGACAAGACACGCCTACCCCTAGTTCACCTCTTGAGCTCCCCTGAAATCACGGAAGGGAGCCAACCACCTTGGAGATAAAGTCTGCCCACCATTGGAAAATAGATAAGCCCCTAAAAGGTACAGAAGGAAGGCCCTAGCCATCTTGGTGCAATCCTCAGTTGTCACCTGAGGGAGAGATATGTAGTCCTTTTCGATGTTGAAATAGTGAATGGTCTCAAAAGGGCACCTCCTCCTGAGCAAATCCCTTGTCAAGCAAGTGCTCGACTCTCCTTCCAAGTTGATAATTGCCCCATCAAATCTGAGGCTAGTTATACGGTGGAAGTCATGGGGAGTCACTATTAGCTCCCTATCAGCTATGTGAAAGGTGTGGGTAGTGTCCCACTACCTCTTGGACAAGGTTTGCACTAGTATGGCACTAGCAAACCTCTAAGGCAACAAATTGATAATGGGCTCGAAACCCGCATCACAGATATGGGCCTTGGTCTCTTCGGTCAGGAGCCAGAACCACGCCGCCACACGGTTAGGACTCATCCTACCAGAAAAAGGGTCTGGAGTCTGCCCAAAAAAAAAAAAAAAAAAAAAAAGAAAAAGAAAGAAAGAAAGAAGAAAAGAGGACAAAATGATGTTAGATTCACAATGAGATGAAAAATGATGTTGGGATCACATTTAGATGCAAAAATGATAAAGAAAGGCATTAAATTTTCAATTGGATGAGAAACAGATGAAAAAAGGAGTTTAAATAGTCAAGTTGGAGTTTTTGCCTAGCGGTGTGCGCACGCAAGCTCAAACTTGTGTACATAGGTACTATGCACACATACGCAGGTTGGAACATGTGTACGCATGAACTCAAGAATGCACACGTGCACGCATGAACAAGCCCGCGTACGCATAAAGCCTGGCCGTGTATGCATGAACTAAGCCACGCATACAGGCCTAAGTTTGTGTACGCATGAACCCAGATAGAGAGTCGTTCTTCGACATTTTCAAGCACATCTTGATCAAAACTCATCCTAAGCATGTTCCTACCCCTCCTAAGGTGTCAAGTTTTCATCTAAACCTATCCCACATCAAAACCCAAGCATTTACAAGCCTAAATATAGATTAAAATAGAAGATCAAAGGAAAAGACTTAAATGTGAGAAGAGTTTGAAAACTTACCAATCTAGTCTAAGCACCCTCCGAGGTGTGATCCCGTGGCATGTAGGTCGGTGGAGGAGAGTCATTCAGCCTCACTACCCTGCTCCAACGTGTGAGAGTGAATGCCTCACTAGAGAGAACGTAAGAACTCTTTTTGGACTTGGGTGCCATTGATGAAGATGAGAGAGTTTGGAAGAAGAAGAAAGTGCAAATTAGAAAATTTAAGAGAGGAAGATCATATTGTGAGAAGGAGTCGGAGAGAGTAGGTTTTTGTAGAGAGAAAATGGAAGTTAGAGAGTTAGAGAGAATATGAAGAGATGAGAGTTATGAAGAGAATGAAAAAGAAAAAGAAACAATTGGTAATTGTTGAAGAAAATTTGAAGAGGTGGGAAGGCACTTGTTGGCTAAACTACATGTAGTTCGAGCCTTCCCACTAAACTACGTGTAGTATAGTAAAAAAAAAAAAAAAATCCTCGGTGGTATCCTACATTAAGAACTTTTTTGATGGAGAGGTAGTTTTTTCTTGTTGCTTTTGCAAATACGATTAGATCTTCGACAAAGAATAGGTGTGAGAAGGAAGGGCCTTCCCTGGAGGTTTTCATGCCGACTAGTTCTTGAGAGTGACTTTTGACCGGATGAGCCAGGCTAAATACTCCATGCAAAGGATGAAAATGTACCGTGAGAGGGGGTCCCTCTGCTATATGCCTCTTGAAGGAAGGAATGGATCAAGCTTTTCTCCATTAACTAAGACGGAAAGGTTGGATGAGGAGATACAAGACATGATGAGATCGATCCGGTCTTTTGGGAATTTAAACCAGTTGAGCACGTGGTAAATAAAACCCCATTTGAGTCTATAAAAAGCTTTTTCGAGGTCGATCTTGAGTGCCATGAAGCCTTGCTTGCTCTTGGAGATGGTCATAGTATGTATGATCTCCTGGGTTAGAATAACATTATCATTAGCTTTCCTTCCAAGTATGAAGCTGGCTTGGTATGGACGGATGAGGGTGGGAAGGAATGGTTTGAGTCTTCGAAAGAGAAGTTTTGTTATCGTTTTGTATAGGGTGTTACACAGTCCAATCGGGCAGAGTTGGTGCATCGTTTCCGGTTTGTCCGTTTTGGGGATGAGGCAGATGAGGGTTAACTTGAGATTCTCGGGAATTTTCATAGACCAAAAGATGTCTTTAACATAGGAGATGGTAGAGGGGCCCATGATGTTCTAGAACCTTTGGAAGAAGATTGGACGAAAGCCTTCATGGCTTGGCGTTTTGTATGGCTTAAAGGAGAAGATTGTGTTTTTAATATCCAGGTTGGTCACCGTAGCATTGAGGACGTTATGAGTATCGACCTCAAGGGATGTGAAGTTGTCAAAGGAAGGCGGGAGTAGAGGGATGCTGACCGTGTCGGAGGTGTACAAGGTAGTGAAGTGAATGGAGATTATGGACTTGATCTCGGGTAGGGAGTGTGTCCATTTTTCGACCGAGTCCTTGAGGCACTAGATTTTATTGTGTTGTCTTCAGCAGATGGTTGTGAGGTGGAAGATGTTAGAAATACAGAATAATTGTATTGTATTTCATTAGTAATAGAATATACATAAGTGCCTTTATATAGGAGGCGGAGTGTGCAGTACAAGTAAGTGTGCTATACAAGTAAACAAGGTGGGCCTAAAGCCCACATACCCTAATACATGTTAATAGCCCCCCTTAAACTCAAGGTGGATGTGAGACCAACTTGAGGTTGTCAACCAAAGTGCAAAGACGTCCCTTAGGATGTGACTTGGTGAAGATATCTGCAAGTTGATCTTTAGAAGAAACCGAGATTAGCTTGAGAGCACCATGGACAAGATGATAATGGATAAAATGACAATCGATCTCGATGTGTTTAGTCCGTTCATGGAAGACATCATTGTGAGCAATATGAATGACATTCTGGTTGTCACAATAAAGAGGAGTAGCGGAGGATATGGATACACCTAAGTTTTTGAGAAGCCACCGTAGCCAAAGGAGCTCGGATGTGGTATCGGCAAGGACACGATATTCTCGTCAAGATCTTGGAGCGGGCCACATGAGTTTGTTTCTTGCTTCGCTAAGAAATCAGAGAAGACCCAAGAAGAAAGCAATAACTAGTGGTGGACCTGCGATCAGTGGGATCTCCTACCCAATCAAAGATCGAAAAAATGCACGGAGAACAAGAGGAGACTGAGCAGAGTAGAAAAGACCATGGAAGAGAGTGCCCTTTAGGTATCGAAGAATGCGCAGAACAACAACATAGTGAGTCGATAGTGGAGCGGATAGATACTGACTCACCTGGTAAACAACATAGGAAATGTCTAGACGAGTAACAGTGAGATAAACTAGGCTGCCAACCAAGCGTCAGTAAAGAGAGGGATTAGACAACGGTTTCCCCCCTGACGGAGTCAGATGCGCATTAAGCTCAACTGGAGTGTCAACAGTCTTGCTATCGGTGAGTCCAGCTCGAGACAAGAGTTCAGAGACATACTTGGCTTGAGTAATATAAAGTCCATCTCAGAGAATGAGTGACTTCAAGACCCAAGAAGTAGCCGAGATGGCCAAGATCTTTCATCTCAAACTGCGACCGAGAAAAAATCCTTGAGTTCTTGAATGCCACCGAGGTCATCACCGATTATGATCATATCATCCACATACAGGAGAAGTAAAATAGTGCCTTTGTCGGTCGACGAAGAAATAAGGCGAGAATCATAATGACTGGCCATGTAACTTAAGCGAGAGATGGTAGAGCTGAATTTGGCAAACCAAGCTCGTGGAGCTTGTTTAAGGCCATAAAGAGCACGCCGAAGGTAACAAACCTTATTTGATTCAACAGAGAGACTAGGAGGAGGTTGCATATAAACTTCTTCACTTAAATCCCCATTAAGGAATGCATTTTTGACATCCATCCTAAAAAGATCCCATTTTCTGGCAGCAAAGAAGAATAGCTAAGAGAGCTCGAACAGATGAGATACGAGCAACCGGAGCAAAGGTCTCTTCATAATCAATCCCATACTCCTATGTAAAACCTTTTGTAACAAGACAAGCTTTGTAGCGCTCAATAGACCCATCAGAGTGAGTCTTAATCTTGTAGATCCACTTACAACCAACCACAGATTTCCCAGGGGGGAGAGTCACCAAATCCCAAGTATGGTTTTTAGATAATGCATCAAGTTCCTCTTTCATTGCAATCTGCCATAAAGGGTCGATGGAAGCCTCACAATAGGTGTGAGGCTCATGCAATGTAGCAAGGGCAGTGTAACAATGATAATCAAGTAAATGTGTAGAAATGGATCTTACTTGAGTTGAGTGACGAGGTGGAATGTCTTATGCAAGATCTTCAAAGCGGAGCGGAGCGGGGGACCCAAGCTCGGGGTTGGGTAGCTCGTCTTCAACCTGTGCATCTTCCACCTGTTCATTAAAGGGTGAACTAGGAAAGGGATCAAAGGTATCTGGTGGTTGGACAGAGAAGTCTATAGGAGGATCGAAAGCAACTATAGGAGGATCGGGAGCGATTCGATTCTGAAGGAATATGTGCCTTATCTAGAAAAAGATCTAAAACAGAGGAGGAAGATAGGGAGGCACGGAAGTGAGAGAGCTCGACAAAGGAGCAATGTTCCCAAAAGACAACATTGCGAGAGATACGAAGACGATGAAAGATAGGATCATAACACCGATACCCCTTTTGAGTTTCGCCATAGCCAAGAAAACAACAAAGCCTTGACCGAGGCTCAAGTTTGTTATGCTCATGTGGCTGAAGAAGAACGAAACAAGCATAACCGAAGGAGCGAAGGTGGTGATAGTCCGAAGGTGACCCAAAAAGGCGCTCATATGGAGTTTGATTTTGAATAACAGGACTTGGAATGCGATTAATAGCATGAACAGCATGAAGAGCAGCTTCACCCCAAAAAGGAGCAGGAACTTTGGCAGAGAGAAGAAGAGCACGAACAGTGTCAAGAATATGACGAAGTTTTCGTTCGGCTCTACCATTTTACTGAGAGATACCTGGACAAGTTAGTTGATGAACAATGCCATAGGAATGCAAAACAGCTTGGAAAGCATATTGAGTGTACTCAAGAGCATTATCAAATCGAAAAATTTTGATACGTTTTGAAAATTGAGTTTCAACCATTTTCGCAAAATTAGAATATACTTGCAATAACTCGAAACGATGTTTCATATTAAAAATGCAGCTATAGCGAGAGTAATCATCAACAAAGACAACAAAATATCGAGACCCACCAATACTAGAGACAGAGAGGAAGGCCCCAAAACATCGAAATGAATAAGGTCAAAGATATCGGTGGATATTGATTCACTAGTATTGAAAGGCAAAGCTGGTTATTTTCCTAACTGACATGAAACACAATCAAAATTTTCTGTAGACATTGAACCTAACAAACCTCTAGAAGCCAATTGTTGTACACGAGAGGAAGATGCGTGACCAAGTCGAGCATGCCAAAGTGCAAAGGAAGGAGTAGAAGAAATTGCAACAGTTGCAACAACAGAAACAGGAGCAACAAGTGGAAGACGAAGGTTGTCCACGGGAAACATACGCCCAACTCTAGAACCGGTCCCAAGCTCCTGTCCCGTCCTTGGATCCTGCACAATACACCCAGAATAATCAAAGATAATGCGATAACCTAACTCAGCTAATTGGCCCATAGAAAATAAATTGTAAGAAAGGTCAGGAACATTAAAGACACTAGGAACCGAGAGATTGGAAGTTGAAACGGAACCTATATTATGACCAGACATAGTGGAATCATTTGCTGTGTGAATATGAAGAGGGTGTGGTGCGGGTTTAAGTTCAGAAAATAAGGACGAGTGAGGAGTCATGTGATTGCAACAAGCAGAATCCATAAGCCAAGAGGAAGGAGACATACCGAGATAAAGGCGAGAGAGAAGAGGAATAAGATGCATTACTAACCATACGAATGACATTGGCGATGATGTTTTTAAGGTCATCTATGGACATGGTGAAAGTGCGTCCTAAAGACTTAGACTGTGCAAAGACGAGAGCCATTGGTTGGACACTCTCGGTGTTAGCAATAGTAGCAAATGAAATTGACATAGCTGATTTGTTGCGATGATAGCAAGTCTCAATATTGTGGCCAAAACATTTGCAAAAACCGCAAAGACGTTTGTTGGATTGTTGGCAACGATTATTGCAACAACAAGAAGACCTGTCCTTATTTTTCATTTAGAAGCAAAATAGGCAAAAATGGACTACAAAAATGAAATCTATGCGAAAAATTGGGTAAGGAGGACCTGGACTACAAAAAGTCAACTCTGGTCAAAAGTCAACGGTCAACCTGGTCAAAGTCAACGGATGACGTCGGCGAGGCTAACAGGTGATTACGTCGGCAGATGATGTGGCGCTGATGTAGCAGTGGCGTCGCCTAGGGCTGACGTAAGCAGGCAGGATGATGACGTCGGCGAACAAGTTCCGGCGCGTGACGGCGCGTGACGCGTGGTGGCCGAGACAAGAGGCGCGTGTAGGCGCGAGACAAGTTTTGGCGGCGCGTGCGATGTGGCGTCGAGAATTCAGGTGGCGAGTGGAGGCGCGTGGAAGGTCCAATGAAGACTAAATTTCAGAGAAATGCGGATCGGAGAGACTACTTTCCAGTGATGCTATATGTGGTCCGATCGGAGAAGCGGAAGTGGTGGTGGCGGCAAGGCGGTGGTCTTTGATGTACTGGAGTCGCGGTGAAGGCAGCTGTGCTGCTCACAAAAACAACTGTAGAGGACACCCAAGAAGACAAGACTGCTTAAGAGCGGCACACCAAAGGATTAGAGTAGTGGCTCTGATACCATGTTAGAAATACAGAATAATTGTATTGTATTTCATTAGTAATAGAATATACATAAGTGCCTTTATATAGGAGGCGGTGTGCAACACAAGTAAGTGTGCTATACAAGTAAACAAGGTGGGCCTAAAGCCCACATACCCTAATACACGTTAACAGAAGAAGTTTGTGTTTCTATTGCCGAGAAGCATCCACTCGATGTGAGATTTTAAAGCCCAAAACTCTTCCTTAAGCCAAAGTATATGCTAGTATTTGGTTTTGAGGTCCTTTTTGAGGCGTTCGAGGAAGGTGCTCTAGTTGTGGCAGAGAGATTTTTGAATATCGTTAAACTGCGCAAGTAATAATTTTTTTCTGTGAAAGATATTCCTGAAGTTGTTGGCGTTCCAGGATTTAACACGGTGAGTGAAGTCCTCCATGGCCGAGGTTATGTTATGAGGGTGGTTGTTCCATAAAGTGTGGATGATGGTTGGGAAGGAAGGGTCGTTGAACCAGGAGGATAGGGTGGTGGTCAGAAGAGGTTATAGGGAGGTGTCGGACATTGGATTTGTTGAAAAGGAGTTTCCATTGTGGATTAGAGAGACCTCTGTCTAGACGCTTCATCATTAAGCCGTTATCTCTTTTGTTGGTCCATGTGAATCTAGGATCACCGAAGCCCAAGTCAAGGAAATTACAATTATTTAGAAAATCGTTGAAGATGTACATTTATCTGCGGTTGGGCGGTGTCTTTCTTGAGACCTTCATGATGGGTGAGGATCTCGTTAAAATCTCCAGCAAGCGCCCAAGGAAGTGAATGGGTGTTGGCAAAAGAGGTAAGATCATCCCGGAGATTGATACGGGAGTTTAGATCGGGGCTAGCTTATATAGTAGTAAACAGCTAGTTAGAGGAGTTTGAAGCACTTACTTGCACAAAAGCATGGATTGCTTGTCACATCACCGATAGGATTTCTAAGTTAGTGTCTATTTCGTTCTATAGGACCCATATGCCTCCCCTGAATCCTACAAAATCAGATCAACAAACATTGTCAAAGCCGAGAGAGGAGCTGATGTCCTCGGCTCTTTGATCGGAGATACGAGTTTCCATGATGACAGCAATGGCGGGGCAATGGGAGCAAACAAGGTCAACGAAGCTTTTACGAAAGTAAGGGTTTCTTGCTTCCCTATAGTTCCAAATGAGAATCTTCATTAGGATTGGGTTGAAAGGGTTGGTCACGTGGGCTATTCTGGACCTCCGGACCAGCGGAGGTGGGATCAACAAGGTCCGAGACTATGGGATTAGGATGGTTCTGTAGGATGCCTGTGGGGTTTGGATGAGGTCTAGAGATAACTTGAAACAGGTGACTTGATGTTGAATCATGCAGAGAGTTCTCAATTCTTGTTCCCCCATGCATGTAAGGTGCAACGTGGTATTCGCTAGAGAGATGAAAGTTGGTGGGCTTCCCGGGACTCTGGCAATACTCTGCTTGGAAATCCTCTGCATGTTTCTCCGAATATTGGCTCTTATGAGGGCGATATGAGGTTTTATCTAGCAAGTTGGGTTGTTGTGGGGAAGGGAATCGTTGGTGAGATGAATGCCATGTCTCTGGATATAGGAATTATCTCACGACCAAATGGAGTATCCGGAGGGAGAGTGTGAGCTTAGGCTCTTAGGATACGTTCCATCTCTTCCTCTATGTGGCTCTAGAAGTTGTTCGGGCAGGCCTATATCCATTGGAGCAAGTGGTTCCCAAGAGGCCTTAGACGGTTGTGGGATAGAAGCGCCTAGTTGTTTAGGGTGTTTGGGTTGAAAAGCGTGGATTCCTAGGGCGTAGACAAGTGTGGTGGGGTTTGAAATGACTTGTTGGTTTCTCAATGGTTCTCCATGGTGGGATATTTGTGATTGTGATGATTGCCAAGAAGAAGAAGCTTTTAAAAAGATCATTCAAGAAGAAAGAAAAAGTTTTCCCAGCAAATACTTAAAGAAAGATATGAAGTAGGAGATCCCAAAGTTGATCTTTTTGGGGAACCCTTTGGAAAGTTTGATTATTACGTTCTTTATCCTAGAACCAGAAAGCAAAAAACCTCTCCTTCCCCACCATGTGCAGAAAATCATTATCAAAATCTGAAACCTCCATTGATTCCATACTACCAGAATGTCCTTCCCCAAATATCAAAATACCAATCTTTTTCTACCAGCCAAACTCAAACACAAAACCCTTTACCTTGTTATATGTTTAACCATACTTCAACTTCCTACTCAGAGAATTTTCCTCCTCTTGAAAGTTTTTATCATCCCTAAACCAACACAAAACATGTTTGAAAAATCAAAAATCCTGTTGGAAACAATCCAAATGGAACCAAAAGACAAGTTTCTTCGGTAGAAGCAGCCTTAAACTGGCAAGCAGAGAATGCTATGGCACAAAACCAAGTCCTTTCGAAGATTCTTGATAATCAACAAAAGATGGTGAGGTAGTTACTCATACCTTCTCATCCTCAAATTCTCTTATTGAAGATTTGAAGAAGAAAATTAGGACGGTTGAACAAGAATTAGCAACAATAGCTTTTACAATCAAAGACTTGTCTATCTCTTTTCCTCTTATTGGGCAAAAAGAAAAAGAAAGGAAACAGTTGTTACTACAACTTCAATCCATGAAAGGATCATAGAAAGAAGCCATTCGGACTCCTCCGATACATGTTCATATGCCTTTTCAACCTCGACAATCATTATATAAAGACTTGTCTATACCTTCGACCTCTCCATTTTCACTAACTTCTCCCTATCAAAACCTCTAACCATTAGCCATAAGACATCCTGACCATAACCCTTTTAAACCAAGTGGAATTTTTCCTGCCATAACATATTCAATTCCACCTCAACTAGAGCCCTAAGCTAGCCTACAAAATGAACCTTCTCCTATAAAGAAAGACAAAGAACCATTATACCAACCCCGAGATCCAACTATTAGTGCTTCTTCAAGACCTCCCGATATGAATATGTTAACTGTGGATCCCGACCCTTCAAATCCAATTTCATCATTTCTCAAAACCCTTACTCTTGAAGACCCAAGAGAACCTTTTGTGCTCCCAATAATTGATGACACAGACCTAGACTCATCTGATCTTGGTCTAGAAGAAGTGTTTATGGCGAATAATGAACTAAAGGTAGAAGAAGAAGATGATGTTCTTCGCCTTAAAAAGCCTCCACCTCCACCACCACCAATCTTTCCTCCACCACCCTTTATTCCAGAATATCAAACAAGGTTGACCTATTCACCAACCACAGACTTAAGACATTTGTTCACTCTCGATAATGTTCCTCCTTCCAAATGGCATGGTGAGTTCTTTAACATGTATTCTTGGTGCATAGCTGAACTCCAAGCTCCAAATGCCACTGTTTCCTAGATTATTGCCAAATTTGTTGCAAGGATCACAGGAAGATTACGAGAATGGTGGATCAATCTAGGAGAATACAGGCAAAGACAGGTAGCTCAATGCAACACACTAGAAGACTTCTTCACGATTGTCCATAATGAATTTCTTGGCACGGTGACCCATTATACGGAAGTAGCACGAGAAGAATTCTTGTTGATGAAATGATGTTAATGCCAAGCATACCTTTCTCAACTCCCTCCTAGAACCATTGGGAGATGAAACACTCCGCATGATGAATCTCCAAAAAATAACTTTGTAGCAAGCTTCCTTGGGAGAAATTTATCAGCATGTGCTTATTGCCCTAGAAAAACTTTGCAACCAGAGAAAATTTCTTTAAGAGATTGACAAGATTCATAGAAAACTCAAGGACAATTGTAAAAGGAAAGATTTGCAGATAAAGTGTTATGAGAAAAATTGTGCCTGTCTAACAAAAAGAAGAGATCATTTCAAGAAATATTCTTTGAAGAAAAGACATTATGCAGGTCACAAGAAAAGATCCTTAAGGAAGAAAAAATGGAAGTTTCTTAGAAGAAAACAGATTAAAGGAAAAACTTCAAAAGTCTGTTTTATATGCAAAAGACCAGGACATTTTGCAAAAAATTGCCCAAAAAAGGAGAAAGCAGCAAAACTTCTTAAGCAAGCCAAGATCCATGCAGATGATATTCCTTTTTCGGATGTAGAATCACTCTTTTCACTGGACGATGCTTACTCTCCTCAAGCTTTGGTAGTTATGGCCTATTCCACTTCAGAGGAAGATTCAGATCCAGACAATGATGATGATTTAGAACCAGAATTCCAAACCATCTATACATCCCACCCTATTATAGCCCCTTTAACCAACCCCACTCCTATAGCCCAAGTACATATCCTCCTTGACACCTACTCCGGACCCATCCCAATGATAGCCTTGTTTGATACAGGAGCAGCAGCAACAATACTCCATCTAAAAATTTTACCTGTAGAATTTTGGTTACCCCATAATTAAAATGTTTCGAGCAGCAAATGGAGAAACATTCCTTATCACCCTGAAGAGTAAGCCTCTTTTCATCAGAATCTTTCCAATCCTTATCATTAAACACCAAGTCCTCGGATCCCCTCTTACAAGCAGAGACCTTCTCATAGGATTTGATCTCCTTCATCAAATACCTAGCCTTAGATGGTCTTCAAAAGGATTTTTGCACAAACAACACCTTCTCACCTAGACCCAAGTACCCCATCTATTTACATTTGACCCTTTTGACTCTTTGAGACTCCAGATTATCAATGATTGTTGTGCAAATAGCCATTCTGAATTGCTCCTTAAAAATCCAAATCCTTTATGGAAAAACCCAAAATTTTTCATATACCTTCCCTTAAAGAAGAATGAAGATGTTAACCCCACAAAGGCCAGTCACAAAGGAATGAATCCGGACCATTTAGCCTTGGCCAAGTAGGAGCTATCTACCCTCCTATCGAAAGGCCTCATTGAACCTACAACCTCTCCATAGGCATGTGAAGCTTTTTATGTCAATAAACATGCTGAGCAAGTTCAAGGAAAACTCAGATTGGTAATCAATTACCAGGACCTTAACCATTTCCTTATAGATGATAAATTTCCCTTGCTAAACAAGAGTGCTCTCTTTCAGCATCTTTCAAATGCAAAAGTATTCTCAAAGTTTGATATCAAAGCGGGATTTTGGCAATTAGGAATCTATCCAAAAGAAAGATACAAGACAGCGTTTTGCATCCCAGACCACCATTACCAATGGATTGTTATGCCTTTTGGTCTAAAAAATGCTCCATCTCAATTTCAAAAAGCAATAGTAATGTTGTTCCAACCACTCTGGACCAATGCATTAATTTATGTAGATGATATCCTCTTGTTCTCAAAAGATGAAGAATCCCATGAAAAGTTGCTCACTAAATTTTATAATTTAGTGAAATCTCAAGGAATAATGCTCTCAGAAAAGAAAATGGTCATCAGACAGTCTCCTATAGATTTTTTGGGAGTAAACATCTTAGATGGAAAGTATACTTTGCAGCCTCACATAGCTGTCTCTCTTGGTGAATTTCCATATAAGCATACAAGTACCAAACAGATACAATAGTTCCTTAGAATTGTTAATTACATGTCAGATTTCATCCCAAAAATCTCCAAATATGAGAATTTTTTAGCTCAATTGCTAAAGAAATCTCCTCCAGAATGGAATTCTATTCATATTGAAGCAGTTCAACAATTGAAAAAAATTTAGCAAAAAAGCTTCCTCCTTTATAGATTCCAAGACCAGGCAAACGGATATTGCGGACAGATGCAAGTGATGAATATTGGGCGGCAACTCTTTTTGAAGAAGTAGATGGCAAAAGAAGTATTTGTGGATATAAAAGTGGTGCATTCAAGCCTTTAGAACTTCATTACCACTCCACTTTCAAGGAAATTCTTGTAGTCAAACATGCAATTGAAAAATTCCAATTTCATCTCCTTGGGCATAATTTTCTGGTTGAAATGGATATGTCCTCCATTCCCAAGATGCTTCATTCAAAAAGAAAAATGCTTCCACATCCTCATTTACTCAAATGGTCAAATTGGTTTTCACAATGGTCTTTTCAAGTCAAGCATATTAAAGGGAAAGATAACCTTATCATTGATTACCTTTCTAGAAAACCTTTAGTTTTCAATACCACAATGATTCCCCCACCCCTATGTGTATACCCTATTACAAATCCATCCTTATCCTCAAACCCTCCCTCTGCATACCCCGATGACATCCTTAAAATGATAGAAAACCTTCCCTTAGAAATAAAAGACCAAATAAAGACCTTGACCCTAGAAGTCCGATCTAAAAGAATCATTAGAGTTCTCCATAATTACCTTAAAGACCACCACAAACTCTTTCTTGCTATTTTTTCTAATATAGACCAACCATGGAAAACCTCTTTTGCCTTTTGGATAACCCAATGGACTGTTGCACATTATCTCTAAATGTGGTATTTACTCAATGAGTATTACCTATGTCTTCATTTTGAGCCAGAGTTTTACAAATATATTTTCCCATGTGGAAATAGATAATTTCGCAAATTCTGGTTTGAGCTTTCGAAAAATGATGCTCATGAAGGAGAATGGATAGATTATCCCAAAGTAGAACATCCAAGATTTGGTTGTAAAATTACTTCAGCATGTCTTGTTGCTAAACTCAATTCCAAAAATGATGCTCGTATAGAAAAAATCTTTCACCCTAAGATACATTGGGTCACTAATCCAGATGGTACTCTCAACACACATATGGACACCTCTTAGGTATCCTGTTACCATGCTCTTACAATGACAGAATCCCTTAATAAGGGAACCTTATCCAAAATAGTACCAATTGATCCGTAAGTTTGTAGACAACAGTGGTCATTATGAAGATCATTGGGAAATGCCTAATCCTCTTAATCCTCTTATAGGATATGATGATCCTTATCATCACAACCATGATCCAGATGCAGAAGTTGATGAAGAATGGTTTCAAGGAAGAAATGGATGGGACTAGACCTCTCTAACACTTTAAAAAAAAATTTAAAAAAAAAGTCCTAGAAACTTCTCCGGACATGTCATCCTTGTCTTCAGCAGTTGGACTTCTTTAATCCTTAAGCGAAAGCATAGTTGGATAAGGATAACCATGCAATCAGGCCTTCTCATCCAGATTGACATCTTACAAGGGCTTTCTTTTCTCTCTTCCGCCCAATACAAAGTTATAAGAGTCCTATTTATAGGCAATATCTTACAGAAATAATTTACATTCAGAAGATGATAAGCTTCTCCAAAGGTTTGTGGGGGTTGGGACAATTTTGACAAATGTCCGGAGGAGTAGGGGCCATGACTAACAGTTCTTGGAACCGATTGGCGATCATCTGTCCTTTAAATTAGGTAATTATTAGTTACTCCCGAAGTACCATAAATGCGTACTCCTTCCTCTTACATAACTATGAGTCTCATTAATTAAATTTATGATGAGACCTATAATTTATGTGAGAGGAAGAGTATGCGTTTATGGTACTCCCGGAGATTTTACGAAGTACCATAAATGCGTACTCTCTCCTCTTACATAATTGTAGGTTCCACTAATTAAATCTATGGTGGGACCTACAATTCATGTGAGAGTGAGAGTACACATTTATGGTACTTCTAGAGTATTCAATAATTTTCCCTTCAAATTTTAGAATTGAAGCCTCAAATATTTGACTATTCTAATAAAAGAAAATCCCAAAAAAACACAAAAAATGGTACCAAAAAAACCCAAAAATAAAAACTCCATTGGCCCATTGCTCAGCCCATAGCAAGTCACAAAACTCACAGCCACAACCCCCAAAATCAATCACCATCTCCACCATAGCCAAAACTCCCAAAATCAACTACCACCTCCAAACCCACCAGAGATGGAGAGATAGAGAGATAGGAGAGAGAAGAGAGAAAGAAAGAAAATAGAAAAGAGAGAGAGGTGAGCAGATGAACCAAAGAGTGAAAGAAAAAAAAGAGGAAAAGGAAAAAGTAAGTGAGAAAAATATTATTTTATTTGATATTAGAGTAAACAACTAATATTTGTTTTCACTTGTGAGTTACAGGGGACTGTGAACACTCTAAAGTCGCTTAACTACAATGTGCAGTCAAAAATCAAATTACTTCTTAGAGCATTCACAATGGAAAATTATATCCTATCTTATTTTACCATCTCAAAAAACTATTTTATCAATTATATCATACCATTTTATAACACACTCAACATCCCAATTTTTATTTTTCTATTCTACTCATTAAAATAATATATATTACCTACTAAAATAATATAATATATTCCAATACAACTCTCCCTCTCTCTACTCCCCCATCTCTCTTCCACTTTAGCAATTAAAATATATTATAATTTGCAATTCTGGCATTTTACATGTCTCTTGCCAACACCATTTTGTGCCTTGATTGAACTTTTCCCCTACATTTCCCATTTGCAATTGCTAATGGGATTGCTCTTAGTGTTGTATCAAAGTGAATAGATATTTATGTGTTTGATGATAACTTTAATTATATATATATTTAATAATTTTATTATTATGTAATATATTATTATATATAAGAATAGTGTGGCTGAGTTTACATAAGAATAATATAGAGCGCAAATTACATATTATCTAGGTGCCGTTTGATCAAAATTTTAGTTGCCTACTTATAATTTAAAATTTGAGATTAAGGGTCCATTTGGGATCTGCTTATTTTGCTGAAACTGAAAACTTTTTGTTGAAGCTAAAAGTATTGTAGATAAAAATAAAAATTAGTTGAAATAATACAATAGGACTTATGAATAGTACTAAAAAGTGCAGTGAGACCCATGAATAGTAGCAAAAATAAGCTGAATAATAAAATAAGCTGAGCCAAACGCACACTAAGTGTCTATTTGGAATCCGTTTATTTTGCTAAAATTGAAAATTTTTTACTGAAAGTACTATAGATAAAGGTAAAAAATAGCTAAAATAGTACATTGGGACCCATGAATAGTACCAAAAAGTGCAGTGGGACTCATAAATAGTGACAAAAATAAGTTGAATAGTAAAATAAGCTAGCTTTTTAAGCTAAAGCTAAACGCACACTTTATCTACTTGAGATTCGACCAAAATTTAAGTTGCAAACCTGTGGTTCATTGGGACCCATGAATAGTACCAAAAAAGTGCAGTGGGGCTCATGAATAGTGACGAAAATAAGTTGAATAGTAAAATAATCTAGCATTTTAAGCTGAAGCTAAACGCACACTTTATCTACCCGAGATTCGACCAAAATTTAAGTTGCATACCCGTGGTTTGAAATCTCATAATGTAAGTGTTTTGGATTCTTTTTTTATTTTATTTAATATTATATTTTTATGTTTTTGTGTTTTTGGAAGAGAGAGACATAAAAGTATAGCAAAATTACATATTTAGCCTTATTTTTAACAGATGTAGGTTACAGAACTCTAACGCTCTATTTGTTTTGATGGGAAACCTTCTGTAAAGATAGTTTTTTGTATTTTCCAGTGTTTAGTAGTATTAAAAAAAAAGTCAAAAGAGAACTATTTTTGGTCAATAGAAAAAGTATGGCCTATTTTTAAAGATTGTTTTCCATTAATATTTTTTGGAAAACAACTCTATCTCATAGCAAGCTAAATAAGAGAAGTTAAAAGATTGTTTTTCAACTCATTTAAGGTAATTATCAAACATAGGAAAATGAAATAATTTTACAGAAAATACTTTTTAGAAAATGACTCATTTTCTAGAAAAAATTTTTGCCTAAACAAACAAATCGTAACTAAGCTAACCTCAAGTGGGTAAAGTGTTAAATTTCAAATTACAGGTACGCAACTTAAATTTCAACATAACTATAGATGGGTAAGTTATAATTTGCCCTAATATATAATAAGATATATGGGTTTAACTTGTTGCACACAAACTGTTTTACACAATTTTACACATTTGGATAATTATGCGAACATGATTTGTAATTGATGTATATTTTAAGAGAAAAAATATTCACAACTCGGAAACTACTACTCAACATTTTGTTCTAAATGTTGAACCCCCTAAAAAGGCTCAAAGATGTGAACGTCAACAAATAAGTATTGGTTTCTTAGAATGAGATTCTAGAAAGACCACCAATACAAGAGTATTATTTTAATCAATTCAATGATATCTATTGAGTGATCTCAAAACTAGGCCATATAAAAATAAAATACAAGATTAACGAATGAGGTTTTAAGTGATTGTTGAACTATATTAAGTTTTTAATTTATAAAATAAAGTACTTGTTTTGCATCATAATTTTTTTTTTTTTAATTGCTTGAGAATTTGGTTATTTTTAGTTTGGGCCTTAGAAAAATTTCCAGACTCTGCCACTATTTAAAGCCAAATCTAAAATCTCTCCTCCCCCTCTAGGAGAGCTATCACTTATAAAAATAAATAAATAAAAAGCAAAAGATCACATTACATGTCCCAGTTTTCATGGCTTTTGAATGGACTTTTATGGTGTGTTGTATTAAAACTCAGTTTCCTCTTCCCTGTTCATGTGCTTGTTTCTAAAATTAAAAAAAAAAAAAAAAAGACACCCCAAAAAGAAGAAACAAATAATCTAAAATAGAAAAAGTCACATTTGTATATTCCAAGCTGGCCCAGCCATTAACCAAGTTTTAGGCAATTGCCTAAGGTCCAAGCTCCATATTTCCAAATTAAAAAAAATAAGATATATTAATTAAATTCAAAATATTAACTAATAAAAATTATATTTTTTTATAATTTAAAAAAAAAATGAAAGCTAATGCTAGAAATACTATAAGTTTTGATATGTCACAAATCACAGAAAATTAATTTTGACACTCATCTACATATACTATAAAATCCACATTTGTATGTCTAGAGCTGGCCCAACCATTAATCGAGTTTTTAGGCAATCGCCTAAGGTCCAAGCTCCCAATTCCCAAATTTTAAAAAATAAAGATATGTTAATTAAATTCAAAATATTAACTAATAAAAATTATATTTTTTATAAAATATTTAAAAAATTAAAGCTATTGCTAGAAATACTATAAATTTTGACTTGTCACAAATCACAAAAAATTAATTTTGACACTTATCTATCATATTATAAAATCGAAACATCTGACTTTTTGTTCTATTATATACTTAATCAATCACAACATACTACACATCCTTTTTTTCTGTCCACATAAACTACCTAAATTTTAAAGTACAGAGAGAGAGAAGACATATTACAATCAACAAGAAGAGCAAACCAAAACTAAATAAGTAAATTTTTTCTAAAGGTTATTTCGTAATTCTCTTACAGATTTAACCAAGTAGGCGATAAGTTGGCATGGTAGACAAGTGCTTCGCTTTCCGCATTGCTTGCCCAAACTTCTCACTCATGTCTAAAGTCATTAGGCAATATGTCAAGGGGGAGCACCCAGTGAAAGTAATGCAATAATTAAGATAGAACATATTTGACAGTGGTAAGGCCTAATTTATTCCAGGGCACCCTCTATGACCGGACCCAAATGGGATGAGTTGGAAATCATGTCCCCTAAAGTATATATTATTATTCATAAGCCTTTCAAGGTAAAATTCTTCCACATTATTTGACCATGCACCAGGATCTTGTCCAATAGCCCAAAAATGAACCATTAGTCTAGATTTCTTGGATACATAATATCCATTGATCTCAGTGTCCTCCATAGATTCATGTGGGACTAGTAATGGTGCAACAAGATGTAGTCTTAAGCTTTCCTTCACTACCACATCCAAGTATGTTAAAGTTTCTATATTTGTCTCCTCCACCATTTTTTTCATTCCATCTACACCTTCTAGCTCTTCTTGTACACGTTTCATTACTTGTGGATGCCTCAAGAGTTAGGAAAAGGTCCACTTAATTGCAGTGGCTAAAGTGTCATATGCACCCAAAATCATGTCTATTATAATAGCCTTGATATTTGTTCGATTTATTATGTATACATGTTCACCCAAAATTTCATATATTATCAAATCCATAATTGTTCACCGTATACACTATGGTTTTTTTATGTTATTTTTTTATGGGAAGATAGAAACACTGCATACACCAAGTTGGTAGCGGATCCGGATCCTCTCCATTTCTATTTGAAATGGAGAGTGTCGAGCTAAGGGTTAGGATCTGCCTAAAAACAATCAAAGGCCTAGAACATTCCACCTCATTTAAAAGCTTTGACCTAACCAAATAGCAAATTCAAATTTTGTAACCAGAGTTAACTCTTGTCCAAAACCCAAAAAAGCCACCCCAGGTTCCCAACAAGGCGGCAACCATATCCTCGGGTTCAGATCCTTTCAATCTCAACCCTAAGTGCCCATCAACCACCAAAGAACCGGAAGTGATCAAACACTAATTTGTCTAGTTTCTTTCAGTATTGTATCAAACACTGATTTGGCTTGCTCTAAATTTTTGATACAATAATGAAAGAAACTAGACAAATCGATGTTTGATCACTTCATTCTTTGGTGGTCGATGGGCACTCGAGGTTGAGATTAAAAGGATCTGAACCTGAGGATATGGTTACTGCCTTGTTGGGAACCTGGGGTGGCTTTTTTGGGTTTGGACAAGAGTTATCTCTGGTTACAAAATTTGAATTTTCTATTTGGTTAGGTTAAAGCTTTTAAATGAGGTGGAATGTTCTAGGCTTTTGATTGTTTTTAGGCAGATCCTAACCCTTAACTGAACACTCTCCATTTTAAATAGAAATGGAGAGGATCCAGATCTGTTGGTAGCATAGTGTTCTAGAAAGGTTGGAAAAGTAACCAAACACGTTTTTCAAAAACAATAATAAAATATAAGTAATAATTATATATATATATATAGATGGGTTCAAGTTACACATGGTGTAATTCTAAAGAGTTATACATTTTTTAAACCATTGGATTTAAGTATATCCAACAGTAAAAAAAAGACCCTCGTTAATGCTAATATTCTGATTAGGATATCATTAATTATCCTTTATTTATTATGCTTTATATATATCTCTAAAGCCAAAAAAAATGTTATATTTGACTCTCTCTCTACATTTCTCTCTCTATCTTTAACACTTATAACACTTTGTTAGGATGCTGGCATTTATAACTTTGTTAATCATCTTTAACACTTTAATGGGCGGGCTCTTGTTAAACTACGTCACATCTCTTCTGTATTCATTAATATAACAAAGGCAAGTCACAGTTCAAGTTAAAAATCCCCCCACAAACATGCACAAAGAATTGAAGGGATTGTAAAATCAAAATTTCAGATAAACATTGAAGAGAAATTACCTTATACAATCTCAAAAATGGTAAAGTTCCCTCAAATCAACATTTCAATAAACTCTATATGCTATATGCTTAAGCTGCATAAAAGTTGTCCTAGGAAGAAAAGATGCTAGACACCTAACCATTAACTAGCTAAGCAATCCCAGAATCATCTGAACAATGAAAGAGGCAGGAGAAATTGATTCAATGAATGGCACATCAAATCCAAGAAAAATTTTGTGTACCATCTGAAATGTAGTTGCATAGTATGAAAAATGAGAACACTGTGAAGGCCAGCCAAGTAAGAATGAGCAAAAAAGTAAGTGTTGGTGCATTTTAATATTAATTATTAATAAATTGTTAAATTCTTATCAAGTTATGTCACATTGTGGCTTCGTCACATAAAATGAGCCGTAATACATTTTTTTTCCCTCTGTTTCATTCTCAACACCACAGTCCCCTAGGCCTAAGTTTAAGTTGTTTAACCAATAACTTAGCTCTCAAAGTACCAACAGCAGAAAATAAAAAGGCTAGATCTTGAGTCTTAAGACTTTAGCCTTATGCTAAAAAGTTGGCCCATGAAGGAGAATGGATAGATTATCCCAAAGCAGGACATCCAAGATTTGGTTGTAAAATTACTTCAGTATGTCTTGTTGTTAAACTCAATTCCAAAAATGATGTTCGTACAAAAAAAATCTTTCACCCTACAGAAATATATTAGGTTACTAATCCAGATAATACTCTCCACACACATATGGACACCTCTTGGATATCCTGTTACCATGCTCTCACAATGATAGAATCCCTTAATAAGGGAACCTTATCCGAAATAATACCAATTGATCCAGAAGTTTGTAGACAACAATGGCCACATGAAGATCATTGGGAAATGCCTAATTTTCTTAATCCTCTTATAGGATATGATGATCCTTATTATCACAACCATAATCCAGAAGTGAATGTTGATAAAGAATGGTTCCAAAGAAGCGATGGATTGCACTAGACCTCTCTACCACACTAAAAAACACTTAAAAAAAAATGTCCCAGAAACTTCTCCAGACGTGTCATCCTTGCCTTCAGCAGTCAGACTTCTTTAATTCTGGCAGAAGCATAGTTGGATAAGGATAACCATGCAGTCAGGCCCTCTCATCCAGGTTGACATTTGTCAACCAGTTCCAAGAACTGTCAGTCATGACCTTTACTCCTCCGGACACTTGTCAAAATTGTCCCAGCCCCTACAGACCTTTGGAGAAGCTTATCATCTTCTGAATGTAAATTATTTCTGTAAGATATTAGCTATAAATAGGACTCTTATATCTCTGAATTAAGCAGAAGAGAGAAAATTCTGTGAGTCCCATACCTTTCCTCAACTCAATTCCCAAAATGTCTCCATTGACATTAGCTATTTTCCTTCTACTTCCATCTGGGCATTCATACACATCCTATCACGGCCAAAGGACCACAAAAATCAACCTAAACTCCCACCGGGCCCTCGTTCCTTACCAATCATCGGTAACCTTCACATGCTAGGTAGTCTCCCACACCGTGCCTTCCATAGCTTAGCCAAAAAATATGGACCCATCATGTCATTACGGCTTGGCAATGTACCAACTATTGTGGTCTCATCTCCTCAAGCTGCTGAGCTATTTTTAAAGACCCATGACACCATTTTTGCTAGCCGACCTAAACTCCAAGTCTCTGAGTACTTGTCTTATGGTACCAAGGGCATGGTTTTCTCCGAGTATGGTTCATATTGGCGCAACATTAGGAAACTATGTACGTTGCAACTTTTTAGTGTTTCAAAAATAGATTCATTTGCACCTATGAGGAAGAAGGAGGTAGGATCACTGGTGCAGTCACTGAAAAAAGCTGCGGCGGCGCATGAGGTCGTGGACCTAACTGGGAAAGTGCGTGAACTTAATGAGGAAACTACATGTAGAATGATATTTGGGCGAAGTAGTGATGATAGATTCGACTTGAAAACACTTATTGAGGAGGTCTTTAACTTGGTGGGGGCTTTCAATCTAGCCGATTATGTGCCTTACCTTGGGGCACTTGATCTACAGGTACGTTAGTTTCTATCGATTCAACTTTATCCGATGCTTATTAAATCTTTATGATTAGCTGAAGTGACCATGGTATTTGGAGGAGGATTATGAAGTTTGGCTTGATTTGCTATAGCTCTTAATCTTTGCCCTCTTCCATATATAGCCAAATCCAAAATCCGATTGGTCTATTATTTATTTATTTATTTTGTTGGAAAAGTTAAAGGATGTGTTTAGCAAATAATTTTAGAATTTCTTTATAGGAAAAGAAAAATGCAACTGAGACTTTTTGACAGTATTTTATATATTTTTTTTATAAAAGTAATATAAAAATTTTTCTAAAATAATATAGGGACTATTTAAAAAAAAATTAGAAATACTTAGATATGCTCCCCAGATCCTGCATCTTGAACCAGTGGGGACCCAGGATTTCAATTTAGTGTCCCTTTGGATACAGTTAAAAATTGAAACTGAAAATTGAAAAATATTGTAGTAAAATAATTTTTAAATGTGTGAATAGTATCATAGGACCTATTTTTAATAAAAAAATTGTTGAAATGTGAAATTTGTGGGTCCGTAACGGTACATGATTTGTATTGGCTAAAAAAATGAGTAAAGTCAAATTGTCTTTCATTCTTGTTTATTAAACAATGCATGAACAGTAGTTGTAAGTCTCACAAACTTGTGAAAAAAAAAAAAAAAAAAAAAAAAAGTAAAGGAAAAACGTTTACGTTTTTCAGCCCAATCCAAACATACCCTTCGGGGGCAAAATTAAATAACAAGACTGGGGCAAAATTAAATAACAAGATTGAAAGTAAAATTAATCTAAATATTATTAATAGATGTTAATAACAAAATAGATATAAAATTATATACTATTAATGCAATTGTCATACAAAATCTAATATAATATAAACTCTAATTTATTTTTTCATACATAATTTAATTTCTTCAATTGGAAGACTCGTAAAATACACCTCAATATGAGTTTGTTTAGAATTTGAATCTAAATCATTATTATAATTTGGCTTCTCCATAATCTCAATTGATTATAAGTATATATTTCATATTATTAAAATAAATAAAGCAAAAAAAAAAAATCATAGTTAATAACAATCAAATTAAGAGATTATTTTAAATATATAGAATTTAAACATGTAATTTTATTCCTTAAAATAAATTGAGAAAATAAATCAATATAAAAGAATTAAAAAGTTGTATTTTCATTTATGCGAAATTCAGTATTTTTTTTACTCTATACTTAAGTAGCAAGTAGTTAAAATTGGTTTTATAGTAAAAATAAAGCGTTTCAAAATTGAAATTATGAAGAAGTTAAAGTAGAAGAGAAAAAGTTTAGGGAATGTTAAGGTTTTAGTTTGATATACAAGGACCTAAATATATTTTTTTATTATGATTATGTGGGAATACCTTATTTGAGGAACAAATTGTCCAAAGAAAAGCACCCCAGGAAAAAAACTTTCTTGTGCTTGAGAATATGTGGTAAGGAAAAACAAAATGGGTGTTAAGTAGGACCCACAAAATTTTGGAAAAAGACAAAATAATATTACGAAGAGTTGCACCTAATATTGTTTTCTTCTCTAGTCTTTAGGTGTGGAACGTTTGTGTCAAGGTCAAAATACTTGATAAAATATTTAGGTTGCTACTATAGAATTTTTTTAGGAGGTCAAGGGGGCACTTGCCCCCTCCCCTCTCCCCTTTGCCTCCGCCCCTGTCTTGAACCCTCCCCCGGATCCGGCATCTTGAGCCCACTTCCCCTGATGATATATTTTTCTATTTAAACTTTGTGGTTGTGGTATAAGAAAAATAAGATATGTTTAAATCTAAGATTTCAAATCTCCGTAAAATCTTTTTTGCATAACACGGCCACCTTGAAAATCACATGGCTAATCATTTCTAATATTATATTGTTTTGTCCCTTTCTACAATTCTTTTACTCTTTTTTTTCTTCTTATTTTAATTCCTTACACTTTGATAAGTAATAAACTAATCTTATCTTCTACCACCCTATTCCAATTCCACAAGACTACAATATTTGCAATTGACGGTGCATATATGCCCATAAATGGTTCAATAAATTTGGGTCCATCCACAAATTTGGACTTCAATGCCGTGCATATTTATGGACTAAACAATACCACACACTTCACACATGCTTTGTCACAATTGTTTTATTTGTCATAATGTGCGTAGTAGTTCGTTATTATAACATAAACTCACAATATTAATTTTCTTCATCACTCAGTTTATCGTGTAAGACAGTTATGACAAAATTTATAGTACTGACATTATTGTGGAGTAAATGATAATTCTTAGAGAGAAAAAAAAAGAAAAGAACTTATTATTCTAATTTCAAGTAAGGTTTTCAAACCCGGACCGTTCAAAGAACCGAAAAAGGGAGAGGTTCAAGGTTTTTAAGGTCGGACCGAGGTCCAACTGACATCGAACCGTGATGACGTCAAAATTAATTTAATATTAAATAAAATATAAATAAATGTGTAAAAATATGAAAATTTACCCTTAAAAAAATATTAAGCAATTAAAACAACTTTCAAATGTATTTTTGTTATTTTTATAAAGTGAATAGAAAATAATAAATATAAACAAGCTTTAAAAAATTGTATTTATTAATCTTTCAAATAAAAAATGCATTTTAATTTAAAATAAAATTATTTTTAACATAAATTTACAAAAAAAAAAAAAAAAAAAAAAAAAAAAAACTGGAAAATACTATTAAGTAAATAGTGATAAAATTAAATCTATTAATCTTGTAAAATTAAAATAAATAAAATATAAGTTTTTAGAAGGACACAAGGAAATCCAGTAATTCAGTGGTTAGCGTGTTGGACAAAAGTCCAAAGCTCTTACGCGATCGTGGGTTCTATTCCTGGAGCACGCGTTTTTCCCAATTAATTTCAGAACCGGTTTTCACTTGCTAAAGAACCGGGTTGGGATCTGGGTCACGGGTAAACGATTTCAAGCTATCTTATCATAAGATGAACATGACGATTTCCTGCATATTTTATATTTGAAAAATGCTAGATCACAACTATATGTACAATTTTTTGCAAAATTTTTTATGTGACAAGTTATGTGTAATGGAGGAAAAATAATTATTTCATGTCAATCCATATTTCTATCACTCACAATTCGTCATGATGTAAATAGATGTAGTCTTTGCATTGTCTTTATATTTCTACTTTTATCATTGTTTTAAAATGCGGTTGTATTCTTTCTAGAACACTACGCTATGAACGTTGCCTATGTAATGGCTAAAAGGATATATAATCATCCACGTGATAATATACAAAAGTTAAATTTTGTATATTAAATTGATGAGTGATAAAGCATGAAACCTAGTTTATTTTTTTTAATAAAAAATTTAGAAGCATGGAACCTAATTGGTTGGAGAAAATATGGGTGGGTGAGGTGTCACCTACCTATTGGTGGAGTGGATTTATTGTTGATAAGATGAACATGACGATTTCCTGCATATTTTATATTTGAAAAATGCTAGATCACAACTATATTTACAATTTTTTGCAAAATTTTTTATGTGACAAGTTATGTGTAATGGAGGAAAAATAATTATTTCATGTCAATCCATATTTCTATCACTCACAATTCGTCATGATGTAAATAGATGTAGTCTTTGCATTGTCCTTTATATTTCTACTTTTATCATTGTTTTAAAATGCGGTTGTATTCTTTCTAGAACACTACGCTATGAACGTTGCCTATGTAATGGCTAAAAGGATATATAATCATCCACGTGATAATATACAAAAGTTAAATTTTGTATATTAAATTGATGAGTGATAAAGCATGAAACCTAGTTTATTTTTTTTAATAAAAAATTTAGAAGCATGGAACCTAATTGGTTGGAGAAAATATGGGTGGGTGAGGTGTCACCTACCTATTGGTGGAGTGGATTTATTGTTGATAAGGTTTGTGGGTTTAATATTACTTTTGTACATAGCGAGTATGTGGGTTTAATTTTTTTTAAGGGTCCCTTTTTTTTTTCCCCAAAATTGATTCTATTAGAGTTTAGGTAAAACTTATATACTGTACATTAGATTTCCTAATTGAATTCACAGACTTAGTTGCATTAATCAATAATTAAAAAAAAAGCATATAGTTTTATCTTTACCAAGAAAAATTAAATTCAATACAATAATAGAGATAGGCTCCAAGATGGTTGTTTTATTAGTAGTTGCCCCCTTTTTTTAATATAATGTGGTACAATATAAACTGGATTATTGGTATGCATTTGATTTTTTTTATTTTTTTGCATTATCATTTTGTACTCTGTCTTGATGAAAAATTAAATAATTAATTACTATTATAAATAATTAAGACACTAATAAAAATAATAACTAAGACAAACTATTATATTAATATTAATATTATTATTAATAAGAAGGTGAAACAATAATTATGAAAGAATTACATAATATATAGTTTGGATTTTTTTTTTTAAAATTTACACCTCAAACTGCAATTTTGCTAAATGTATTTTTAATAACTTTTACCAAAAATTCTACTTTTTAAAAAGTCCAATTTCATATTGCACTTAATAAAATCACCAATTTTTCAAAACGCACAATTTCAAAAAGTCACTTTGATGCTTCATGCTTCAGGTGAAGAAATAAAAAACTCAAATCCTCTCCCTAATTATTAAATTATTAGAAAAAAGATATAACAGACCTTAATGACTAGGATTGCATTTTGCATGAATTAGGTGGATCTGGTATGCCATTTTCATGCTCATGCTCATGCTGGTTTCCCTTTGTATTGAATAATTCTTCATTTTTAAAAAATTCCAATACAAAAATTCAATTAAGGAATTGAGGTGACAATTTGGTTACGTCTAGTATTTTTTTGCTGAAAGGTTACGTCTAGTATTGAGTAACTGATGTAGCACCATTTACATGGATGTATAGTTACCACATCAATTCGATAGATATATTTTTAGTAAAAATTGCGAAATGTTATCGTTAGCATAGTGATTTTCAAGCTATTTATTTCTATCAGGGATTGACACGACGCATGAAGAAATGTAGCAAGGCTTTGGACATTGTCTTGGAGAATATCATCAAGGAGCATGAAAAAATTCCTAGTAGTGGTCAACAAGATCGTGAAACAGACTTTATAGACACGCTGCTTTCTTTGATGAACCAACCTATAAATCCTCGTGATGAGCAAGTATACATTATTGATAGGTCAAATATCAAGGCTATCATACTGGACATGATTTCGGGTGCATATGACACTTCAGCTGCTACGATTGAGTGGACATTTTCTGAACTCTTGAGGTATCCACGAGTGATGAAACATGTACAGGAGGAGCTAGAATGTGTAGTTGGAATGAATCGGATGGTGGAGGAGACTGATTTGGCGAAATTACCATACTTGGATATGGTGGTGAAGGAAAGCTTACGACTTCATCCTATTGGACCATTACTAGTCCCACATGAATCCATGGAGGACATTGAGGTCAATGGATATTATGTCCCCAAGAAATCACGAATAATAATAAATGTTTGGGCTATTGGACGAGATCCTTATGTGTGGTCTGATAATGTGGAAGAATTTTATCCTGAAAGGTTCATAAATAGTAATATAAACCTCAAAGGATGTGATTTTCAACTTATCCCATTTGGGTCTGGTCGTAGAGGGTGTCCTGGAATGCATCTTGGTCTTACAACCGTTAAATATGTTCTAGCTCAATTACTACATTGCTTTCACTGGGTGCTCCCTAGTGGCATATTGCCTAATAAGTTGGACATGAGTGAGACGTTTGGGCTATCGATGCGAAGAGCCGAACACTTGTCTGCCATGCCAAATTATCGCCTACTTGGTTAAATCTATAATCTATAAGGCATGTTCAATGAAATCTGAGAAATAAATGCCATGTTTGTTTCATGAGAAACATGGTGTATTTTGTTTTTATTTGCTGTTTTTGGTGGGACCTATCAAAAAAAAAAACTTATTTAATTTGTTTTTAGTTCTTATTTTCGTTTTCAATACCCAAAATATGTGTGTATGAAAACAAAAAAATAAAAACTTTTTAGCATTTTTTTTCCAGCAAAAATGAGTATGATGACGTTCTCCTAATAAAAAACTGAAAATGGGTGCAGTCCACTGCTATGACCTGTCTCACTCAAGTCAACTTTGTAAGTGAAAAAATTAGATTTAAAAAAAAAAATATATAAAAATATATATATATATATATATATATATATATATATTTATTTATATATATGAACCAAGAAAGAGTCTTTTGGGTTAATATTGCAAAATCTGAACTTAATTTGCGTTATAAGAATTGTTGAAAGTTATTTGGAGTTTTGAGAAGAGAGACGGAATTTCGGTATCACCATTGTCGAAATTCAGCCAAAAGTATGAGAGAGAAGAAGAAAAATGTGGAGAGAGAAAATATTGAATTTCGGCAACGTGGGTACCGAAATTCCTCCGCCCAAATTCTCTTTGCTCGAGTCCTGTGTCGTGTCCTATGTGCCCGAGTGTGGAGTGCTAAAAAAAAAAAAAAAAAAGCAATTGCGACAATGCTATTGCCGAAATAGGGAAAAAAAAGAAAATATTTTTTTGGTAATTGTGGCAATGGCATTGCCGAAAATGGGGAATAAAAATTGAATGGAACTGTGGCAATGTCATTGCCGAAAATGGGAGGAAAAAAAATGTTGTTGCCGAAATCTCGGAAGGAATTTAAAAAAAAGTGTTACGTTCACAATATTTTTATTAAACTTTCACAACAAATCACAAGTAATTAGTTATTATTAGTTCAAATTTGATTTTAACACCGAGATTACTTTTTTAATCTAATAATAACTTGTCATTTAAAATTTGTTGTAAAAATATTGTAAAAATTGTGTGTACCTATCATTTCTTAAAAAAAAAAAAAAATAAATAATAGAATTGTGGCAATGAGATTGCCGAAATAGGTGTAGAAAATTTTCACCTATTTCGACAATGCCATTGCCCAAAAAAAAAAAAAAGGAAAAGCAATGGGAATTTCGGCAATCCCATTGCCACAATTTTTTTTTTTTTTTTTTTTTGAATTGTGGCAATCCCATTGCCACATTTCTTAAAAAATAAATAAATAAATAATAGAATTGTGGCAATGGGATTGCCGAAATAGGTGTAGAAAATTTTCACCTATTTCGACAATGCCATTGCCAAAAAAAAAAAAAAAAAAAAAAGGAAAAGCAATGGGAATTTCGGCAATCCCATTGCCACAATTCTTTTTTTTTTTTTTTTTGTGGCAATGGGAATTTCGACAATCCCATTTCCACAATTCTTCTCTTTATTTATTTTTTTTTTTTTCCTCACATTTTCGGCAATGACATTGCCGAAATAGGTGAAAAGTTTCTACCCCTATTTCGGCAATCCCATTTCCACAATTCTATTATTTATTTATTTATTTTTAAGAAATGATAGGTACACACAATTTTTACAATATTTTTACAACAAATTTTAAGTGGCAGGTTGTTATTATTAGATTAAAAAAGTAATCTCAGTGTTAAAATCAAATTTGAACTAATAATAACTAATTACCTGTGATTTGTTGTGAAAGTATTTTAAAAATATTGTGAACGTAACACTTTTTTTTTTTTAATTTCTTCCCAGATTTCGGCAACAACATTTTTTTTCCCCTCCCATTTTCGGCAATGACATTGCCACAATTCTATTCAATTTTTTTTTTCCCCATTTTCGGCAATGCCATTGCCATAATTACCAAAAAAATATTTTCTTTTTTTTCCCTATTTCGATAATGGCATTGCCGCAATTGCTTTTTTTTTTTTTTTTAGCACTTCACACTCGGGCACACAGGACACAGGACTCGGGTAGTAGAATTGGGCAGAGGAATTTCGGTATCCACGTTGCCGAAATTCAACATTTTCTCTCTCCACCTTTTTCTTCTTCTCTCTCATACTTTTGGCTGAATTTCGGCAATGGTGATACCGAAATTTAGTCTCTCTCCTGAAAACCCCAAATAACTTTCAACAGTTCCTATAACACAAATTAAGTTCAAATTTTGCAATATTAACCCAAAAGACTCTGAAAAACGGGTACGTCAATGTTTTTCTTCTCAAATCCTATATTTAAAACAAAGCCAAACAAAGGCAAAAAAAGAAAATGGATTCTTTATCCTAAATTCAGATTCAGAAAATGAATACTCATTTTCAAAAATGAAAACAAAATACAATATATTTTTTAGAACCAAGCAGGGCCCAAGTCTCTGTAAAATATGTGTTTGGATAGCACTGAAATTTGAGTTGCGTTTTCTTCTTCTTTTTTTTTTTTTTTTTTTTTTTTTTTGGTCACCTGCAACAGGGGGACAGCGATTCTTGTTCATGAACAGTAATGGTACTTTTCTTACTTTTTCGTCCCTTTATCATATCATTGGGTTCTTGTACTGTTCATAGGATCTACAAATATCACTTTTCAGTAATTTTTTCATTAAAAATGAATCCCACAATACTATTCACACATTTAAAAATTATTTTGCTACAGTGTTTTCAGTTTTAATAAAAATAAACTCAATCTAAACGGACCCAAAAATATGCATATGGCCATGGCCGAATAGAAAAACACAACGCCATACAATTTCTTTTTTCAACTTTCTAGTATTTTATTGTTTTGATGCTCGACACATCTTTTACTTATTTTAATTAGAGTAATGATTATTATATAATGGTTACTGCACACTACTATACATTGATTGACTGAAATTATGTTTTAAAAACACCGTTTCACAATTTTATAATTATAATTGAAATTGTGTTTCTCACACACACACACACACACACACACACACACACACACATATATATATATATATATATAGCAATAAATCCGAAAAGGTATATCGGTATTGATCGGTATCTCAAATATATCGTACCGTTGGTCAAATCGATCTGACCTCAATAAGGTATTGACTCCCTTGGTTTTTAAGTGTGTAGGGAAGTGATTATTGAGAGGGAGGAAATAAAGGAAAGAAAAGTGAAGAGAATACATCATTTATGCTTGTTAGTGGTTCCAGGTATTTTCACTCGGTCCTACCAAAATATAATTTCTTCGATTTGGAGAGAAATCATGAGAAAAATGTAATTGTGCAACCCAAATGAGAATTTCGCCCTTGCTTCTTCTCTCAGCCGTTTGCTTCTAACTCAAAAAAAAAAAAAAAAAAAAAAAAAAAAAAAAAAAAAAAAAACTTACTTCAGCTTCTCTGATTTGTCTAATTCCTTTCTTCTCTCAACAATAACTTCTTCTCACCCTTTATTCAACATAGAAAATAATTAAAAAGACAAAAATGATTCAAGTATCATTGGCCTGTGTTGAAAATAGAAATACATGGGACTTCTTGAGCATCCGAGATTAGAAAATCTAGCATTTAGTTGACATGCAACAGTCCAAGGTAAGAATTGTGAAAGTGAAGGGAGAAGAGGGAAGTGACGGAAAACAAAAAGAAGAAGAGAAAGATTCAATAGGGAGAGGAATTAGTGAGAGATGATTTAATGAGAGTATGAGACAATATAGGATAAGGGAGAGAGAGAATAATGAAAATAATATGGGTGGTAGTGAGAATGAAGAGACCTTTTTTTTTATTTTTTATGTTTTTTTAGTTGTATATTTTTTCTTAACAAAACTTAAATATAGTACCTTATATCCTTTTACTAGGTTCCCATTAAAAGAAAGCCATGTGTTACTTAACATCTCTTTCATTTACATGGTTGATTTGGGCTCTATTTTACCAAAAAAAAAAATAAAATAAAATAAAAAGAAAAAAAAAAAAAGAAAGAAGAAAGAAGAACAAGAGATTTGGGCTCTAAGTCTGATTTGGATGTTTAGCGAGTGTGTTATAGAGATGTAGAATTTGGTAGTTCTTCATAAATTTCTGCCATTATTGAAGTGAAAGAAACTTCTTTTCTTATTGAAGTTTGAACTCACAAAGTTCTGGGCTCTATGCGTGTGTGATTTGGATGATGGAGTTGCAGAGCCTATTTTTCATTATCTCTATTTTGTAGCAAACAAAAGAGATGAGTTTTCTTCCGGGAGATTAAAATATGTTGTATCTAAGTTAATGTCATTTAGATATTTCATTAAGTAGACACATAGCATAATTTGAAGAGGGAAATCTAAGAACATGACATTAGGTATTTGATATATTGTATCTAAAATTTTGCCAAAAATCTATATTTTTAATGAGCCCCCAATAGGTGGGTTTTCATTTTAAATAATTGTATTTATAAAGACATCACATCTTTTATTTTATGTAATAAGAGCATAATAATAAATTTGAATAAATTACATTTTTTATTGTCTCACTTTTCTACTCAACCAAATAAAGGATTTTTCTAACCCTCTACTTTTTCATCCTCCCAACCAAACACATATGAGAGAAAATTAATATTTTCTATCTTCCCACAATTTTTTATCTCCTCATTTTCCATTTTGCAAGCAAACAATGTCTTAGCCTTTTAATTAAACAACAAATCTCTTCACACCCATCCAGGGTGGTATTACATGTATCCACCATCTCACAAAGAGGTGGATACATGATAGATTTACTCTGCTCATCCACTTCCATAGACTATGGTAATTGCAATTTACAACACATGTATACCAACATATGGTTCAATAAATTAGGGTACATAATATATATATATATATATATATATATATATATATATATTGTTGAGTTCAAGTTACACCTAGTGTAACTCTAAGCACTATTACACCACTCAATATTTTTTAATAGGATGTCAATTTGGACAAATTCACCGTTAGATTATATTATCTTCTTATATTCTCCATGCTTGCAAAATTACAAGGTGATCGAATATTAATAGTTATGTCATCAATTAATTGTTTAAATTCAAGTTTTTTGTAGTTTAAAATAACGCATAAAAAATGAGTTTATAGATGAAATGATAAATAACATCCAATTAGCATAAAAATTGACATGCATGTTAAGAACATATAGAACATGTAATCCAATGATAAGATTTCCAAAATACAAATTTAATAACAAGTTATTGAAAAATGTAACATTACTTAGAGTTACAATAAGTGTAATTTGAATTCAACTCATATATATATATGTGGGGTCAGAGAATTTATGACCCCAGCCCATTTTATATTAAGGCCCAAGGTCCGAGCCGAGAAGAGGCATTGCCGAGGACGTACAATGAAAGTCCAAATGGCCTATGGATGTAGCCGATGACGATTTTGTCCTCGGCATCCCAGAGCACTTCTAAAAGAAAGGGCGAGCACAATGCAAAAGCGGCCCAAGTAAAAGGCTGCTAGCACCGCAATAAAGCACTCTGCACCTGACAGGACCATACTCTTGAGCTTTTACAACCACCCTCAACCACTCTGGGTATGGGGTGATGGGACAAGTATCGATCCTGGAAAGTCGAACCCACACGTGGACGTTGGATAAGGGATACAGGCTAATATAAAAGGAAAAGTAAGCAATCCGCACAAAGGGCTAGGAAAAAAGGCCAAGAACCAGAGTCTCCTAGACCGTTTCGAGGAGAAAGACTTCCCGAACGAACATGGTTTAATTCTGTATGAATACCATGATCAACCACCGTTCGGTGACCAAGCCCTAACCTTTCAAACCTACGCTCTACAAATTATATTATTTGGGCATTTTTACGTGCGAACCCAATATTGTTTTGGAGCCGTCACGAATTGAGTCCTTACAATTGGCGCCGTCTGTGGGGAAGGCTTGTGTGTTGGCATAGGCAGTGGGTCGAGAAAGTCGTCACTTCTAGTAGCCCGTTGTAGTGCTTTAACACAAAGTCCCATTAGGGGCTACGCTTGGAAGCGTCGGTACCGCGGATGGTTAAGGGGCTTGGCCGAGGGGCTAATCCCCCCAAACCAATGTCCCACGGCTTGGCCGAGGGGCTAATTCCCCCCCCCCCCCCAACTACTTAAAAACTAAGTTTTGGACAGAACCAAGGTATTGTATGGTCCTCGGACTCAAACCTATGGGGAAACCAACTACTTAAAAAATATCTAAGTTTTGGACAGAACCAAGATATTGCATGCTCCTCGGACTCAAACCTATGAGGAAACCAACTACTTAAAAAATATCTAAGTTTTGGACAGAACCAAGGTATTGCATGGTCCTTGGACTCAAACTTATGGGGAAACCAACTACTTAAAAACTAAGTTTTGGACAGAACCAAGGTATTTCATGGTCCTCGGACTCAAACCTATGGGGAAACCAATTACTTAAAAACTAAGTTTTGGACAGAATCAAGGTATTGCATGGTCCTCGGACTCAAACCTATGGGGAAACCAACTACTTAAAAACAAAGTTTTGGACAGAACCAAGGTATTGCATGGTTCTCGGACTCAAACCTATGGGGAAACCAACTACTTAAAAAATATCTAAGTTTTGGATAGAACCAAGGTATTGCATGGTCCTCGGACTCAAACCTATGGGGAAACCAACTACTTAAAAAGCTAAGTTTTGGACAGAACCAAGGTATTGCATGCATGGTCCTTGGACTCAAACCTATGGGGAAACCAACTATTTAAAAAATATCTAAGTTTTGGACAGAACCAAGGTATTGCATGGTCCTCGGACTCAAACCTATGGGGAAACCAACTACTTAAAAAGCTAAGTTTTGGACAGAACCAAGGTATTGCATGATCCTCGGACTCAAACCTATGGGGAAACCAACTACTTAAAAAATATCTAAGTTTTGGACAAAACCAAGGTATTGCATGGTCCTTGGACTCAAATCTATGGGGAAACCAACTACTTAAAAACTAAGTTTTGGACAGAATCAAGGTATTGCATGGTTCTTGGACTCAAACCTATGGGGAAACCAACTACTTAAAAACTAGGTTTTGGACAGAACCAAGGTATTGCATGGTCCTCGGACTCGGACCTATGGGGAAACCAACTACTTAAAAACTAAGTTTTGGACAGAACCAAGGTATTGCATGGTCCTCGGACTCAAACCTATGGGGAAACCAACTACTTAAAAACTAAGTTTTGGACAGAACCAAGGTATTGGATGGTCCTCGGACTCAAACCTATGGGGAAACCAACTACTTAAAAACTAGGTTTTGGACAGAACCAAGGTATTGCATGGTCCTCGGACTCAAACCTATGGGGAAACCAACTACTTAAAAAGCTAAGTTTTGGACAGAACCAAGGTATTGCATGGTCCTCGGACTCAAACCTATGGGAAAACCAACTACTTAAAAGCTAAGTTTTGGACAGAACTAAGGTATTGCATGGTCCTCAAACTCAAACCTATGGGGAAACCAATTACTTAAAAACTAAGTTTTGGACAGAACCAAGGTATTGCATGGTCCTCGGACTCAAAACTATGTGGAAACCAACTACTTAAAAAGCTAAGTTTTGGACAGAACCAAGGTATTGCATGGTCCTCGGACTCAAACCTATGGGGAAACCAACTACTTAAAAGCTAAGTTTTGGACAGAACTAAGGTATTGCATGGTCCTCGGACTCAAACCTATGGGGAAACCAACTACTTAAAAACTAAGTTTTGGACAGAACCAAGGTATTGCATGGTCTTTGGACTTAAACCTTTGTGGAAACTAACTACTTAAAGAACTAAGTTTTGGACAGAACCAAGGTATTGCATGGTCCTCGGACTTAAACCTATGGGGAAACCAACTACTTAAAAACTAAGTTTTGGACAGAACCAAGGTATTGTATGGTCCTCGGACTCAAATCTATGGGGAAACCAACTACTTAAAAACTAGGTTTTGGACAGAACCAAGCTATTGCATGGTCCTCGGACTCAAACCTATGAGGAAACTAACTACTTAAAAAGCTAAGTTTTGGACAGAACCAAGGTATTGCATGGTCCTCGGACATAAACCTATGGGGAAACGAACTACTTAAAAGCTAAGTTTTGGACAAAACTAAGGTATTGCATGGTCCTCAGACTCAAACCTAAGGGGAAACCAACTACTTAAAAACTAAGTTTTGGACAGAACCAAGATATTGCATGGTCCTTGGACTC
This sequence comes from Quercus dentata, assembly GCA_028216015.1. NCBI lineage: Eukaryota > Viridiplantae > Streptophyta > Magnoliopsida > Fagales > Fagaceae > Quercus > Quercus dentata. The sequence goes on from CP116453.1 coordinate 24,968,005, forward strand.
AAACCTATGGGGAAACTAACTACTTAAAGAACTAAGTTTTGGACAGTACCAAAGTATTGCATGGTCCTCGGACTCAAACCTGTGGAGAAACCAACTACTTAGAGAACTAAGTTTTGGACAGAACCAAGGTATTGCATGGTCCTCGGACTCAAGCCTATGGAGAAACCAACCACTTAAGGAGAATTCTAGATTGCTCGGACCTATGGGATGATTATATACTAAAAGTCGAATTGAGTCTTAGACGGAATGAAGATCCCTACCTGTCCTCGGATCCTCAAGTTCTAAGGGAATTGATGCAAACGAACGTTTAAGTTCATGACGATCGTACTTCAATCCTCGGACCAGATGCCAAAAATGGTTAAGGCTATGAAGGATATTAAGAAGGTGGCAAAGCATCCTAGTACTTGGCAACCTGCATGGGTAGCTCATTTTGGGTTACCCCTCCTCGGATGATTACCTCCTACGCAGCACCGAGCTTTCAACTGTCATCTTGGTTAGTCTTGGGTATGTAACCTTTTTCAGGTCGGCATTATCGTGCCGGATAGTTTCAATAAGCTTGGAATGATATCTTTTTCTTAACAAGGGTCTCAGCCCCAAGTATCATTTTTTCAGGTCGGCATTATCGTGCCGAATAGTTTCAATAAGCTCATAAAGATATCTTTTTCTTAACAAGGGTCTCAACCCTAAGTATCGTTTTTTCAGGTCGGCATTATCGTGTCGAATAGTTTCAATAAGCTCATAAAGATATATTTTTCTTAACAAGGGTCTCAAATTTAAGTATTGTTTTTTCAGGTTGGCATTATCGTGCCGAATAGTTTCAATAAGCTCATAAAGATATCTTTTTCTTAACAGGGGTTTCGGCCCTAAGTATCGTTCAGAATAAAAAAAAAAATCATATAATAGCACATCCATTCACAGCATGACTATTGCAGAAAAGAAGGAATACATAGAATAAAATAATGTCAACTTTTATTAATGTAAAGAAGTAGTACAAACAGTACAAGAAGGGGGTTAAACAAGCATATACAGGAAGCTAATTACAAAAGCAAAAATAAAAAAATAGATACAATAAAACGACAAATCTTCCTAAACTCGCTCCAAAAGAGCGATTGCGTATGAAAAGGTGACCCCCTTTGATGGATGAGGAGAAGAAGAGGAAGAAGTAAAAGCACCAGGATGGATCCGGTGATGGGAAAGAAGAAGAAGGGGAGGCAAAAGGAGGCACCAGTGAAGGAAGAGAGGAAGAAGCGGGGATACTTAATCCCTGCGTCAACCCCGACTCCTAACACGCTGGTACCATATTAGCTATGTTCGAAAGAGAGCGGATGGTACCGATGATGAACAACCCCAGACTCAAGAGCACCAAAAATTTGATGCGATTAAGACCGTCAATTTTGGTGAAGGAAGATGAAGAATATCTTGAATCTCTACCAACCCCGTCTGACCGAGCCATCTTAAACTTCGGAGGGACACGGTACTTCTGGAGAGGGTGTGGTTCCTTCACCCCGCTTTGCCTCGGACATATCACACTCTAGGGTTTGATTGCATTGATAAGGAAAACTTTGAGTGCAGTTGGAGGTTTAAGACTTTAGAAAAACTAAAGGGTCTCTATTTAAAGGAAATAACCTCTTGCCTTGCTTCTTATATGGAAGGCAAGTTTAGTGGAATTTAATTCGTTCAGATTCCCAAGAAGAGTCGCAAACGAGATAGTGTCCATTCAACTCCCCAACACCATTTATAACCGTCAGATTTGATTGGCCTTGTAAAGGGAAATTATTAAAAACACGCCTCGTACATGGAAACGGCAGGAGCACATCGTGAGTAAATCTAAAAGAATGTCTCGTAACCCGGCGCATTCCCTAGGCAGGTGAAGAGATACTGACATTAATGAAGGACAAAACTAAGCAAATCGTGATAAAGGCTTAGCATCCCCAAAACCCTCTTTTCCGACCAAGAGGTCGGACAAAAAGATTTTGAGGGGCTATTGTGGAGTCAGAGAATTTATGACCCCGGCCCATTTTATATTAAGGCCCAAGGTTCGAGCCGAGGAAAGGCATTGCCAAGGACGTACAATGAAAGTCCAAATGGCCTATGGATGTAGTCGAGGACGATTTTGTCTTCGGCATCCCAGAGCACTTCTAAAAGAAAGGGCGAGCACAAAGTCGTGAAGCGGCCCAAGTAATTAAAAGGCTGCTAGCACCGCAATAAAGCACTCTGCACTTTTGACAGACCATACTCTTGAGCTTTTACAACCACCCCCAACTACTCTAGATATGGGCCGATAGGACAAGTATCGGTCTTGAAAAGTCCAACCCACACGTGGACGTTGGATAAGGGATACAAGCTAATATAAAAGGAAAAGTAAGCAATCCGGACAAGGGGCTGGGAAAAAAGGCCAAGAACTAGAGCCTCCCGGACCATTTCGAGGAGAAAGACTCCTCGAACGAACATGGTTTAATTCTGTATGAACACCATGATCAACCACCGTTCGGTGACCAAGCCCTAACCTTTCAAACCCACGCTCTACAAATTATATTATTTGGGCCTTTTTACGTGTGAACCCAATATTGTTTTGGGACCGTCACGAATTGAATATATATATATATATATATATATATATATATATATATATATATATATATATATATATAAATATATATATATATATAACCAGGGCATTTTTTACACGTACTCTAAATTATTACTTATTTTATCATAGTTTTTGAAAAACGTGTTTTATTATTTTTCCAACCTCTCTAGAACACTATGCTACCAACTTCGTGTATGCAGTGTTTCTATCTTCCCAAAAAAATAATAATAATAAAAAAACCATAGTGTGTACGGTGAACAATTATGGATATGATCATATATGAAATTTTGGGTGAACACGTATACATAATAAATCGAACAAATATCAAGGCTATCATAATAGACATGATTTTGGGTGCATATGACACTTTAGCCACTGCAATTGAGTGGACATTTTCCTAACTCTTGAGGCATCCACAAGTAATGAAACGTGTACAAGAAGAGCTAGAAGGTGTAGTTGGAATGAAAAAAAAATGGTGGAGGAGACAGATATAGAAACTTTAACATACTTGGCTGTGGTGGTGAAGGAAAGCTTAAGACTATATCTTGTTGCACCATTTCTAGTCCCACATGAATCTATGGAGGACACTGAGATCAATGGATATTATGTATCCAAGAAATCAAGACTAATAGTAAATTTTTGGGCTATTAGACAAGATCTTGATGCATGGTCAAATAATGTAGAAGAATTTTACCTTGAAAGGCTTATGAATAATAATATATACTTTAGGGGACATGATTTCCAACTCATCCCATTTGGGTGCAGTCGTAGAGGGTGCCCTAGAATAAATTAGGCCTTACCATTGTCAAATATGTTCTTGCTTAATTATTGCATTACTTTCACTGGGTGCTCCCCCTTGACATATTGCCTAATGACTTAGACATGAGTGATAAGTTTGGGCTAGTAATGCGGAAAGCCAAGCACTTGTCTACTATGCCAACTTATCGCCTACTTGGTTAAATCTGTAAGAGAATTACGAAATAACCTTTAGGAAAATTTTACTTATTTAGTTTTGGTTTGCTCTTCTGGTTGATTGTAATATGTCCTCTCTCTCTCTCTCTCTCTCTGTACTTTAAAATTTAGAAGTTTATGTGGAAAGAAAAAAGGATGTGTAGTATGTTGTAATCGATGAAGTATATAATAGAACGTTAAGAGTAGGCCAGAGGATTCTTCCCGCTTTTTGATTCTTATCACAATAGCGTTGCTCCAAAAAGGTATGAAGAGAGCTATTAGTATTATTAGACAAATCTTTGAGCAATAATGCTGTTTCAGTGGGAAATATATGTCTTAATTCAATGACTTCCATCTAAGAGTGGAGTCGCCGGTAGTGTGGTTCACGTAGAGTTTTTGGGGTTTTAAATCAAATTTGGTTAAAAAAATCAAATAAATAAACAAATAAAATAATGATGTGGAAATTGTGAAATATTCAAAACTTATGTGGCAAGCTTTCATGAAATCAACAAAAAGTCAGATGTTTCAATTTTATAATATAATAGATAAGCGTCAAAATTAATTTTTTGTGATTTGTGACAAGTCAAAATTTATAATATTTCTAGCATTAGCTTTTATTTTTAAAATATTTTATAAAAAATATATTTTTTATTAGTTAATATTTTGAATTTAATTAATATATCTTTATTTTTTAAAATTTGGGAATTGGGAGCTTGGACCTTAGGCGATTGCGTAAAACTCGATTAATGGTTAGGCCAGCTCTAAACATACAAATGTGGATTTTATTGTGTATATAGATGAATGTCAAAATTAATTTTTTGTGATTTTTGACATGTCAAAATTTATAGTGTTTCTAGCATTAGCTTTCATTATAAAAAAAATATTTAAAATTTTTTTTATTAGTTAATATTTTGAATTTAATTAATATATCTTTATTTTTTTAAATTTGGGAATCGGGAGCTTGGACCTTAGGCAATTGCCTAAAACTCGGTTAATGGTTGGGCCAGCTTGAAATATACAAATGTGATATTTTAGATTATTTGTTTCTTTGTTTTGTTTTGTTTTGTTTTGGTTTGGTTTTGTTTTCTTTGTTTTGTTTTGTTTTGGGTTTTTTTTTTTTTTTTAGAAACAAGCACATACATTGGGGAGAGGAAACCGAGTTTTAATACAACGACACACCAGAAAACTCTATTCAAAAGCCATGAAAACCGGGACATGTAATGCGATCTTTTGCTTTTAAATTTTTTATTTTTATTTTTATTTTTTTTAAGTGATAGCTATCCTAGAGGAAGAGGAGAGATTTCAGATTTGGCTTAAACAAAGGTGGCGGTCCGGAAGTTTTTCCGCGGGGGGGGGGGGACTAAAAATAACCAAATTCTCAAGTAATAAAAAAAAAATTATTATGCAAAACAAGTACTTTATTTTGTAAATTAAAAACTTAATATAGTTCAACAATCACTTAAAAACTCATTCGTTAATCTTGTATTTTATTTTTATATAGCCTAGTTTTGAGATGACTCGATAGATTTCATTGAATTGATTAAAATAATACTCTCGTATTGGTGGTCTTTCTAGAATCTCATTTTAAGAAAGCAATATTTATTTGTTGAAGTTCACATCTTTGAGCCTTTTTAGGGGTTCAACATTTAGAAAAAAATATTGAGTAGTAGTTTCTGAGTTGTGAATATTTTTTTTTCTTAAAATATACATCAATTACATATTATGTTCACATAATTATCCAAATGTGTAAAACTGTGTAAAAATATTTTTGTGTAACAAGTTAAACCCATATATCTTATTATATATTAAGAAAAATTACAACTTATCCAGCTGTAGTTAGGCTAAAAATTAAGTTGCATACCCGTTGTTCGAAATTTGACACTTTACTCACCCGAGGTTAGCTTAGTTACGCTCTGTTTGTTTCGGCAAAAATATTTTCAAGAAAATGAGTCATTTTCTAAAAAGAATTTTCCATAAAACTATTTCATTTTCTTATGTTTGGTGATTACCTTAAATAAGTTGTAAAACAATCTTCTAACTTCCCTTATTTAACTTGCTGTGAGATAGAGTTGTTTTAAAAATTAAAAAAGAAAATTAATAGAAAACAATCTCTAAAAATAAGTCATACTTTTTCTGTTGACTAAAAATATTTTTCCTTTGACTTATTATTTTTTTTATACTACCAAACATTGGAAAACATGAAAAATTATCTTTATAGAATGTTTTCCATCAAAAGAAACAGAGCGTTAGAGTTTCGTAACTCATATCTGTTAAAAACAAGGTTAAATATGTAATTTTGTTATATTTTTATGTGTCTTTTTTCCAAAAACACAAAAAACATAAAAATACAATATTAAAAAAGAGAAAAAAGAATCTAGCGGAACATTTGCATTATGAGGTTTCAAATCACGGATAGGCAACTTAAATTTCAATCAAACTTTAAGTGGGTAAAGTGTCAAATTTCGAATTACAATTAGACAACTTAAAGCTATCATCAAATACATAAATAGCTAGGTGGTGTTTGGTACACCAACTCAAACACACATTTTTAGTTTTTAAACAACATTATACGTATTTTCATACACTTTTTTACTCACACATATTTTCACACATGTTTTTAAATAACAAAACACATATACCAAATACCCCCTATTCACTTAGGAAGTGCTGTACAACACTAAAAAGTAACTTGATTTTTTACCGCACATTGTACTATCTTTTTAAAGAAAATTTTAACTTATAGTGTCCGTTCTTGATAATAATTTTTTTTATTAAATTAAGACATTAATCAATTTTTAGTATAGGCAAATATCAAACTCAAACCACTCATACAAGAATAAAAAAAGTTTATAGGCTATGCAAACTCACCCCTTAAAAGTAGCTTCTAGAGCGTTCACAGTCCTCTGTAACTCACAAGTGAAAACAAATATCAGATGTTTATTCTAATATCAAATAAAATAATATTTTTCTCATTTACATTTCCTTTTTTCTCTTTTTTTCTTTCACTCTGTGGTTCGTCTGCTCGTCTCTTTTTCTATATTTCTATTTTCTTTCTTTTTCTCTGTTCTCTTTCCTATCTCTCTATCTCTCCATCTCTGGTGGGTTTGGAGGTGGTAGTTGATTTTGGGGGTTTTGGCTGTGGTGGAGATGGTGATTGATTTTGGGTTGTGGCTGTGAGTTTTGTGACTTGCTATTATTAAAAACAATATAAAGTGGCACAACAACGAGATACCCAGAGCGCGAGAAAAAGAGAGATACCAGTGGTTGCCACCGGCATGGACTAGAGCAAGAGCCGGAACCGAGCAGAAGACATATCGGACTCACCGAGTAGCAACTGGTGGCGCTATGGTCTATGGGCTACACACATACTAATCATATGACACAGATTTGTTTTGTTCTTTTAGTTTTTCTTTTTTCTTCTTTGATTTAGAATTTATTAAAAGGAAAAAGGGGGTTTTGTTAGGGTCCGTTTGGGAGTTTATAAAGGAATGGAATGGAATGATCATTAAAGGAATGGAATGGAATGGAATGGATTTAGTAGGGAAAGGAATGGAATGGAATGTGATTTAAAAATCTTGTTTGGATGTTATAAAATAAAGGAATGGAATGGAATGGAAAGTAAGTAACACCGTTTGGGAGTGACATTGGAAGGAATGGAATGGAATCATTTTATAATAACATTACTATTATACCCCTCATTTTAAAGAACATAAAAAATAATCAATGAGAACTTATAATTGCTTTGAAATGCTTAGTATTTAGTGGATGATGTGAAACTAGTTAGCCACAATTGGGTCTGTGTTAGATTATTGAATTACAATATTGTTTTGTCAAGGTGAATAGATTGTATCACGCTAATCAATAATTTAACAAATGAAGATAATGGCATGAAAAATTAACAATAGTACAATTTCTTTATTTCAATTTGCAAATTTTTTTAGGGGCTGCTAGTTTTAGATTGGATCTTTTTTGCTGGTGGTATGCTTTACAATGGATTTGATAATTTAATACATCTCCATCTCCCAATTTCATTAAGGAAAAAAAAAATTATTGTAGCTAAAAAACAAGTTATGTATATTTCTATGTTGTAAAGCAATTCACGCATCACATATTTATTCTCAACAAAATAAATATTGTCTAACAATGCAAATAAATATCTTTAAAAAAAAAAAAAAAAAACTCCGGTAATGAGTCATGCCAAAACAAAACAAAATAATATAATCCATTCCAAAACTAAGGTTGGCCAAAAAATCCCACATTTTTTTAATTTTTAGGCCTAGACATCGGTGTTAATAAGACACATTTGCGCTCATGATCCGGGCAACCAAAGAACATCTCTTTATAAGTTGGATTTTCCATAAAAAATATGTAGGCCTCAGGCATAAAAAAATTTATATTAAAAATAATCTACTCCAACTTATTAAAGTTCTAAACTACTATTATTTTAATTAAAATACTTTTCATTTTATTTTCTTCTCATTTTAAATTTTTTTTTACTCTTGTTTTTTTCTTAACCACACACCTGTCCTTGTACACTAGCTTTAACATCTTAATAAGTTATAAACAAATGCATAAAATATATTATGTATATATTTTGTTTAGACAGAAAGGGAATTGACGTTGATAAATTATAACATAAATTGATGGATAGAAAAGGGAACTATCTTGGTTTGATATTGGTTTTGCTATTTGCATTGCAAGAATTCTGTTGTGATTTCATGAATAAGTAGTGGGCAATAAATTTGTTTGAATTATTTTTGGATAAGAATATATTCAATGAAATGCCTTGATTTGAATTTGGGCAAAGTCATGTTACTCAGTCCTAGGCTGAATCATTTTCATGTTCAGCATTAATAGTAAAAAAATAAATTTCTATGCTAACTCAGTGTATGATTTTCTCGCAACAAAGTGCATTACTTTCTAGTTTCTTCTCATTTAAATTTTTTTTTTACTCTTGTTTTTTTCTTAACCACACACCTGTCTTTTGTCTAAACTTGTACACTAGCTTTTGTAGACATTTCCTCTTAACCATACACGTGGTGAAGCCTTGGAGCTATTAACTAATTGGATGGTTGACTTAAAACTGCAAGTGTATGTAACACACCACTTGCTTCGTAAATAACAGAAGAATCAAAGAGGAAACAGAGTAAAAAGCAAATTTGAGTTCTCTAGTGGTTCTCGCTTTCAAATTCACAATAGTTCTACAACAGCTTTTCAAAGAATTCTCACTTTTAAATTTCTAAATACAATTTTTTTTTTAGCTATACAAGTAATGTTGTGTTCGTTTCTTTTCACTTTCAAGGTTTTTAGTTGTACAGAATGTAGTTTGTTTTGGTTTTTAGGTGTACAAAAACACTATATATCACTCTCATGAATCACTAGCAAACAGTTCATAAAAATTTAAAAAAAAAAAAAAAAAAAAAGCTAGCAAACAACCGAAAAGAAAAAGAAAAAGATAGACATACTTGGTTTGAGCAATATCTGAAAATTGCAGTAGACAAAAAAAAAAAAAAAAAAAAAAAAAAAAAAAAAAAATCAAAAATCAGTAGCTTCACTTTGTAGAGGACAGACAATATTGTGCAAGAATTATAGCTTTCTTACGGCTGAATGAGAAAAAAAAGGCTGATATTAAAGGGGTATTTTAGGGATTTTAACAAAAATTTCATTAAACCTAAATTCATTCCCTCTCATTCCTCCCAATTTTGAAGGGAACAAATATTTGAGGTTTTGAGGGAAAAGGAAGGAATGAGCATTCCCTCCTAACCATTCCATTCCCTCCCACTTAAACTTCCAAATAAGGGAATGGACATTCCATTCCCTCCGTTAAAACTCCCAAACAAGAGGAGGGAAGAATATTCTAAAAATATTCTTTTTATTCCATTCCATTCCCTCCTCCCAAACGGAGCCTTAGTGTCCGGAAAGGCATGGGCTGAGCAAGGGGCCAATGGATTGATTTGGTTTGTGTATATATATGGATTGATTTTGTTTTGTACAATATTCTTTTATGATTTTTCTGTGTTTGATTTTTGGGTTTGTATGATTTTTTTGGGTTTGTGCTCGTATTCTTGATGGGTTTGTATGATTTTCTGGGTTTGTTTGATTTTCCGGATCTAACGTGGCATTTATTTTGATAGTAAATAGATAATTTTTGTTATTGTGTTATTTGTCTCTGTGATCTTGTGTTAATGTTTAAATTTGAGTATGTGTTTGTTGTGTTTGGTTTTCTATCTATGCTTTATGTTCCTGTGAAGATGTTTAAATCTTTAAATATGTGATGGTATTCTTACGTGATCTTGTTCAAAATGAATTAGAGCTAAATTTAGGTATTTTATTGTTTTTAATTAGGTTTTTTCTTTTTTAATTTCGTTAAAATTGATTAATAAATTTTTTTTTATGTTTACTGATATGACATTTTTTTAAAATGTTAATTAAAATTTTTTATTATTTTTTAATTAGTCATGTTAGTGTTTAATGTGTAAGTATTGCGCTTAGTTTGTCATCTAAGCAATTTTTGTTAGTAGGCTAACGAAAAAGACCAAAATAAAATGTATTTTTTATTTTAGGGACTAAAAATGATAAAATAGAAACGATCCTAAAATATTGAAACAGAAGTATATTTACGTCTTTTATTTTTGGGTTTTTTTACCATTTTTTGTGTTTTGTTTTTTTTTTTTTTTTTTTGTCACAAGTCACAACAGTAATTTGCATGTTGGTATGGGTGTGTAAAAAAAAAAAAATTAAAAATTATGTTGGGATTTTCTATTATTAGAATAGTAAAATATTTAAGGCTTCAATTTTAAAATTTGAAGGGCAGGTGACTGCCGACTGGTGAGATTGGGTTGACAACATGGTGAGATTTTTTGTTGAATTTGGCCACACAATTATTGTACCCATCCGGAGTCAATGAAGCCGGTTTGGCCAAAAAAAAAAAAAAAAGGTATGTTTTGGTATTGGTTACCGATATTTTATTATTAAATTAATAAATATTTTATATAATCTATTAAGAATATTAAAAATTGTAATTAAGTCCATCCTCAATTTATTTTTGATGATCAAGACCATCTCAAATTAATATGTTCAGCTCCAGTCAAGCATTAAAACTCAATATAAAATTATAAATATAAATATATTAGCTACTACTTCGAGAATGAAAAAATAAAATAAATAAAAAATTAGCAAAAAAGTGAACGAAAAAATAAAATTTAAAATCAAAACTTATAATTAGTAACTTATATATTTGCCACCTGGAAGGTTGTCAAGCCACATAATTTCATTGATTTGTCCACAACTTTTTGGTGGGTAGACTTTCACTTACTTTTTGAAACAGGGGGTACGGGTAGGCAATAAATTAAAAGAGTAGGGGTAAAAAAGAGAAAGCAAAAGATAGAAAGAGACCCTTTAAAAGAAAGAAACGATGAAGACAAAGGCTCATAGTCCCAAAGTTACAAAGACCTCTTCAGTCCCATACCTTTCCTCAACTCAATTCCCAAAATGTCTCCATTGACATTAGCTATTTTCCTTCTACTATCCATCTGGACATTCATACACATCCTATCACGGCCAAAGCACCACAAAAATCAGTCTAAACTCCCGCCGGGCCCTCGTTCCTTACCAATCATCGGTAACCTTCACATGCTAGGTAGTCTCCCACACCGTGCCCTCCATAGCTTAGCCAAAAAATATGGACCCATCATGTCACTACGGCTTGGCCATGTACCAACTATTGTGGTCTCATCTCCTCAAGCTGCTGAGCTATTTTTAAAGACCCATGACACCATTTTTGCTAGCCGACCAAAACTCCAAGTCTCTGAATACTTGTCTTATGGTACCAAGGGCATGGCTTTCACCGAGTATGGTTCATATTGGCGCAACATGAGGAAACTATGTACGTTGCAACTTCTTAGTGTTTCAAAAACAAATTCATTTGTACCTATGAGGAAGGAGGAGGTAGGATCACTGGTGCAGTCACTGAAAAAGGCTGCGGCGGCGCATGAGGTCGTGGACCTTAGTGGGAAAGTGTGTGAACTTAATGAGGAAACTACATGTAGAATGATATTTGGGCGAAGTAGTGATGATAGATTCGACTTGAAAACGCTTATTGAGGAGGTCTTGAGCTTGACGGGGGCTTTCAATTTAGCTGATTATGTGCCTTACCTTGGGGCATTTGATCTACAGGTATGTAAGTTTCTATTGATTCAACTTTATCCGAGTCTTATTAAATCTTTATGATTAGCTGAAGTGATCATGGTATTTGGAGGAGGATTATGAAGTTTGGCTTGATTTGCTAGCTCTTAATCTTTGCCCTCTTCCATATATAGCCAAATCCAAAATCCGATTGGTCTATTATTTATTTATTTATTTTGTTGGAAAAGTTAAAGGATGTGTTTAGCAAATAATTTTAGAATTTCTTTATAGTAAAAGAAAAATGCATCTAGTGTTTTTGACAGTGTTTTATATTTTTTTTATAAAAATAATATCAAAATTTTTCTAAAATAATATAAGGGCTATTTAAAAAAATATATATTTTGAAATACTTAGATATGCTCCCCAGATCCTGCATCTTGAACCCTCCCCCAGATCTGGCATCTTGAGCCCACTTCCCCTGATGATATATTTTTCTATTTAAACTTTATGGTTGTGGTATAAGAAAAATAAGACATGTTTAAATCTAAGATTTTAACGGTCTGTTTGGTACATGCTTTTAAAAATTGAAAATTATAAAAATACGTGTAAGTTAAAAGATAAATATAAATAAGTATAATGTTATTTAAAAATTAAAAATAGTTGTTTGAAAACACCAACCAAACACCGTCCAAATCTTCGTAAAATCTTGCATAACACGGCCGCCTTCACATGGTTAGTCATATCTAGTATTATATTGTTTTGTCTCTTTCTCAACAATTCTTTTACTCGTTTTTTTTTTTCTCATTTTAATTCCTTAACACGGCCGCCTTCACATGGTTAGTCATATCTAGTATTATATTGTTTTGTCTCTTTCTCAACAATTCTTTTACTCTTTTTTTTTCTTCTCATTTTAATTCCTTAACACGGCCGCCTTCACATGGTTAGTCATATCTAGTATTATATTGTTTTGTCTCTTTCTCAACAATTCTTTTACTCTTTTTTTTTCTTCTCATTTTAATTCCTTACACTTTGATAAGTAATAAACTAATCTTATCTTCTACCACCCTATTCCAATTCCACAAGACTACAACATTTGCAATTGACAGAGCATATATGCCCAAATGGTTCAATAAATTTGGGTCCCACAAATTTGGACTTCAATGCCACACATATTTATGGAGCAAAAAATACCACACGCCTCACACATGCTTTGTCACCATTGTTTTATTTGACATAATGTGCTTAGTAGCTCGTTATTATAACAAAAACTCACAATATTTTCTTCATCACTCAGTTTATCACATAGGACAGTTGTGACAAAATTTATAGTACTGACATTATTGTGGAGTAAGTGATAATTCTTAGAGAAAAAAAAAAAAAAAAAAAAAAAAGAAAAGAACTGATTATTCTGATTTCAAGCTACTGTATCATAAGATGAACATGACGTTATCCTTCATATTTTATATTTGAAAAATGCTAGATCACAACTATATGTACAATTTTTTTGCATAATTTTCTATGTGACAAGTTGTGAGAAATGGAGAAAAAATGATTGTTTCATGTCAATCCATATTTCTATCACTCATAACTCGCTAAGAGACAAGTTGTGGCAAAAATAATGTAGATAAATGTAGTCTTTGCATTGTCCTTTATATTTCTACTTTTATTATTGTTTTAAAATGTGGTTGTATTCTTTCTAGAACACTACGCTATGAACGTTGCCTATGTAATGGCTAAAAGGATATAATCATCCACGTGATAATATACAAAAGTTAAATTTTGTATATTAAATTTATGAGTGATAAAGCATGAAACCTAGTTTATTTTTTTTTTTAAAAAATTTAGAAGCACGGAACCTAATTGGTTGGAGAAAATATGGGTGGGTGAGGTGTCACCTACCTGTTGGTGGAGTGGATTTATTGTTGATAAGGTTTGTGGGTTTAATATTACTTCTGTACTTAGTGAGTATGTGGGTTTAATTTTTTTAAAGAGTACCTTTTTTTTCCAAAATTGATTTTATTAGAGTTTAGGTAAAACTTATATATTGTACATTAGATTTCCTAATTGAATTCACAGACTTAGTTGCATTAATCAATAAAAAAAAAGCATATAGTTTTATCTTTACCAAGAAAAATTAAATTCAATACAATAATAGAGATAGACTCCAAGATGGTTGTTTTATTAGTAGTTGCCCCCTTTTTTTTTTAATATAATGTGGTACAATATAAACTTGATTATTGGTATGCATTTTTTTTTTTTTTTTTTTTTTGCATTGTCATTTTGTACTCTGTCATGATGAAAAATTAAATAATTAATTACTATTATAAATAATTAAGACACTAATAAAAATATAACTGAGACAAACTATAATATTAATACTAATATTATTATTAAAAAGAAGATGAAACCATAATTATGAAAGAATTACCTAATATATAGTTTGCATTTTTTTTTTTAATTTACACCTCAGACTGCAATTTTGCTAAATGCATTTTTAATAACTTTTACCAAACATTCTACTTTTTAAAAAGTCCAATTTCTTATTGTAATAAAATCACCAAATTTTCAAAACGCACAATTTCAAAAAGTCACTTTGATGCTTCATGCTTCTAATGAAGAAATAAAAAACTCAAATCCTCTTCCTAATTATTGAATTATTAGAAAAAAGATATAACAGACCTTAATGAGTAGGATTGCATTTTGCATGAATTAGGTGGATCTGGTATACCATTTTCATGTTCAAGCTCATGCTGGTTTCCCTTTGTATTGAATAATTCTTCATTTTTTAAAAAAATTCCAATACAAAAATTCAATTAAGGAATTGAGGTGACAATTTGGTTACGTCTAGTATTGAGTAACTGATTTAGCACCATTTACATGGATGTATAGTTACCACATCAATTTGATAGGTATATTTTTAGTAAAATTTGCGAAATGGTATCGTTAGCATTGTGATTTTCAAGCTATTTATTCTATCAGGGATTGACACGACGCATGAAGAAATGTAGCAAGGCTTTGGACATAGTCTTGGAGAATATCATCAAGGAGCATGAAAAAATTCCCAGTAGTGGTCAACAAGATCTTGAAACAGACTTTATAGACACGCTGCTTTCTTTGATGAACCAACCCATGAATCCTCATGATGAGCAAGTATACATTATTGATCGAACAAATATCAAGGCTATCATACTAGACATGATTTCGGGTGCATATGACACTTCAGCTGCTGCGATTGAGTGGACATTTTCTGAACTCTTGAGGTATCCACGAGTGATGAAACATGTACAGGAGGAGCTAGAATGTGTAGTTGGAATGAATCGGATGGTGGAGGAGACTGATTTGGCGAAATTACCATACTTGGATATGGTGGTGAAGGAAAGCTTACGACTTCATCCTGTTGGACCATTACTAGTCCCACATGAATCCATGGAGGACATTGAGGTCAATGGATATTATGTCCCCAAGAAATCACGAATAATAATAAATTTTTGGGCTATTGGACGAGATCCTTGTGTGTGGTCTGATAATATGGAAGAATTTTATCCTGAAAGGTTCATAAATAGTAATATAGACCTCAAAGGACGTGACTTTCAGCTTATCCCATTTGGGTCTGGTCGCAGAGGGTGCCCTGGAATGCATCTAGGCCTTACAACCGTTAAATATGTTCTAGCTCAATTACTACATTGCTTTCACTGGGTGCTCCCTAGTGGCATGTTGCCTAATGACTTGGACATGAGTGAGAAGTTTGGGCTATCGATGCGAAGAGCCAAGCACTTGTCTGCCATGCCAACTTATCGCCTACTTGCTTAAATCTATAAGGCATGTTCAATGAAATCTGAGAAATAAACGCCATGTTTGGTTCATGAGAAACATGGTGTATTTTGTTTTTATTTTCTGTTTTTGGTGGGACCTATCAATAAAAAAAACTTGTTTAATTTGTTTTTAGTTCTTTTTTTCGTTTTCAATACCCAAAATATGTGTGTATGAAAACAAAAAAATAAAAACTTTTTAGCATTTTTTTTTTCCAGCAGAAATGAGTATGATGACATTCTCCTAATAAAAAACTGAAAATGGGTGCAGTCCACTGCTATGACCTGTCTCACTCAAGTCAACTTTGTAAGTGAAAAAAATTAGATTTAAAATATATATATATATATATATATATATATATATATATATATATATATATTTTAAATCTAATTATATGAAACACAGTTGAAATCGTGTTCATGATTTTCAATTATAATTGCAAAAACGTCAAAACAAACCTTGGCTATAAATTACTTTGGTTACTTAGAACTAATAAAAGTTACAAAACACCTTTGAAAATGATGCAACTTTAAGCACATCTGAAAAACTAGTAAGGATTTCCTTTAGACACTTTAAATTCAAAAGTTTAGAGAGCCAAGGGAGTTAGCGTGAAACTCCCCTGTTTCATGACTTTAAAACAGAGTATTTTTCCCTACTTTTGAAACTTTGCAGCAATAGCAACTTGTTGACCCATAAAACCCATGGATTAGCTAGCTGAGATTCTCTCAAAATTATTGATTTTCAATTAATGTAAAACACAAAAAGTTCCGTAAGACTTCTAATAAAAATTAGAAAAGAAAGAAAAAAAAAAACTATCGTGAGTCCATAATTAAGTTATTAGGTTTTTTTTCTTTCAAATAATATGTAAAACTTATCTTTTCTTATCAAAAAAAAAAATTGTAATACTTATCTCTTGACTCTTAGTTAAAAATATCAAACTAATCTAAAAATCTAGTAAGAGGGGGCAAAATAAGCATTGGGCTGCTATATTAAAAGAGTTTGGGGGAAGGTCGGGGGGGCATTTGCCCCCTCTCGAGACCCCTTGGCTCCCCCATATATGAACCAAGTGAAAAACGGGTATGTCAATGTTTTTCTTCTCAAATCCTGTATTTAAAACAGGTGCCAAACAAAGGCAAAAAAGAAAATGGATTCTTTATCCTAAATTCAGATTCAGAAAATGAATACTCATTTTCAAAAATGAAAACAAAATACAATATATTTTTTAGAACCAAGCGGGGCCCAAGTCTCTGTAAAAATATGCATACGGACATGGCCGAATGGAAAAACACAAGGCCATACAATTTCTTTTTTCAACTTTCTAGTATTTTATTGTTTTGATGCTCGACACTTCTTTTACTTATTTTAATTAGAGTAATGATTATTATATAATGGTTGCCGCACACTACTATACATAGATTGACTGAAATAGTGTTTTAAAAACACTGTTTCACAATTTCATAATTATAATTGAAATCGTGTTTTTGAGTGTGTAGGGGAGTGATTATTGGGAGGAAGGAAAATAAAGGAAAGAAAAGTGAGGAGAAGACATTATTTATACTTGTTAGTGGTTTCGGGTATTTACCACTTAGTCCCACCAAAATATAATATCTTCAATTTGGAGAGAAATTATGAGAAAAAAGTAATTGCTTCTTCTCTCAGCCGTTTGCTTCTTAAAAAAAAAAAAAGCTTCAGCTACAAATTTGTCTAATTCCTTTCTTCTCTCAACAATAACTTCTTCTCACCCTTTATTCAACATAGAAAATAATTAAAAAGACAAAAATGATTCAAGTATCATTGGCCGGTGTTGAAAATAGAAATACATGGGACTTCCCGAGCATCCGAGATTAGAAAATCTAGCATTTAGTTGACATGCAACAGTCCAAGGTAAGAATTGTGAAAGTGAAGGGAGAAGAGGGAAGTGACAGAAAACAAAAAGAGGAAGAGGAAGATTCAATAGGGAGAGGAATTAGTGAGAGATGATTTAATGAGACAATATAGGATAAGGGAGAGAGAGATAAATGAAAATAATATGGGTGGTAGTGAGACCGAAGAGACCTTTTTTTTTTTTTAATTGTATATTTTTTCTTGACAAAACTTAAATATAGTACCTTATATCCTTTTACTTAGGTTCCCATTAAAAGAAAGCCATGTGTTACTTAACATCTCTTTCATTTACATGGCTGATTTGGGCTCTATTTTACCAAAAAAAGAAAAAAGAAGAAGAAGAGATTTGGGCTCTAAGTCTGATTTGGATGTTTAGCGAGTGTGTTATAGAGGTGTAGAATTTGGAAGTTCTTCATAAATTTCTGCCATTATTGAAGTGAAAGAAACTTCTTTTCTTATTGAAGTTTGAACTCACAAAGTTCTGGGCTCTATGCATGTTTGATTTGGATGATGGAGTTACGGAGCCTATTTTTCATTATCTCTATTTTGTAGCAAATGAAAGAGATGAGTTTTCTTCCGGGAGATTAAAATATGTTGTATCTAAGGTAATGTCATTTCGATATTTCATTAAGTAGACACATAGCATAATTTTAATAGGGAAATTTAAGAAACATGACATTAGGTATTTGGTATATTTTATTTAAAATTTTGCCAAAAATCTATATTTTTAATGAGCCCCCAATAGGTGGGTTTTATTATTATTATTATTATTAATTATTTTATAATTTTTTTTAACATGCCTAACAAATTATTTTTTATTTTTTTTATAAAGAAAATGAGATCATGAATATAAATTATTTTTCATTTTAAATAATGTATTTGTAAAGACATTACATCTTTTATTTTATGTAATAAGAGCGTAATAATAAATTTGAATAAATTACATTTTTTATCGTCTTACTTTTCTCCTCAACCAAATAAAGGATTTTTCTAACCCTCCACTATTCTATCCTCCCAACCAAACACACATGAGAGAAAATTAATATTTTCTATCTTCCCATAATTTTTTATCCCCTCATTTTCCATTTTGCAACCAAACAATGTCTTAACCTTTTAATTAATCAACGAATCTCTTCACACCCATCCAGGGTGGTATTACATGTATCCACCATCTCACAAAGAGGTGGATACATGATAGATTTACTTTGCTCATCCACTTCCATAGACTATGGTAATTGCAATTTACAACGCATATATACCAACATATGGTTCAATAAATAAGGGTACATAATATATATATATATATATATATATATATATATATATATATATATATATATATATATATATATATATATATATATATATATATATAGGGTTGAGTTCAAGTTACACATAGTATAACTCTAAGCACTGTTACACCACTCAATATTTTTTAATAGGATGTCAATTTTGAAAAATCCACTGTTGAATTATATTATCTCCTTATATTCTCCATGTTTGCAAAATTACAAGGTGATCGAATATCAATAGTCATGTTATTAATCAATTGTTTAAATTTAAGTTTTTGTAGTTTAAAATAACACAAAAAAAAAAGAGTTTATAAATGAAATGATAAAAATAACATCCAATTAGCATAAAAATTAACACGCATGTTAAAAACATATAAAACATGTAATCTAACGATAAGATTTCCAAAATACAAATTTAATAACAAGTTATTGGATGGTGTAACATTACTTAAAGTTATAACAAGTGTAATTTGAACTCAACTCATATATATATATATATATATGATCGATAACTAGGGCATTTTTTACACATATTCTAAATTATTACTTATTTTATTATAGTTTTTGAAAAACGTGTTTTGTTACTTTTTCAACCTGTCTAGAACACTATGCTACCAACTTGGTGTATGCGGTGTTTCTATCCTCCCATAAAAAAATAATATAAAGAAAAAACCATAGTGTATACAGTGATCAATTATGGATATGATAATATATGAAATTTTGGGTGAACATGTATACATAATAAATCAAACAAATATCAAGGCTATCATAATAGACATGTGAAAGCTTGAAAAAGTGTTAAAAAAACACAAGAGCTGTTTAGACCCCTAAAACAAAGTTACGGCTTGATAGATTTTACAGAAACTTAATTCTAAGTGCGGAATAGTGAAAATGCGAGCGGATAAAAAAAACAAGCTACTCTAACACATTCATATCAACACAACAGTAAAATGAAAAGTAAAAGAGTAGGGAAGAAGAATGTAAACACAAATAACACGTTGATATGTTATCGAAGAGGAAACCGAAGAATTCAGCGAAAAACCTCTCTGCCGCCCTCCAAGCGGTAAACGATCCACTAGACAATCGGTTGGGATACATGGGTTAGCAAGAGACCCTCCAAGCCTAATCTACCCACTGTACTTAAGCCCTCCAAGCTCCTACTCCAACAAGGCTTCTCGAATCTGTGTCTTCTTTAGCTCTTCGGATCCCACAACAAGCTCCATGTTGCATCTGCCATCCTTGGCATCTTCCAATGCTTCCCAACAGCACCAAAACCTCACTTGACACTCTGAAAGAGTGTGGTAAGTGTTTAGGCTATCAACCTTTCAATGGTATGGAAATGGAGAGGTAGGAGTTGAGGAAATCCACAAGCTTATGTGTAGAGATATATGGGTATGATAATCTCTAACTCTTAAGGTGTTTGGCTAGGGTTTTCTCTCGGAAGCGCTCCTCAACATTTGTGGGTAATGTAGGTATATATAGTGTGGGTATAGAAAGTGTGTATCAGATAGTACAGTCTGGCAGAACAGAATGTTCCGCAGATGTCTCGCGAGAAGGCCTTACCCGTGAGATACTCGCGAAACACAACTGTCTCCATCATCAGATCGACTTTTCGCATTCCAGTCATGTGCAAGGCACATGCTTCACTTCGCGGGATGCTTAGTCGCGAGCTACCCGCGAGAAATCTTCTAGCTTCAATTGCTTGAGTCTTCACACCCTCTCTTTCTATCACACAACTCTTACAATCAAATCCCACAATAAATACAGGGTACCAAAGATTGAATATAATTACAATCAAATTTGGCACGGAATAAAATCCAACATAATACATATTTGTAAATCACAACTTTACAACATGATTTTGGGTGCATATGAGACTTTAGCCATTGCAATTGAGTGGACCTTTTCCTAATTCTTGAGGCATCCACAAGTAATGAAACGTGTACAAGAAGAGCTAGAAGGTGTAGTTGGAATGAAAAAAATGGTGGAGGAGATAGATATAAAAACTTTAACATACTTGGATGTGGTGGTGAAGGAAAGCTCAAAACTACATCTTGTTGCACCATTACTAGTCCCACATGAATCTATGGAGGACACTGAGATCAATGGATATTACGTATCCAAGAAATCAAGACTAATAGTAAATTTTTGGGCTATTGGACGAGATCCTAATGCATGGTCAAATAATGTTGAAAAATTTTACCTTGAAAGGCTTATGAATAATAATATATACTTTAGGGGACATGATTTCCAACTCATCCCATTTGGGTCCAGTCATAGAGGGTGCCCTGGAATAAATTAGGCCTTACCACTATCAAATTTGTTCTAGATTAATTATTGCATTACTTTCACCGGGTGCTCCCCCTTGACATATTGCCTAATGACTTAGACATGAGTGATAAGTTTGGGCTAGTAATGCGGAAGTCAAGCACTTGTCTACCATGCCAACTTATCGCCTACTTGGTTAAATCTATAAGAGAATTACGAAATAACCTTTAGGAAAATTTTCCTTATTTAGTTTTGATTTGCTCTTCTGGTTGATTGTAATATGTCCTTTCTCTCTCTGTACTTTAAAATTTAGATAGTTTATGTGGAAAGAAAAAAGGATGTGTAGTATATTGTGATCGATGAAGTATATAATAAAACTTTAAGCCGGAGGATTCTTCCCGCTTTTTGATTCTTGTCACATTAGCGTTGCTCCAAAAAGGTATGAAGAGAGCTATTAGTATTATTAGACAAATCTTTGAGCGATAATGCTTTGTTTCAAAGGGGAAATATATGTCGTAATTCAATGACTTCCATCTTAGAGTGGATTCGCCGGTAGTGTGGTTCATGTAGACACTATAACAAAATGTATTTTCAGTGACAAAAAAATTCGTCACTAAAAGTCCAGTTTTTTGTCACTAAGAACCTTTAGTGACGAAATTGGACTTTTAGCAACGAAATTCGTTTAAATCGCTGTAGCCCCATCACTAAAAGTCCTGGCAACGAAAAATTTCGTCACTCCGATTTGTTTAAAAAAGAAAAAAAAACTTTTAGCGACAAAATCGTTTAGTCGCTAAATGTTTTCTTCACTAAAAACAGTATTTAGTGACGAAAATGTTTCGTCACTAAAACCCTTTCAGTTTATTAAATCATATTTAGTGACGAATAATTTCGTCTCTAAAACTACTTTTGGGTACATATGGTGACGAAAAAATTCGTCACTAAAACTATTTTCAAGAAAATTCAGGCACATATAGCGACGAAAATTTTCGTCACTAAAACCATTTCTTACAAAATTCTACTACATATTTCGTCACTAAAACAATTTTTTGTTGATATATTTGTGATGAAAAAATTTGTCGCTAAAACTTATTTTCTATTTTTATTATTTTTATGGCTTTGATATTAACCTGTAACCTATCATTACATTATTAAAACCTTATATTTGATTAACACATTTATTTCAATAACACATTTATAAAAAATCGATCTATACATTCCACAAGTTAAAATTAAAATAAGTATCCAATTCAAACTCCTTCCATACAATAATTGTTTGCAACACATACAATAACTTAAGATGTTTTATAAAAATACAAAAAATGTAGCATAATATAATTAGAACCAACGGAAAATGTGTCCATATGTCTTCAAATAATGCCAAAAGTAAATCCCCTAAAGCCACCAATAAGAAATCTGCACAAATTTAAAAACACTAATACATTAAAATCGTAAAGTAAAAACATTAACTATGTTATAAGAAACATTTCTAACAATGCATTAAGAGTAGCCGCACCAATAAATTAAAATCACAACTCCTAATGTATAAGTTGTAGAAAGCAAATATAAATTTTCAAGTGTAATATAATAGAATTAGTTTCAAATGATACATAAAAACTGAAGTGCTTTAACTTGAAGATAAAGTACTAACCAATAAGTGATTTAACTTGAAGATGAACTACCCCTATAGGTAAAACCGTCATCATAACACTTGCTCCTCAAAAAATTAAGAATATTCTTTTGAACCTCATCTTGCTTAGCTCGCGCCTCTTGCTCCCTAGCTCGCTCCTCTTCGTCCCTAACTCTTGCCTCTTTGAGCTCATTTTTCTTATTATCTAACCGATGGATATACTCTACCAAGGAACTAGATGAGATAGTGGTTACTAGAGAAGAGGAAGGTCTCATGCCAAGTCCTTTTACAATACCAGATTTCTTCTTAAAAACCAAGTTTGAGATCTCCTCTTGTGTAAGGGGAATTGCATTAGGATCTTGACAATGATCCTCTTGCACTTTGAGAATAGTTTCCTACCATTTGAAAAAGAAAAAAACAAGCAATCACAACATTAATGCTACATATGTTATAGCTTTACAAACATGATAGGGATGGAATGATACACATACATATGTTGTTTCATCCTCATGGTGTATCCACCTATTTGTATTTGGATTGAAATGAACATCTTTGTAGATTTTTGCCAATTCAGGAACTTGACCTCCATTATTATTTGTCCGATTAATTAACATTCGAGTGTTAGATAGTTATAGTTAATTAATCACAACACGTAATATACTAAGGTTTAAGAAAATGAAAAAACAAGCACCTCCTCATCAACCCTAACAGCAAGTGCCTTTGTCCCGCATCTATGTTTGCCTCAAGTTTTGCTCCTATTTTCAGAGTTCTTTCTTGATTTTTCCTAATAAAGAACATTCAAGATATTTATTAGATCATGAATAAAACAGTATACATTTACTTCATCTAAGTATTAATCTAATCATTTGACAACATAATATAGTAAATATTAGATAATAATAATATACGCATAAATAATTTACCAACCAGTCCTTATTGGTTCATTTCCCTTCAATGAGTCCAGTCCACTGCTCAAGTGTAGCATTCTTTGGCGGGTGGCTTTTTGCATAGTCAGCATCATGAGATTCTACGAGCTTTTTATAAGTCCGATACAACTTGTTAGAGCCACTACTCAATAATCTTCCACATTTTGTATTTATTGTTTTCGTTACCAAGTTGGAATCTTCTTCTAGCTCAAACTGGTCCTGTAAAATGAAGTGTATATATATTATAAAAATATTATTATATGAATTTAATATGCTTAGTGTCAACAAAGACGAGTTAGACGTTATCATTGTAAATTTACAAATGATATTTTGAAGCACCACATCTTTAGTAGCAGCATCAACACTTTTCCAATTTTTTACATTGTAACTGGACAAATTACTTCGCACTTGTACGCCAATTTGATTGATAAGCTTGCACGCATTCTTCTTAACAGGAGCATCATACTTTGCAGCTATACGTCTTGGCAATTTACCACTCTTTTCAACAAGTGCCCGTATTGCTATACCACGTGTTATTCTACGGGTATTTCTGCTAGTAGATCCTATTTAAACATTATCAATGTTAAAAAATTATACATTCCATGTACATTAAGTATAATCTTAATAGTAAAGACAAAGTACAATTGTAATTAAGCATGTTCTATATAATTGCCAATCGTGCTAGTTAATGCGTCAAGAACCTCTCGCACTAGAAGAACTTTGGGCGAGAGGATTTGCTTCAGGAGGTGTTTCCATAGATTGAACCGTAGATTTGACCACCGAGATAGATGCCTCACCTCGCAAGCGTATAAGTTGTCTTGGTGCCATATGTAACTAACAAATATACATATAATGGAACAACAAAGTCATTACAAATAATAGAACAACAAAGTTATTATCTATTATACCCTATGAAACATCTATTGTACTTTATGGATTAAAGAATTAGATGACTCAACATCATTTTCATCGTCACCAATAGGTGGTACATAATCATCATCTACCAGAACACTGGCTCTACTTCTTTTCCCTTTTGCACAATTGGACTAAGCAAAATCCTTTAGAGAAGTTGAGATGTGCTTCAATCCCAAAGCATCAATTATCTCTTGGTTTTGCCTCATTCTATCCAATCTTGCCATCTCATACCTCGGTATATTATGAGTGTATTTGGCATTTTTGGGCATTTTTGAAACTATGTATTAACATGAAAGATAAGTACAATTGCTACTAACTTAACATTATAGTCCACACCATATCAAGTTCAAGATAAGCACAAAACATCTCAATAACAATTGCTATGTAGACAAGCACATAACATTTAAGATAATTGTTATAAACTCTACATATCATAATCCATATCAAGATCAACATCGGGTATGTCATACTCTTCATTTTGATTAGCGTCTCTTGAAGTTCCACCTTCAGGAACAACCTTAGTTTCAACATCACTCATACAATACTCAATAATATTGTCTTCAACATTGATAGGGACAACATCAACAATTGCTTCTTGTTGAAATGCGTCACTATCTTTTGTATTATCATTGGATTCTCCGCTCCCGACTTACGGGACATCAAACACTCCCTTATATTGGATGCATTGCACAATTTTCCAAGGGTCACGCAATTTGGTATCTTGAAGGTAGAAAACTTGTTTCGCTTGACTAGGAAGTATAAAAGGGTCATTTTGATACCATCGACTTGTAACATCAATGCTCGTGTAGTGTGCATTGGTTTTTATCATTCTCCTTCGACCATTGGTACAGTATTGTACCATTCACATTGGAACAAAACAACTTTATGGCGAAACATATACTCTAATTCCCAAATTTTGCACACATGACTATAGAAGTCGTGCATTTCTCCCTCATGGTCCCCTTTTGTACATACACCACTGTTTTGGGTTACACGACGATTGTTCGGGTTCCTTGTATGAAACTTTATACCATTGACTATAAAAACTGTGTACTCCTTCACATGCGGCTTAGGACCATTTGCTAATAACCATAACTGTTTAGTAACTTCTGATGACTCGTTAACTTTCAATCTATTCATCTATAATGACATACAATAAGTGATATTAATTAGTAATAAGCAATGACAAATAAATTTAAATGTTTAAATTTATTAGTGTGTGATTAAATTTCAAATGTCTTATACGTTCTCTGAACCACTTGGGAAACTCTTGTCGTTGGATTTGAGTTATGGCTTCTCTAGTAGGATTATGCAATGTGATTTTGTGTTCATTTGTTAAAAATAAGGTGATTTAATTTTAGCTAAACATTGCAGATAATATTCAAAACTTGATTAAACAATATATGCATATGAAATCAGATACTTTAAATAAAGCTCTAACTCAGGACTATTGTACAATAAGTACCAATGAGCAGTATCAAGCAATGCATGAGACAAGTCGCCATCATTCCGCCTACCACCTGTAGGTCGGGCAGTTTGTGAAAAAACTATTAATCTTTCGCTAGATTCACCAAAATCGTCATTTCTTTCTCTTCGATTATGCACAGTTTCGATCCCATCAATATACAAAGACCAGTTGTTAATACATTCTTTAAGAATGTAAGCCTCTCCAATCGAACTTTCTGGTCGAGCTCGGTTGGAAACGTATCTTTTCAATTTTCCAAGGTACCTACAAGGAAAAAATACACACAGAATGTGATTTTATACCACGTGGGAAAGATGTAATTGATGAATGTATCAAAAGATCTAATTACCTTTCAATTGGATACATCCACCGATATTGTACCGGGCCTCCTAGAATTGCTTCTCGAGGTAAGTGAACAATAAGGTGGACTATAACATCAAAGAATGTTGGAGGAAAGAACCTCTTAAGCTTGCATAGTATAAGAACTATACGTTCTTCTAGTTTCTCCAATTCACTTCGCTTTAGGGTCCTTGAGCATAAGTCTTGGAAGAAGTTGCCCAACTCAAACAATACAATACTAATGTCTTTATTTGCAAACCCTCGCAACCCAATTGGAAGAATTCGTTGTAGTAGCACATGACAGTCATGGCTTTTCAAACCAGATAATCTACCATTTTTTACATTCACGACCTTGATATGTTAGCCGCATAGTCATCCGGATACTTGACTGATTTCAAAAAGTCATAAAAACCATCCTTTTCATTGGGGCTTAATGAAAAGAAAGCCCAAGGCTTGTCATATGATCCATCATGACGTTGTTTCAAATGCAACGTGTGCCTAAAGTTCATATTTTGCAAGTCTATCCGTGCCTTGTCGGTATCCTTATTTCTCCCCTCGATGCCCAACAAAGTACCGTAAGTACTCTCACTAATGTTCTTCTCTACATGCATGACATCAATTTTGTGCTTAAGCTTCTTATTCTTCCAGTATGGAAGCTTGTACAAAATACTTACCTTTGACCAATTTGGCTCCCCAATGAGTTGTCTCTTCTTGTTACTTGGATGCTTTTCTAAAATTATATTTGGCATTCTATTTAGCTGCTCTTGTATCTTTCCCACTTGTAACTCTAAAGATCTCTTCCGTTTCTCCGATAAACCATTATGCAACCGACTATGTCTCCAACGATGTTTCATAGGCAAATAAGCTTGATGGTTAATGAATCCAATTTACTTTCCAAAGCTTCTGAATATGGTTCATCATTGCAAGTGTAACAAAGATGATAACCCTTTGTCCTCCACCCGGACACGTTACCAAATCCAGAATAGTCATGTATGGTCCACAACAAAGTTACACGCATTTGAAAATGCTCATTACTATGAGCACCATAAATTTCTACACCTTTTTCCCACAACTCCTTCAACTCGTCAACCAATGGTTTCAAGTAAATATCAATTTCATTTCTCGGTTGATGGGGACCAGGAATAAGTAAGGACAACATAAAATATGGCTCCTTCATAACCAGCCAAGGCGGTAGGTTATAGGGGATAAGTATGACAGGCCACATACTATAGTTGTTGTTCATATTCCTAAAAGGGTTAAATCCATTTGTAGCCAATCCCAACCTTACATTGCGAGATTCGAGGGCAAAATCGGGATGTTGCAAATCAAACTCCTTCCACTCCTCACTATCAGCCGGATGCCTCATTATCCCATCATCCACATGTTTGTCTATATACCATCTCATGTCTTTAGCTCTTTGGCCTGACATTTACAATCTCCTCAATCTCGGTGTCAACAGGAAGTAATGCAATACCTTATGAGGAATCTTTTTACCTTGGGTACGTGTATCTTTATACCTAGGCGCCTCATACACCGGACATTTATCAAGGTTTTCATTTTCTTTCCAAAATAGTGCACAATTATTTTTGCATGCATCTATATGCTCGTATGACATGCCCAAGTTACGTAATATCTTATTTGCTTCATAAGTTGACCTTAGAACCAAGTTACCTTTAGGTAAAACCTTTGTCAGCAATTCTAGCATCATATCAAATCCCTTATTACTCAAGTTAGTCATTACCTTTACATTCAACATCTTAATAACAAACTTCAAGATACTATAAATAGTGCAATCCGGATACAACTCACGCTTTGCATCTTCCTTAAGTTTGTCAAAATGACGCACCTCCTCATCTTCGGTTGCATTTCTTGGTTCCCCTCTAATTTGATCACCTACCAAGGCATCGATACCATTCATATGATCACCATCTGACATTTCATTATCATGAATGTTCTCGTTCAATACACGAGGTTCTCCATGATTATATCAATTAATGTAAGATTGCATAATTCCACGATGAAGCAAATGGATACGCACAGTTTGAGGAGATTGTCGATAGCAATTCACACAGTGAATACACGGACACGGAATATTACCACTCAAGTCCACAACCGCTCTTGCGGAATTAATAAATGCATTGACCCCTTCAATATATGGATGACTTAATCTACCATCGAGTGTCTTACCCATAGTCATCCAACTTCTATCCATGCTTGACTACAATTATAAGATGAATCCTACTTTAGTAAAATAAGGACAACTCATGTATAATGTATTCTAACATCTAAGTCTATAAGCTACTTAGATAAAATTCTATCACATTTATGAACGCACAAGTCTATATTAATACTTAAACAAATATACATTGCACACTTAAACACTCCCAATATTAGTTTAAACCACCTTATAACACCGAGCAAGTCACCCGCTTGCTCCAACACAACAACCCACCACAAAACCAATCACAAACATCACAACTATAATGCTTACAAGTATTGAAATCGAATAACGGAACACAATTGCTACTAATCAACAAGTTTCATTCACATTGCAAGAATTGAAAAACAATCTCAATATGTATTTAAACCACCTTATAACACCATGCAAGCTACCCGCTTGTTCTAACACAACAACCCACCACAAAACCAATTACAAACATCACAAGTACAATGCTTACAAGTATTAAAATCGAATAAAGTAATATTCTTCACGTCTAATTAACAATATTAATTCACATTTGCAAGAATTGAAAAACACTCTCAATATATATTTAAATCACCTTATAACACCATGCAAGCCACCAGCTTGCTCCAACACAACAACCCACCACAAAACCAATCACAAATATCACAACTATAATGCTTACAAGTATTGAAATCGAATAAAGGAACACAATTGCTACTAATCAACAAGTTTCATTTACATTTGCAAGAGATTAAAAACACTCCCAATATGAATTTAAACCATCTTATAACACCATGCAAGCCACCCGCTTGCTCCAACACAACAACCCATCACAAAACCAATTTCCAACATGACAAGTATAATGCTTACAAGTATTGAAATCGAATAAAGGAACACAATTGCTACTAATCAACAAGTTTCATTCACATTTGCAAGAATTGAAAAACAATCCCAATATGTATTTAAACCACCTTATAACACCATGCAAGCCACCCGCTTGCTCTAACACAACAACCCACCACAAAACCAATTACAAACATCACAAGTACAATGCTTACAAGTATTGAAATCGAATGAAGTAATATTCTTCACATCTAATTAACAATATTAATTCACATTTGCAAGAATTGAAAAACACTCTCAATATATATTTAAATCACCTTATAACACTCCAACACAACAACCCACCACAAAACCAATGACAAACATCACAACTATAATGCTTACAAGTATTGAAATCGAATAAAGGAACACAATTGCTACTAATCAACAAGTTTCATTTACATTTGCAAGAAATTAAAAACACTCCCAATATGAATTTAAACCACCTTATAACACCATGCAAGCCACCCGCTTGCTCCAACACAACAACCCATCACAAAACCAATTTCCAACATCACAAGTATAATGCTTACAAGTATTGAAATCGAATAAAGGAACACAATTGCTACTAATCAACAAGTTTCATTCACATTTGCAAGAAATTAAAAACACTCCCAATATGAATTTAAACCACCTTATAACACCATGCAAGCCACCCGCTTGCTCCAACACAACAACCCATCACAAAACCAATTTCCAACATCACAAGTATATATAGAGTTTTATAAGTTTTTATCTAGAATATACTTACTTTTCTCAAGTTAAGTTTACAACTTTCAGAAAAAATCCAAAGTTAACTTGTGTTCTTCACCTTGTTCCTCACAATCCCAATGATCTAATGGCTGCAGTCATCAACACATTCTATGTATCAATAGGATTTAACCTGCATGCAACACATAGAACAATGAAGCTTTACCTCTTAATGGAGACAATGCAAGAATTTCAATAAAAAGATGACTCTCAATCTAGAATACCATACATTTACATAATAAATAATAAGTAGATAATTGACATAAAGTCATTAGAATTAGGTAAATCACAACCAGCATTGAGAAAAAGAAGGAAACACAATGTTATAGTATATAAAGGTGTTAAACTACCCTATCAAGAAGTCTTTCACTGCTTAGGTGTTAAACACATAGAACATACCTCAAGAGATACAGCACCCCAGTCACTCCATGTCATATGGATGCAAGATCTTCCAAGAGCTGCAAACCAAGCATCATCTCTCCTATTTAAAGAAAATTCCATGAAACAATAAGCCATAGTAACTCAAGTATACATTAGTTAGAAAAAGGCCTAATACAACATAATGTGGATAAGTAAACAAGTAGACCAAGAAGATATAATCACGTACATAGAAGACCATCAAAAGCACGAACAAGGTGCATTTTGATTTAAGTTGAAGATATTGCAAGAAAATAAAGGATTGAGGCCGAGAAAAATAGACATACTGTAGTTACTCAAATTAGAGTTGCACATGATCTAATACAAACAAATTCAATTCAATTTTGTCCCATGTAGACTAAGAAATCTTATATTCCCAGATCAATTTTTTATCTCCAGTCATCAACAACAACTAGCTGAGGGAAACTCATTCATTTACAAAGAATGTTATTTGTCCAACAAAGCTGCATAGATTTTCAAAACGTTGTGAGGCTCTACATGACTCCTTGCGCATCATTTAAGTGTCTATGCAAGCACCTGGCCCACCTTTGATAGCTCTGAAATAGACACAATTTAATATAGGTATCATGTTTAACCTTATTAAATGCTATTGGAAAAATGAAGAAATAACAAAACCTATACAATATATTTGAAAAACATAATTACATGAATGTTTGCAAATATTTATAAACTATGGATGAAACAAAAATCAAGCCAAATCATAAAATAAATAAGTTTCTACAAATGTTACAGATGCATATTATCCCCTTCTTTGCCATGTGTCCTGATACCAAACATCACAATCTTAATAGGAACCAAGTAAAATACTATAAAGTCTATAATAGCATTTTGGCTTTTAAGACTTTACTTTCATTTCATTTCAGAACAAAAGAATATCTCTAGATTGGTGATGAAATAAACTCATTGATCCAAACTAAAAAATAAAAAATAAATAAATAAAAACAAATAAATAAAAAATAAACTCATTGAATATGAAATAAATAAATCCAAACTAATCATTGACAAAAAAAAAAAAAAAAAAAAAAAAAAGACCTTACCGAATCCGGATCGTCGTGAATGGTCCGAATTGGCGGTGAAGAATTCGTCGCGAAGGGTCCGAAACGACGACGAATGGGTTCGAATCGTCGAGAATGGTCGAGAATGGGTTCGAATCGGTGACGGTGGGAGCTGGAATAAAACTTCAAAACTGTCGCGAATGGGTCCGAATCGGCGTCGAATGGTTTCGAATCGGCAACGAATGGGTTCAAATCGTCGAGAATCGGCGACGAATGGGTCGGGGGCTGAAACAACACTTCAAAACCGTCAAGAATCGTCAAGAATCGACGATGAATGGGTCGAAAATCGGCGACGAATGGGTCGGGAGTCAAGCAACACTTCAAAACTGTCGAGAATCGTTGAGAATGGAGTTTGAATCATCGAGAATGGGGTTTGAATCATCGAGAATGGAGTTTGAATCGTTGAGAATGGAGGTTGAATTGTTGAGAATGGGTTGGTGTTCAGCAACGAATGGTTTGGCGTTCGGTGCTGAAATAAAATGGCTTCCGGCTTTTGGCTGAAATAAAAGAGACGAATGGGTTTAAATACTCGTGTCTTTAGCAACGAAAATTTTCCATCGCTAATGCCTACTTTGTTGTCGCAAAAGGTATATGGTTTTTAAGTTTTTAGCGACGAATGTCGGTTTCGTCACTAAAGAACCTAGGCTTTGTTAAGATTTTTAGAGATGAAATTCATATTTCGTCACTAAAGCATACTTTTAGTGACGAATTATGAATTTCATCACTAAAAACATATAAGTGCAAAACTATTTTTATTTTTAGTGACGAATATTTTTCGTCGCCAATTCTTCCTTATAGCGACGAAAGGATTTTCGTCACTAAAGAGCCTAGGCTTTGTTAAGATTTTTAGAGACGAAATTCATATTTCATCACTAAAGCATACTTTTAGTGATGAATTGTGATTTCATCACTAAAAACATATAAGTGCAAAACTATTATTATTTTTAGTGTTGAATTTTTTTCGTTGCTAATTCTTCCTTATAGCGACGAAATGATTTTCGTCACTAATACTATCCACAGAAATACCTATAGTGACGAAATATTTCGTCACTAAAAATTTCAACTTTTAACGACAAAATATTTCGTCACTATAGATTAATTAAACTCACGCCAAAGTTTCCCTCCACTGGCGCCCATTTTTCAGATCACAATAGTGACGAAATTTATTTTTCATCACTAAATGTTATAATTTTTTTTATTATTAGTGACGAAATTCATATTTCGTCACTAAAGCTGTATTTTTAGCAACGAAAAATATTTCCTCACTAATTTTTGTCGCTAAAAATACATTTTGTTGTAGTGAGAGTTTTCGGGGTTTTAAATCAAATTTGGTTTAAAAAATCAAATAAATAAACAAATAAAATAATGATGTGGAAATTGTGAAATATTCAAAACTTATGTGGCAAGCTTTCATGAAATCAAAAAAAAGTTAGATGTTTCGATTTTATAATATAATAGATAAGCGTCAAAATTAATTTTTTGTGATTTGTGACAAGTCAAAATTTATAGTATTTCTGGCATTAGCTTTTATTTTTTAAATATTTTATAAAAACTATAATTTTTATTAGTTAATATTTTGAATTTAATTAATATATTTTTAAAAATTTGGGAATTGGGAGCTTGGACCTTAGGCGATTGCCTAAAACTTAGTTAATGGTTAGGTCAGCTCTAAACATACAAATGTAGATTTTATAGTATATATAGATGAGTGTCAAAATTAATTTTTTGTGATTTGTGACAAGTCAAAATTTATAGTATTTCTAGCATTAGCTTTTATTTTTTAAATATTTTATAAAAAAAATATAATTTTTATTTGTTAATATTTTAAATTTAATTAATATATCTTTATTTTTAAAAAATTTGGGAATTGGGAGCTTGGACCTTAGGCGATTGCCTAAAACTCAGTTAATGGTTAGGCCAACTCTAAACATACAAATGTAGATTTTATAGTATATATAGATGAGTGCCAAAATTAATTTTTTGTGATTTGTGACATGTCAAAATTTATAGTGTTTCTAGCATTAGCTTTTATTTTTTAAATATTTTATAAAAAATATAATTTTTATTTGTTAATATTTTGAATTTAATTAATATATCTTTATTTTTTAAAATTTGGGAATTGGGAGCTTGGACCTTAGGCGATTGCCTAAAACTCAGTTAATGGTTAGGCTAGCTCTAAACATACAAATGTAGATTTTTATAGTATATATAGATGAGTGTCAAAATTAATTTTTTGTGATTTGTAACATGTCAAAATTTATAGTGTTTCTAGCATTAGCTTTCATTTTTTAAAATTTTTTTATAAAAAAGATATTTTTTATTAGTTAATATTTTGAATTTAATTTATATATCTTTATTTTTTTAAATTTGGGAATCGGGAGCTTGGACCTTAGGTGATTGCCTAAAACTCAGTTAATGGTTGGGCTAGCTTGGAATATACAAATGTGACTTTTTATATTTTAGATTATTTGTTTCTTTGTTTTGTTTTGTTTTTGTTTTTTTTAATAATAATATATATATATATTTTTTTTTTTAGAGAAATAAGCATATTCATAGGGGAGAGGAAATTGAGTTTTAATACAACGACACACCGTAAAACTCTATTCAAAAGCCATGAAAACTGGGACATGTAATGCGATCTTTTGCTTTTTAAATTTTATTTATAAGTGATAGCTATCCTAGATGGAGAGGAGAGATTTCAAATTTGGCTTAAATAGTGGCAGATTTTGAAAATTTTTCCCTTGGGGGGGTGGGGGGAACTAAAAATAACCAAATTCTCAAGTAATAAAAAAAAAATTTTATGATGCAAAACAAGTACTTTATTTTGTAAATTAAAAACTTAATATAGTCCAACAATCACTTAAAAACCCATTCGTTAATCTTGTATTTTATTTTTATATGGGCTAGTTTTGAGATGACTCAATAGATTTCATTGAATTGATTAAAATAATACTCTCATATTGGTGGTCTTTCTAGAATCTCATTCTAAGAAAGCAATATTTATTTGTTGAAGTTCACATCTTTGAGCCTTTTTAGGGGGTTGAACATAGAAAAAAATATTGAGTAGTAGTTTTTGAGTTGTGAATATTTTTTTCTCTTAAAATATACATCAATTACAAATCTTGTTCACATAATTATCCAAATGTGTAAAACACTTGTAAAACATTTTTTTGTGTAACAAGTTAAACCCATATATCTTACTATTTATTAGGACAAATTACAACTTACCCAGTTGTAGTTAAGTTGAAAATTAAGTTGCATACCCGTTGTTCGAAATTTGACACTTTACCCACCTGAGGTTAGCTTAGCTATGCTCTGTTTATTTGCTGGGTTAGTTATGCTTTGTTTGTTTAGGCAAAAATATTTTCAAGAAAATTAGTCATTTTCTAAAAAGTATTTTCCGTAAAACTATTTCATTTTCTTATGTTTGGTAATTACCTTAAATGAGTTGTAAAACAATCTTCTAACTTCCCTTATTTAACTTGCTGTGAGATAGAGTTGTTTTCCAAAAAAAAAAAAAAAAAAAAAAAAATTAATGGAAAACAATCTCTAAAAATAAGCCATACTTTTTCTGTTAACTAAAGATAGTTTTCCTTTAACTTATTTTTTTTATACAACCAAACATTGGAAAACATGGAAAATTATCTTTACATAAGGTTTTCCATCAAAACAAATTGAGTGTTAGAGTTTCGTAACTCATATTTGTTAAAAACATGGTTAAATATGTAATTTTGCTATATTTTTATGTCTCTTTTTTCCAAAAAAAACAAAAAACATAAAAATACAATATTAAATAAGATAAAAAAAGAATCCTACGAAACATTTGCATTATGAGATTTCAAACCACAGGTAGACAACTTAAATTTCAATCAAACCTTAAGTGGATAAAGTGTCAAATTTCAAATTACAATTAGACAACTTAAAGCTATCATAAAATACATAAATATCTAGGGGGTGTTTGGTACACCCACTCAAATATACATTTTCTGTTTTTAAACAACATTACATGCATTTCCATACACTTTTTCACCCACACAAACTTCCACACATGTTTTTAAACACATATACCAAACATCCCCTATTTACTTAGGAAGTGCTTTACAGCACTAAAAAGTAACCCGATTTTTGACCGCACATTGTATTATTTTTTTTAAGAGAGTTTTAACTTATGGTATCCGCTCTTGATGATAACTCTTTATTATCAAATAAAGACACCAATCAGTTTTTGGTGTAGGCGGGAATTGAATTCCAAATTTCTTATACAAGAATAAAAAACTTTACCAGTTAAGTTATCTGAACTCACCCTTTAAAAGGAACTTTGAGGTAGAGACCAGTCACCCGTTCACCAGATCACACTACAACCGGTAGAGACCCTTGGTTGGAAACCTTACATGCCCATACAGTCTCTAACAGTTCTAGTAGAACCTCCTCGAAAAATGAAAAGGAGATAGAACACCTAGAAGAACAATTTCGAGGATTACGGGTAAATAGGCTTTACCAACCCAAGGTAAACCTAACCAGCCTCACCAAGAATTGGTATCCCGGACCTACACCTCCCGACCTCCAATATGAGGAAAGATCTACCTAGTTCGCAGTATCCAGCGGTAAACTCTATGAATGGAACATAGATGGTTTATCTGAACAAGAAATCCTAAACAAGATCCAAGATATAACCGTGGTAGCCAATAACTATCTGAATAAAGGAATTCAAAACACAGAGGTTGTTGAATTCATAGTTTTAGGATTCACAGAAAAACTGTTAGATTGGTGGAATAACTGTCTCTATGAAGAGTCTAAAGAAGACATTAAGCATGCTGTCCAAAAAGATGAAGAAGAGAATCCCATTTTTGACGAACGCATAGGAAGAGGTGTACCCGACGGAGTCAATACCTTGATCTATATGATCATGAAACACTTCGTAGGTAAACCCAGCAACATCACATCTAGGATTTACGATCAGCTAAGTAACCTTAGATGTAAGACTCTTGGAGAATACGGTGGTATAAGGATGTGTTCACCACCCGTGTCATGCATAGAAGCGGTTGTAACTCTCCATTTTGGAAGGAGAAGTTCATCAATGGCTTACCCATATTGTTTGGATAGAAGGTCAAAGAAACTCTTGCTAGCCCTTTAGGTGTCATAGATTATGATAACCTAACCTATGGAGACATCTCTAGCACAATCCGAAATGAAGGAATGAAGATGTGTAAAGATCTCAAAATCCAGAGTCAAGCCAACAAGAGCAAAGCCAAGTACGAAATAGGAAATTTCTTTACCCAATATGGCTTACCTTCAGTCATCCCCAAAAGAAAATCCAAACACAGAGGAGAAGAACCCTCCGAGAAATCCCATAGGAAGAAAACAGCCTCCAAGTACTATAGAAAACAGAAGTTCAAGATTGATGATTTCTATAAGAAAGGAAAATCCAAGTCCACAGGAAAATTCATACCTAAAACATCAGGAAAGTGTTTTAAGTGTGGAAAGAAAGGTCATTTCCAGAAAGAGTGTAAAGCTAAGGCCAAATCCCTTATCAATACCTTCATTAGTGACCAAACCAGTAAGGAAGAAATCTTCAAACTCTTAGAACTTGACCGCCCAGAAAGTGAGTCCAGTGAAGAAGAGAAACACCAGTTGAATAGGTCATCCTCTGAAACCTCTAGAGTATCTTCTAGCTCCTCTAGTGGCACAGATGAAATCCTAACTTGCTAAGATAGTTGTTGTAGAAACAAGACTATCGGTGTTCTTTCTAAACAAGAAAAGCTGCTCTTAGATCTAATAGAACATATCGAAGACCTAGTCACCAAAGCTCAAAGACTCAATGAGTTCCACAAAACCCTAGTTAAGGAAGTCAAGACATCCAAACCTAGGATTCAGGAACCCAAAGTTGACTTGGAGAAAATCTACAATAGTTTTACCAAATCCAAGAAAGAAGTTACAGTCCAAGATCTCCAAAAAGAGATTAAGGATACCAAATCAGAAGTGAGAACCCTTAAGCAAGAATTAACCATCCTTAGGGTTGATCACAATCTCATTGACTAGAGAGTCAAACAATTGGAAAGCACTTCTCATCAAGGCAATGAGGAAAGCACCTCATTACAGAACCCATCTGATGAAGAAGTAGATGAAACAGTTAACCCTACTGTAGATATGGAACAAGAACCAACCAATGAATCGTTCTTACAAACCATCGGTAGAATTAACTTCCGAAAATGACACTCTAAAGTCAGGATTGTCATCAGCAAAGATTTTCAATTTGAGGTAGTAGCCTTAATAGATTCAGGCGCTGATCTCAACTGCATCCAAGAAGGAATCATTCCCTCTAAATTCTTCCGGAAAACCAAAGAAAGGTTAACTTCCGCAAGTGGAGGAAAAATGCAGATTGAATTCAAGATCCCAAAAGCACATGTTTGCCAAGATAATGCGTGTTTTAAGACCACGTTTATTCTTGTCAAAAATATGATAGATAGAGTCATCTTAGGAAACCCTTTCATGTGTCTTTTGTATCCTTTCATCACGGATAGTGAAGGAATCACTACCCATCCTTTTGGCCAACCAGTCAAGTTTAAGTTTCTTAGGAGTCCAGAACCTAAAGACATTAACAGTCTCCAAGAAGTCTCTATTTCCAAGACCCTTAACCTTGTCAATACCAAATTTTCTTGAGAAAATCTAAATCAAGAAAAGAACCTTGATTCCTCTGTATCCTCCATCCTCTTCACAAATGATGATGCTTTGAACCTCAATCAGTTTCATAAATCTTCATCATGTCTCATTTCATGCATCCAAATAAAAAGTATTTGCTCCATAACATCTCATGATTTTAACAAAAATGTTTTCAAAAATAACCATTTTGTTAATACATGACAGGAAGAAAAGCAAATATCTCATTTTACTTGTACCACTAGTAAGTGGAAAATGGCTTCTTCAAGTAGGAACAAAGGAAAAGCTCCCATCCAGGGTTTTCCTTACCAAAGGCATGAAGGCGCTTCTTCTGGACCCGAACCCCGGAAGCAACATCCCTTCAAGAATCTGTTCCACTTAAAATAATATTTTTCAGTGGTAATGTGGCCATCACCCTACAAGAAGTTTTATCTAGGAATTTCCAATTTACAAATGGAGTGTACACAAATCTTCCACCCTCCATCAAAATCATCCTTGATAACCTTCAAAGAGCCTTTACCCAAAGCAATAATCGCCTTTTTCGAAAAACCCTCAGAGCACTAGAAATACACCTAGTAAATCTTAAGGCGAAAATTGAAATAAGCCGAATTTCTTTTAGTTAACTCTTTGGCAAAGAGGATATCCATTCAATGGATAAAACGACTATTATGGGCACCGATTATGCTAGGTTAAGTCTTAAGACTCAAAACCAGCTAAGAAGTGCTGTTACCAACTTGCCTACCGACATACAAGTTCGTATCTTGGGAAGCAAGGCTATGTCTGAATCATGTGACCTATGGTTCAAGCATTTCAGAATTATGGTCACCACCCATTTCCCGGTTTATGGTGAAGACTCGGATGATATTGACAATGCCTTCATCCAATCAACCTGGGAAGAATACTTTGGAAGTAGCCACGGGGTCTATGAAAAGAAACATCCCTTCCCCGGCCTAATAATCAATTATGAAGATTGGTTCGTTGAAGAAGATCTAAGCTGGCTTTCACAAATGTTTGAATATGGCTTTATCAAGCTCATCAAGCTAACAAGTCATGAACAGATCAACCAGTTCCCCCAGATTGTTCGACAAAGTTGTTTTTGAAATCAAAAGTCCTTTTGTTTCCATCGAGATCTTTGAGTACTCTCCCACAATGGGACATTAACAATTGGATGATTGTCCAACCTTCGCACCATCCGTACTCATCAATGGGTACACCCATAATGGCCCCTGGTATGAAGGAGACTCTTACCTCTCTTATGAAGACCCTTATGCTCTTCTTGAATCTTTGGAGAAGTTACTTCAATAATGAGATTATAGATGTCACCAATGAGTTATGGCAGAATTATCATTTTGTTGGAAATATTGGCAGAATTTCAGTATTCACCACCAGGCCATACTTTACAGCCCTCCATACCGAAAGGATTGATTACATTGAGCCTAGACAGTTAATAACTTAAAAGGCAGATTATGAACCTATCCTCTGCATCTTTGTGGTTTTTGTAATAAATATTCCAAGTATCATGAGCATAATTGTGATTACGATCCTCCATGGGATCCCTATGATGGATACCCATCTGGCCATGATACTTATTAAATACCAAGAAATTAGAGTCAGAAGAAAAGAACTCTCCTGCCTCTTCAAAGATTCCAAAACAGCTCCAGGATGCTCCAGAACAGCTCTAGAAGCCCCAGAATAAGCTCAAGAACCACCTTTGCAATTCAGTTACTATTCCAGAAACAGTACCTGCACTAACAAAGCTGCCGACAAGCTACTATTCACCCACAATCCAGAACATTGTGCAAAATTACTATTTAGAAAAGCAAGGGGGATGAACACTTCATGAACAAGGACCATTCTCGTTCACTACACAAGACTTCAAAGAAATCATTGAGGTTAATATTTACTTTCGGCTGAAAAGAAATTCACCCAAGAGTAAAAGCAGTTTACCCTCCGTGATTTCCGTAATCTCCTAAAAGAATCCAAGGCTTCCTCCGGCTATAAAAGGAACCCTTTGCTTGATCTTGATGAGGTCCAGTTTACACACTACCTCGTAGTTCCCTTCTCAAGCTCAGAAACCCCTCTTTACTATTGTAAACAGATGGCTTTCTCAGTTGTTTTCTTAGTTTACATTTGTAATAGAAATGCATTTGTAACCTATTTATGCTTTCGCACCTTTGACCGCCTGAATGGCACTCTCCCCCCTTGTCTCGTATATATATATATATATATATATATATATATATATATATATATAATGATTTTCAATAATACATTGAACTTTAAGGCTCAATTAATCACATATATTTAAATGGAAAACTCTTGAATTTAATAATTAAAAACTATCCGAAACAATAATTGAAATAATGTTTAAGTGAAACCTCAATTCAATAATTAAGAACAATCTAAATTATTAAACATTTAAAAATTCGAAGTGTAAAGAGACTCACATGAAAATTTAATTTTTGTCCTTGAAAGTATGAAAGAAGGCACTGAAACTCGAGTGAGTTTCACCCTACCAAGTTTAAGTTTAAACTTAAAGTTTAAGTCTTGTGCGTTGCATGATACATGTGTGTGTATATGCATGAAAAATGATCTAAATTTAATATTTATTATAGAAAAGAGGTGGTGTAGTCTTACCCCTATCTAGTTAATTCTTATTATAATTCCTTTGTATAATGTGTGAATATGAATGAAAAATTATCTGAATTTAACATATATTGTAGAAAAAAGGTAGTGTAGTCTTACTTTTATCTAGCTAATTCTTATTATAATTCCTTCGTGTAGTGTGTGAATATGCATGATAAATGATCTGAATTTAACATATATTGTAGAAAAGAGGTGGTGTAGTCTTATCCCTGTCCCGAAATTTTTTTTTTATTAATTTACTTAAAATAAATAATAAAAATAACTAAATATTTTACTTTTAAGTTACATAATGAATGCATGTTGTGTGAAACCAAGGTATCATAATATGCACACACACACACACACACACATATATATATAAAATTATTTTCAATAATACATTGAACTTTAAGGCTTAATTAATCACATATATTTAAATGGAAAACTCTTGAATTTAATAATTAAAAACTATTTGAAACAA
Organism: Quercus dentata; assembly: GCA_028216015.1. Classification (NCBI taxonomy): domain Eukaryota; kingdom Viridiplantae; phylum Streptophyta; class Magnoliopsida; order Fagales; family Fagaceae; genus Quercus; species Quercus dentata. Next base: position 25,009,269 of record CP116453.1, read on the forward strand.
TAATTGAAATAATGTTTAAGTGAAACCTCAATTCAATAATTAAGAACAATCTAAATTATTAAACATTTAAAAATTTGAAGTAGAGAGAGACTCATATGAGAATATAATTTTTGTCCTTGAAAGCATGGAAGAAGGCACTGAAACTCGAGTGAGTTTCACCCTGCCAAGTTTAAGTTTAAACTTAAAGTTTAAGTCTTGTGCTTTGCATGCTACATGTGTGTGTATATGCATGAAAAATGATCTAAATTTAATATTTATTATAGAAAAGAGGTGGTGTAGTCTTACCCATGTCTAGTTAATTCTTATTATAATTCCTTTGTGTAGCGTGTGAATATGCATAAAAAATTATCTGAATTTAACATATATTGTAGAAAAGAGGTGGTGTAGTCTTGCCTCTATCTAGCTAATTCTTATTATAATTCCTTTGTGTAGCTTTGTCAATATACATGAAAAATGAACTGAATTTAACATATATTGTAGAAAAGAGGTGGTGTAGTCTTATCCCTGTCTAGAAAAATTATTTTTTTATTAATTTACTTAAAATAAATAATAAAAATAAATGAATATTTTACTTTTAAGTTATATAATGAATGCATGTTGTGTGAAACTAAGGTATCATAATATGCATATATATATATATATATATATATTGAATGGAAGATGGTAGAGATACCTAATATATATATATATATATATATATATATATAAAAAATGATTTTCAATAATACATTGAACTTTAAGGCTCAATTAATCACATATATTTAAATGGAAAACCCTTGAATTTAATAATTAAAAACTATTCGAAACAATAATTGAAATAATGTTTAAGTGAAACCTCAATTCAGTAATTAAGAACAATCTAAATTATTAAACATTTAAAAATTTGAAGTAGAGAGACTCATATGAGAATTTAATTTTTGTCCTTGAAAGCATGGAAGAAGGCATTGAAACTCGAGTGAGTTTCACCCTTCCAAGTTTAAGTTTAAACTTAAAATTTAAGTCTTGTGTGTTGCATGCTACATGTGTGTGTATATGCATGAAAAATTATCTAAATTTAATATTTATTATAGAAAAGAGGTGGTGTAGTCTTACCCCTGTCTAGTTAATTCTTATTATAATTCCTTTGTGTAGCGTGTGAATATGCATAACAAATTATCTGAATTTAACATATATTGTAGAAAAGAGGTGGTGTAGTCTTACATCTATTTAGCTAATTCTTATTATAATTCCTTCGTGTAGCGTGTGAATATGCATGAAAAATTATTTGAATTTAACATATATTGTAGAAAAGAGGTGGTGTAGTCTTATCCCTGTCTAGCTAACATATATTATATATATATAAGTTAGTGTTAATATATAATAGTTAAGATATTAATCTTTGGAAATGGTATCTCATACGGATTAGTATTTGAATTGTGGGTTTTGGTAGTTAGAAGTTAGCGCATAGTATTTAATAATTAGAAAATTACTTTGCAATTTTTTTAAACCAACCCCTTAAAAAAGTTTTAGAAGAGTTTAAATCACATTAATAAATTATCTCTCTATTCATTTTTTTTTTTTTAAATCATGTTAAAAAAAGTTACTAATAAAATTATTATTAGTAAACATTTCTTAGCCTTATCTATTTAGCTCTATTGCCAAATTTATATAAACTCTTTTATTTTATTTTATTTTATTTTTTTTAAGAATATAACACAACCAAAAACCTATAAACGATAATTTTCATTCAATATGAAGAATATAATCAAAATTATTCATAATTTAAAATTAAGAAATTAACACAAATTATAAATTAAGATATAAATTTAGAAAAACAATGAAGAATAAACCTATTTGTTTTTTTCTATCACTTTGAGAGCGTGTTTTTTTATTTATTATTATTTGTTTTTTTACATGTAGTAATATAATTTAAATAAAAAAAAAGATTAGATGAAGAGTTTGAATTGTAATCAAATTAAAATTTATTATTAACTTATAAATTATAATAATAAAAGGATTAGATGAAGAGTTTGGATTGTAATTAAATTAATATTTTTATCAATTTAGAAATTATAGGAGAAGAAGATAAGTACAAAAAAAATTATATTAATTTTTTAAAAATTCTAAAAAAATTTCTACAATTTAATACAGTCACTTGGCACAACTATAACTTCTATGCCCAACTTTTATTATATAACTAGTAATAGGCCCGTGCGTTGCACGGTTTTATGAAAAAACTTATAAAATAAATGTGTAAATAATTATATATTTTAATAGACTCAATAAAGATAAAAGAAAAAATTATCAAGTGTAAATAATTATTTCACTAAAATAAGGGGTAAGATTTCTTCCTAAAACTAAATTAAATTGATAATTCCAAATTGAATTTTAAATTGATAATTATTTAAAAAAATGTACTAAACAATTGATAAATCTAAAATTAATATAATCTTGATAATATTATAAATTAAAATTAAAGTTGATAATTAAAGAATACACGTGTAGAACATCTTGATAATTTGATGTAACATAAAAATCAAATAAGAAAATTGTTAAAATTAATCTATTAATTCTAACCATATTTAATCATTAATTCTAAGACCCTAACCCTAAGCATATAAATTAGATCAAAGCTAAGAAAATTAGTTTAAATAAAAGGCAACCAATACACAAAACCTAATCAATTTAATAAAAACAAAATACAAAAACAAAGAAAGAGCCTTTAGAAACTTGACAATGTTTTCGAATGTTTTGAATTCATTAATTAAAATCACATGAAGACAAAAAACCAATAATAACAGTAAAGAAAATAAACAAAATGAAAATAATAATAATAATAATAATAAAAGAAGAAAGAATGCATATCTGCATTGTCATGGGATTTAGGCATTCACATATTGAAATAAGTTTCACTCCAAAAAGTATATATAGAGTTATATATATTGGTAGAGTTCCATTTGAAATGTAATTCATTTAAATCTTATTGAAATTAAAGATATCTAATCAAAGTGTTTGTTTTTATTCCATAAAAATTGGAATTAAAAAAAGGTCATATGAATAGAATGAAGAAAAAAAAAAAAGAAAAAAAAAAAAAGAAGAGTTGATTGAACATAACATAACAGGTAAAAAATTAAAATTTAAAAAAAGAGAGAAAGAGAACGTGGTTGATAGCTATAAGGAATTTTGATATATATATATTTAAATGTCATCAACGTAGAAATTATCAAATTAATGGAGATATATACTGTTTCTTGGGATAGATTTATATTAATCACCTCTTGAAGAATTTGGATTGTGCTTATCCCTTAATAATCAAGTTTTGTAGCTTGATATTCTGATAAAATAATATTAATTTAATAATATTAGAATTTTGAAAATTTAGATGATAAATATTATCTAAATTAAATTTTTGTATGTTAAATATTATCCCTAATTTAATAAATATATCCTAACAAATAAAAAAATAATGTTAATTAGATGATAAATATTATCTAAATTAAATTTTTGTATGTTAAATATTATCCCTTAATTTAAATATATCCTAACAAATAAAAAAATAATGTTAATCTAATTTTATTTAATGATAAGAATGAATTAAAGTCCTGGTAGTATATTATTCCTATTTAGTTCTTTAAAAATCTAAAATTTTAATAAAATTTCTGCAATTTAGTGAAGGCACGTGGTACAACCACCGCGTCTAAATCCAACTTTTATTATATATAAAATGATATATGATATTAGCTACTACTTCGAAAATGAAAAAATAAAATAAAATAAAAATAAATTAAAAATTAGCAAAAAAGTGAACGAAAAAATAAAATTTAAAATCAAAACTTATAATTACATAATTAGTAACTTATATATTTGCCACCTGGAAGGTTGACATGCCACATAATTTCATTGATTTGTCCGCAACTTTTTGGTGGGTAGACTTTCACTTACTTTTTGAAACAGGGGGCACGGGCAGGCAATAAATTAAAAGAGTAGGGGTAAAAAAGAGAAAGCAAAAGATAGAAAAGAAAGAAACGATGAATACACGGACTCATAGTTACAAAGGCCTCTTCAGGATTTTCGTTGCTAAATAACTGTAATATGCTAAGTATTTCGTTAGTTGTCCTGTTACGAAACAATTTGTAATAATAGCATCTCGAGTTTCTTAAACTCGAGATTCAATTTAAAAATCGAGCTTTTAAGACTCGTTTTTGTTGTTTTTCGATTCTTTGACATGGCGAAAGTTTCCACTTGGATAGCGAGTTTATAAAACTCGATTTTGGAAATCGAGTTTTATAAACTCGCTTTCGCTTTAACGCTTTTTTCCCTTCCCACTTAAAACAATCTACAGAGACCCGTTCAAAATCTCTCAATCTCGGACTCTCTCAAACTCTCTGAAACTCTCTCAAACTCTCTGAAACTCTCTCAAACTCTTCCCCTCACTGTGAAAATTTCAAAATCAACTCACTCTCTCAAACTCTCTCAAACTCACAAACTCGTCGTGTCAAGGTGGTTCTCCCATTGAGACTCGACCACCGAAACCGAGTTCTCTCCCATTGTCGGTGAGGCACTCAAAGTCGATCTGCTCCCATTGAACCACCGTGCGCCTAAGGTACTCTCTCTTTCTCGAACTCCAATCTTAGGTTTTGGAATTTCATGATGTTTCCTATTTCGTTTTTCAATTTCGGATCTTTCTGGGTTTTGGTGGTTCATGTCATTTCAGTGAATGCATGTATATTATTCTGTTTGGTTGTTTGGGAAATTAATTTTAGCAAAACTGATTGAGCATTTGATTGGGTTTCATTAGTGTAAAAAGTGTTAATATCTGGATTACATTGATATTTAATCTAGTTTGTTCGGGTTTCATTTGATTTGTTTGTGGGTTTTGTTTGATTTGTTTGTGTATCTTGTTTCATGGTATTTTCACCGATTTGTTTTGGGTTTGTTTTAATTTTCTGATTGTATTTTCGTTTGTGGGTTTGTAAAGCAAATTATGGGTTTGATGAAATGGTTCTATGAACGGTGTATGAGTTGTGAAGTAATAAGTGAGAATATTCATTTGAAAAAAATGAGAACTTACACCTGAAAAATAATGGAAGGAAATGGAGTCAACAAAACAATACATCTAAGAATTTTTTTTTATTGGGTTAAAAATACTCAAATCAAGCCAAGGAACGAAAGATAAAAAAATATTAGTTCAAGAAGAGGATTATACCTGTGTTTGGAGTGTTTGGACCAAGAGCGATTCTGTGTTTTGCATCTCAGGATGAACCGGAACCTATGGATCTTATATAACATTGGTCCACAAATCTGTTTTCTGCAATTACATTTTTATTTTTAATTTATATTTACTTATCTGGGGAAGGAGGGAAAAAAAGAAGAAGAGGACGAGGATTATAAAAAAGTCTTTTTCAATTCTTAACCACCCAAAGGTTAGGAACCTCATGTGTAACTAAACATTAAGAAGTTGATGCATTGGGGTGATTGTGCGGAGGTAACACTAAGCTGAAATTAGAAGTTAGAAGTTAGAAGTTAGAAGTTAGCTGTCCACACTTACTGCACCACCAACAACATAAAATTTAGAAGTCAAACACCATCAAAGAAATCTTAAAAAGTGGGAAACAGAGTCACACCTGCAGACTTTTGAAAATAAAGTTTGATAACTACAGATCCAATGCTACAAAAACAAAAGCGAAAAAGTTATAAATCTTAAATATGTATGATAAGATTGTACAAAAAAAAAATAGTAGACAATATAATTAGCCCAATAAACTCAAAGAGATGGTACCGAAAGAGAATGTAGAGTCAAGTTTTGACTTGATTTCCAAGGAAATACTGCAGAGCCATAGCAAAGATGCTCCCGCAATAGGAAAATGCTAAAATAAGTAGGAAGTTTTACCCACCTGAACTAGGAGAAAGATAAAATGACCAAAGAAAGGCTATTACCGTGATGCATCTAAATACATGATAAACTGAAAAACCTCTAGAATGTATGTAGTTGCCTCCTGTTAAATACAAGAGAAATCAAATACATTGCAGCTAAGCACCCTCAATAATAAAGGAAAAAGATAATAGTAAAACAATAAGGCTCAATAATTATTAAAAAAAAAAAAAAAAGTACAAAGACAACATAAACATAAGCATTTACAATATGAAAGCCAGGGAAAAACTAAAAGCTTCAAAATAGAAGACAAAATAGATCACAATATGTAAAAAGATAAAGATTTTGCAAAATAAAGGGGAGGACAAAAGATATCCACACTCAACGATCCTGCTCTTAGTTTATTTGAACTGTGATAATTATGTTCTTTAGATGTTTCCATGGAAGCCTCATTAGTTGAAGAGGGCAGCAAAGAAGCTCTTTTCAACCAGTCCAATCACTCATAAGTGAAAATTTTCAAATTTGGCACTTCTTTTTCCAAATGCATTAGAACATCTGATAGTGTCTTAAAACCGCTAAGCTCTTCTTGATGATTTTCCATCGGTACTTGGGGACCACAAAGTTTCTTTGAAGCTGATTTGGCATCCTGATCATGTAATCCATCATCAAGGTGAGGAAAAAATCGTCTTTTCTGATCGGTGAAGGCCTTGAGAGCTAACCCGCAAATATTCAAGCATAACTAATCAAGAACCGGTTGGTGCATGGCCATTGAAGAACATGCAGTGGCAATTTATTAAGACTAGAAGGGGTATGTGCTAAGTAATATATTAATAATAACAATATATTGATCAGTTTAACACTTAAAACAATTGCTCCTTTAGTATGAGCATGGCATGACTAAAAATATAAATTCCTACATCCTCAAGAAAATATGTAAGAGCAGATTAATGTAGTTTTTTTTTTTTGATAAGTAGCAAGATCAATGTAGTTGTATCTTGTATGTAAACCTAATGCAATAGCATTATGAACCAAGAAGTCTCCAGGCAGAAGCCCCATTCCCCAATTGATTAACTGATTCGGACCAAACGCAGCATTGGTAGAATGCGGCCTTGTCGTATGGTCTTTCTGTCACGGTTTTTTTTTTTTTTTCGGCCAGCAGGAGTAGAGCATGCACTACAGCCAAACTTTTATGAATTATGGATCTTCTTCGATTGATGGATAACAACAATAAAGTGGGATAGCAAGTCCTATGCACAAGTTTTAATAGTGGTTTCTATCTTTATAATGTCATAAGTGGCAGGAAACATGATACTCACACAGTCCATATATGTTCAACCAATTGATAAATAAGCATGCTAAAAGTTCATAACCAACACAAAGCGAGAATTAATGAAAGTAGTCATTTTATTTGGTACAGAATTCAATTTCTTTTAATTGTAAAAGTTTACAAAATTATTCCAACTCCAAAAAATTCATTATGTTTTTTTCTAACTTACCAATTCTAATTTCTTTGATTGCGTAAACATCATCGATTTGCATGTTTTTTGGTATGATTGCGAACTTACGTTTTTTGAAGAAAATTCTATTTTACAGTAGCACTCCTTTGCCCCTACACTATTAATGATCTCACGTTGCATTGTTTGCAGTATGGAGCCTCGGATTGATGAGGAGTTAGAGGTCTTGGACCCCGGTCCGCGTGAGAGGTCATTGTTGACACGACAGCCATATCATCGATCGAGGGCCATTTGGAATGGCGAGGTGAAATTTCTAGTTCTAACAACTGCTTTAATATTTACGTTGTCTTTGATTGTTAGTTAGCAAGTTCTTTCAATGTTGTATTTCTAGTTCTAACAACCGCTATAATTTTGATCGATTTTGTAGGACTCGGGCCCACTTACGTGCCGTGGTCGCACTAAGGAGATGGCAAACGTTCGGATGCAAGATAATCGAGTCATTGATATTATCAAATTGCTAAGGCTAGAAGGATTGTTTAGAGCCCCTTCAAGAGAGATAGACAATTGCCTAATATCGGCCCTAGTTGAGCGATGGCGGCCGGAGACTCATTCTTTCCATCTTCCACATGGTGAGATGACAATCACCCTAGAAGATGTGGAGGTAATTTTGGACTTCCGATAGACGGTGACGTCTTGGTTGGGCCGACTCTCTGTGGTGGATGATGGGGTTGGAGGCGATTGTGTACGGAGTTGCTGGGTTTTAGTCCGCTGAATGACAATAAAACATTGGTGGGGCAAAGAATTCTCATCACCGACTTGTTGAGGCCGTTGCGCGCCATTGCCTCATGACGCAACGGAGATGCGGATACACCGGTATGCCCGGTGCTATATGTTAGCGCTAATAGGGGACAAACTTTTCATGGACAAGTCGGGAGATAGGGTGCATTTGATGTTCCTGGACTTCATGCGTAACCTTCGTGATCCGCCACATTATAGTTGGGGTAGTGGTTGCCTGGCCTGGTTATATAGGGAGTTGTGTCGGGCAAGCGAGAAAGGGGCATCGCAGATTGGTGGGGCGTGCACCTTGGTCCAGTATTGGGCATGGGCAAGGTTGCCATTCTTGTGCCCGAGGATAGAGCCCCCACCTGGATGTGATTATGGCCCATGGCCATATGCTCCACTTGCATTTAAGTAAGTCTTTTCTTGATACCAAGTGTGTTCTGCAATGTACTCTTCTTAGTAACTAAATTGTATTATTGTTCTTATGTTTTTTGCTTGCTTGTAATTGTAGGTGGGTGCGGGTGCCAAGCCCGAAGAGTAGACCATCCGACATGGCCTTGGTCCACTATCGCGAGCTATTAGTTACAATGCAGCCAGAGCAGGTAATAATATTCAAAAATTTGTTTGGTTATGATCATTTTCGTTAATAATATGATTGCTTCATCCTTTAACATATCTTTTGTTATAATTTTAGTTTTTTTACCCTTTATATATGTATTTTCCCTTGTTTCACATTTGAAGATGCTATGATAATTGTTTTTTTTTTTCTATCGTAGATTGTGTGGCAGCCATACGAGGCACACTTCACCCACCTTCCCGAGTTCTCGTTGCGAGGAGGGATATGTGGACAGCAAGGGTGCCGCTTTTGTGTTTTTGCATAGTAGAGAGACACCACCCGGCACCGTGTCCTTCGACGGTTTGGCTTGAGCGCAGAGCGACCGACCATGTTGTCTACGATGATAGGCTGCATAAAATCGACTTACGTGGGAAGGTGGAAAGGAATTGGAGGGAGGAGCATGGACCGTATATCATTTCTTGGGAAATGAGACGACAACAAGTTTGTCGTGCACCTCCTCGATTGGTGAGATGCCCCGCAATCATGCCTATTACGTGCTGTACCGTCCGGTCACTTGAAAGTATGTCGACCATAACAACAGCTAAATTAGATATTATGGTAATGTGTTCTACTTACATTTGATTGCCTACTTCGTTTTACTTGAGTACATGTATGAACATAAAATCAATTTCTATGAATTTCTCAAAGAAATCTGGTTTGCTTTGACTGACATGTAATGAAATAGTTTTTGATACATATAGTATTCTAATAGAACTGTTAGTTTTGAGTAGATTCATAAGTATTATATTATTCATTCATTAATTGATACATAAATGTCTCATGGTTCTTTCTCCGTTTGATTCAAAGCCATTTAGCGCTGTTGGCGATGCTTCCCGAAGGCGCCCAAGCTCACAACCATGTCCGGCGTATCCTAAATAATGTGGCTGGCCTTGGTGGTGGTCCTGCAGTAAATGAGCATGCAAACAATGGGGATGAGACTGAACTAGCAGCTGCTGCAACCCCAAGCACAAGTGCAGCACCCGTAAGTACACCGACCCGTGGTCATCGTGCTACTACAAGCCTAAGCACAAGCGCAGCTAGGGGTCGTCTTCGACCTGCTACAAGAACCCCAAGCACAAGTGCGAGTTAGGGGCCGTGGTCGGCGTGCAACAACCCCTCGGGTTGTAACTACTCTTGAGATGCCTCCACCCATCCCGCAAGCATCTCCTCGGCCTGAGGTCCCTTCACCCATCCCATATGCATCTCCTCAGCCCGAGGTCCCTTCACCCAGCCCACCTTCGCAGCCCAATTTCGATGTCGGTATTGACCAAAATGTGACCCCTCCTATACTCCCGAGACACCCTCATACCCACACACTGGCTCTAGTGCACCCACTCCTGGCCTCTACATAGAGCAGGATTACCCACCTACCACATCCTCATCTGACCCTCTAGGACCTCCGGTTGGGATTGACACTGTAGAGCCACATATTGATGTACCGGACCTTAATCCCCCTCATCAGCCCTCACCCCCACGAGGTAGACCGCAACGCAAGAGAAGAGCACCCACGTGTGGGACAGGTGGACACAAAATAGGACACCGAGGCCCCGCTATGGTATGATAACTTTAATTTGAATGTAATAATATATTTTCTACTTCACTTTACTCTTACCATTATGGAGAATATTGATTGCATGCATGTAATGGAATTTGCAGCACGATGATGACCCTAAGGTTGATGCCCCGCAGCCTCCTCCCCCACCCAAACATTACACGAGGGCTAAAAAACACAAAATTGGTGAACCTTGAGTAAGTGCCTTGAAAATTATGTTTCATACTTTACATATTAGAAACTTTAGGATTTTAATTGACTTTCAATACATTACCATTGTAGTAAATGTTATTTTCCCTCATTTGATGATGTATGCAAATTTCTATTTATGTGTTATTCCAGGGTGGAAGTTACATTTTTGAGTTTGAAAATTTCTTAGATCTTCAAGTTTGTCGAGAGTTTGTGGGTAAGTCTCAACTATTATGCACATTACTTATTTCAAGCTTGTTGACCTATAATTATGTGTTGTCAATCTAGTTCAAAGGTTTAGACATTCTGTTAGGTCGAGTGTAGTTGATATGGATCTTCCCCTTTGTAAATGCATGAAGCAGAATAGACATTCTGTTTGGTAGTGGTCCACCTCTTGAGTTTGTAGTTTAAGGCATCTTATATATTTTTTGTAGACGTATATCTCAATTCTAATTCAGCTTTAGTTTAATCGAGATCTACTCTTGCTTTGGTTTATGACAAATATGATGCTCAAGAAATTTCTTAATATGATAAAATTGGTTAATTTTTGTGCTAAAGAAAGTTTGATTTGCATGTTTTAGGAATAATTCTATAAATCAGTATTGTTCTTTCTTGGATGCTTCCATTTAAAGATATAGAAAACCTTGGATTGGTGATGCAATCCCTTATCCACATTACAAACTTCACTGGAAAACCAGTAGCTATCAAGCACATGGTAATAAAATTCCAATTTACAGAGTCATAAGCTTTCCTTAGGTCTGCTTTAATAGCACATCTACCTAGACCACAAAGATACCTATTACTTGAGAAAGGAGGCTTGGAGTTACCTTAGGATTAGTAACCTTCACTTGAGCTTGCTTTCTCCTTGAATTATCGTCTTCACTGCATCTACAACCTCCTTAGCCATAGGAACCCATCGTCTCTTAGTCATCCTCTTTGGATCAACCATTTCAAGATATTACCACAATTGGCGTGAGTGTCCAAAAATTTGCATTTTGGACACTTCATAGGGATCCATGGGTACTCAATCCCAACAAGAAATTAATTACCATTCCCCATATCAACTTAAATCTCCCTAGGAAACTCAGCCTCGAGATCAACATCCATAAAAACCTGAGTAAAACTAAGCCTTTGATTCACTTTAGTTACAGATGTCGTGTACAAAGGCCTTTCAACCCCACTGGCCACATGCCCTAAACAAATGTGATTCTAGTACTCCACAGGGAGATGAAAATTTTTATCCAAATAGGAATTTTCCTTAAAGAAAGATCAAGAAATTGCATTCTTGGCTGCCACTTACGCAAGAAGATGGATTTGTTTGCAATATGCCAAAGTCGAGCTTCAAGAACAGAGTCTGTACTTCGAGTATCCGGGAATTGGAATAAGAACATGCCATTATCCAGAGCAAATACCTCCACAAGACCATATTGACCCCATGGATCCTCCACAAAATGTTTCACCAACAGGAATGAACGAGCCTTGTTAAAGAATTTCCCAATTAAACTTGATTCCCATTTAGCAATGCCCTAATCCACACCCTCCCTAGGTGGTTGAACAACTATTTTCCCATTGATACTTTTTAGCTCAAAGAATTGCAATTGAGAAGAGCTAGTAGATTCATTCTGAAATAGAGACCTCTAGTTGTTGTGGAGATAAAAAGAATAGGAATGGGGAGAAGGGGATTATGAATGATCAACCTTCAACCCCCAAAAGAACAATTAAATCAATAAAGGAGTAGGATTGATCGCATTGATAAAGATCTAGTGTATTGATTGTTTGACTTGTGAAATCTTGAAAAAGTCATGTTTATCTCAAGTTATGCCTTCCTTTTGTTTTGTTTTTACTTTTATTTTTATTTTTGGGTTGTTTTGCTTTGTGTGTGTGGTGCAGTTTGAGAATTAAGTTGACAACATATGTTAGATATATAATATCGAGGTTTAGCCATGCCTTTACTCAGATGATGTTATCATTTCCTTTATACAAACAAAAAGTTTCATTTCTGAAAGCATTCTTGGAATTGACATTGATTCTGGTAAGATTCTATTCATCATAATATCTTTTGCTCCAAAGTTCTATGTAAGTTGAAATTAAGCTCTTTTGTCTATGATTCTGTTCTTTCATGTTTTCAGGCTTTGGGTAAAAAATGGAAAAATAAATATTGATTTACTGTGCTTGAAATGAGCTTTAAAGGGCACGACATTATTAATACCTGTGCCGAATAATCCAATGGGGGATAAAGGGGGAAATTGAACAAAAGGAAAAAAGATAAACCCTAAGAATCAGCACTTAGGAGTTTGCCTAACGTCATCACCAAGAATCGAAAACTTAGGAATCAACACCTAAGTTGCTAGGAATCAACACCAAGCAATTGTAATTCTTCCAATTCAAATTTCATTTCATCAAAGTCCCTTTGATAAGAGTACATAGTTTGTTTTTATAGGAATACAAAACCCTTGTTCTAACAGGCGTAGGAAACCTAATTGCCTTATTACAAAAAATAACCAACTTTAAATAAAAACACTCCTAAACCTACTTAAATAATAAGGCCTAAAATAAAATACCATAAGAAATACAACTGACTTGCAAAATAAAATAAAACTAAATTAAAATTAAGGTTTTTTTTTTTTTTTTTTTTTTTTTTTTGTGTGTGTCTCCCGCATGAATACCCCTTCTTTACACTCAGGTGCATTCACACAAGCTATTCTACATTCCTCTAGTATTACTTTCTAGCATTTTTCCCTAGAGCTGTCAAAACTTCTGCGGAATGAATGCTTTAGTAGCATATTTTTAATCTATAGGCATGTGCAATATTGAAATAAGTGCATATAAAGTGCCCACATTCTGGTTTTTTGGTTATATATTGACCTTATAGCCCCTAGATAAAGATAATCGACATGTCTGTTTCCCAAGCTTGATGAGTCTCTTAGGCTAAGATCCTGGATGTATGTGTTTGACTCTGATTAGAATCAATGCCTAGCTTGAACACTTTATTTTTGAAAACCTTAGGCCAAATCCTAGCCAAACATACATTGTTTCGAGGTTGGGTTAGTTGAAACTTAACGATTGTTGTTCATATCATTTAAAAGTATGGTTTTACCAAGTATGAGACAAAGGTGTGCTCAAGTATTGAAGTTTTCAAGGTTGAAATGGACCTCAAATCAGGGATTGTGCTTAATGTAATCTTCTTTATGTGCCGGATCGAATAGAGGATGCAAACTCGGCATCTCAACAAATTTGAACGTCTTTGGGAAGACACATGCAAAGGCTTCAAAATTGGAGGTTTCAAGGAGTGCAAATGGTTCAGAGCAGAGTGTTGCTGCATCACCAAATGAAGAGATGATGGAAATTTATAGGGACTGTTCTTCTCTGGCTCAAATCTGTTTCACATGGTCTCATTCAACAAGAAAAATTTTGTTCGAGTAGGTGTCCACCGGAGAAGAAATATGATACTATCTTTTGGTAAGTTTTTTCTTGGCTATGTTATGTCTAGTGTCTAGTATAAAGTAAAAGAAAGAGATAAGAGAATCTTGTTTTCAGGAATAAGCAATAACTTTCTTACAAAAACTTCATGCTACCTAATCCTTTTGCTTTGCTTTCATTACAAAAAAAAATAAAAATAAAAAAATTTAAAAACTACCTAAATAACTTAATGCTACTAACCTCTCTCCAATCATTTAGCACTTATGTGCCTCAATTTTCTGAATGTAAAAGTTTGTGAAGTTCTTGTTTTAGCTAGTGGATAAATATATTCATGAGTTTTTTGATAACAGCTTCATTTTATTTTATTTTTTAAAAGCATTTGGGCCTCTTCCAGTTCAAAAATAGCTTTTCTAAACATCTGTAACAAATAATGGAAACAATTATTATATCGATAGTTAATATGTATTGTTATTACATTTTACATGCTATTATAAAACTCATTTATGGTTCATATTTTGCTTAACCTTAATGCTCTGTTTGGTAAGATTTGTTGTCTCCTGCAATGCGGCTTGAGTGTAACAAAATGGGTTCATCTGAATTGGGGTGATGATGGATTGATTACATTATTTTCAAAGATTTGGAGACTGCTTCGTCCGGTAATATTTATTTATTCTTATTATGCACATTTTATTTTCTTCAAATTATTGATGGGGTCTTGGTTGAGGATGGTTGTGGTTTTATGGCACTTTGCCCCTTGTTTTATGAAATGGTATCTTGAACAATATATTCAGGAGTTATTATTTTCTTAAGCGGGGTGGTGTTCTTGTGTTGGAACCTCAACCTTGGAAGTCATATGAAAACAATCGTCTTGTGTCCGAGGTAATCATTGTTTTTGCATCTCTAAATGATAGCTATTTTATATATGGACAACTAATTAAATGTTTATTTATTAATATGTAATCATAAGAGGTGTTGTAAACCCTAGACTGTTGCATTCAACAGTTATACACAATAGTTATGACAAGGGAGCCTCACAGAGGTCTGTATGTCATGGGATTCCTTTTGTCTGCGTTATTAATCATTTGCTACTAGGCTGTAGCATTAGCTCTTCAACTCTCTTCTCTTCATGCTCTGATAATGAGCATATCTAAGCCTGTTCATCCACAATATGGAGAGTTTCTGGATTTCCTTTTATCTCAAACTTTTCCCCTTTTATCTTATTTTGTTTGTAATATTAGTGTCTCAAAATTGTCCATCATAAAAACGGAGAGTTTCTTGATTTCCTTCAGACACAAGACTCTGTATATAAAACTCGCTTCTTCGGAATCTTGGGGCCATCTTTTATGGATGGTCTTGCTTGTTTTTTCCTGAAATTTCATTGAACCAAATCCATTTATGTTTAGGGTTTTGTTTAATCAACAACTAAGTCATCTAATCTGTATGTTGTTGAGTTTATGGCCATTTGATGGTCTGATTTGGAGTATGGAATAGGAAAAGAACAGGCATGTTTGTAATGGTATTGGAATCTTTCATTCTGGGCCTTCTAGCACATGAACAGCTCAACCTCTTTGATATGTAGTAGCAAAGGGATTATGGTATGATACATCCCTTGCCTTTTCATGTTAGGATCTTTACCTCATTGGCTAATTGCAGGACAATTTTCCATGTACTTTTTTTATCAATCGATTTGTATTTCAATACTTGAAATGAGGTGTATTTTGTATTGGGTTCAAGAGGGTTCATGATTTGGGAAGGAAAAAACAATTGTTAAGTTTTCTTACCTTACGTGTTTTGGACTTGTAATAGCCTTATCATGCAATTTTGTAGAATGTGCTACTACGTTTGTGTTAGTTATGTTAGTTATGCTCTTAAGCATTTCACATTTTAAGGTCGGTAACTTTTCTTCGCTAATGGTTTTATCTTGCACAGAAGAAGAGAATGGAGAAACCCAATCTGGGCGAATTGTAGCACGTATTTACCAGTCGTGCAGTCAAATTCATCGACTACGGCATGATGGGTGATGGTTCCAAGTCTGAAAACAAAAAAGAATTCAACACAAGTTGTTTAGGGAATTTCGCGAAGAATTTGGTCGGGAAGAGCCTGGGCGAAGGTGTAATGTTCCCTCCAAATCAACTACTTCCTGTTTTTATTGTAGGTTAAAGCTTAGTCATTGCTTTTCGAGATCTTTTTTATTGCAATATTACTGTGACTTTTTTGATTACAATATTATCGGACAACAACTGTGGAATTTGGATGAGTATGATCTTGTATACAAGAAATACAAATTGTGCAATTTGGATAAGTATCACGTATCAATTAATTATATTGCAGTGACCTCTATTTCGAAGCATACAATATATAGGCAAAGGAGAGTGATTGACCATTATATACATATTACTAATAGATTTGTAAACAAAAATAAAAAATAAAAAATAAATTGCCACAGATTGAGAAAAATGGAAGAAAATTTTTTTTTTTTTGATAAGTAAGAAAGATATATATTAAAAGGTACCTCATGAAAACACAAGGCAGAACAGAGAATACAGAGAAGGAAACAAACAAAAAATAGAGACAATGAGATAACTGAAACAAGAAAACAAACGGAGAGAACAAAGAGCATATTAATTACAGAGAAGATAACTACGGAACATAGGGATAGAATCACTAGAGGTGAGTCCCCAAGCCTTAGACCAATCAATAAGAGAGCCACTAAAATAAGCGAGCAACTAGTCATCGGACTTGTCCCTATCCTGAAAAGTACGCCAATTACGCTCCCTCCAAATACACCACAATAGGCACACCGGAAGTAGATAAAAATGGAACAATTATTACTAAAGAATAGACTAACTTCTACGGGTAAAAACCTAAAACACGGGGTTTTTTTATTTAAATTTTTTTCCTTTAAAGATAAAATTGTAAAATCATGGAGAAAATTGCTTGTAAATAATAGGCAAAATTTTAGGAATAAAAATACCGGGTAAAAACGTTTTTTTCCTCTTCTCTTTAAAGTTATAATTATAAAATCATATCCAAAATGGCTTCTAAATAATAGGCAAACTTTTAGGAATAAAATTACCTAAACATGGGTTTTTAATTTTTTTTTTTTTGCTTGAAATTGTAAAAAATTATCAACGCAACGTTCAAGGATCACAATTGATTAACTGAAACAATAAAAGTAATGCATTTTTTTTTCACCAAAACTCTATTGGATATTGTTATCCTTAAACATAGCAATTTATCCTTAACAATATTGCACAACTCCAAAATCCTGAATCTCAACCGTGGAACATAATAACGAATGTTAAAAAATAAATGTAAAACACAAAAGATAATTTAGGATTCTAAAATCCTAAAACATTTTATTTATTTATTTTACTTGTAGATAATGGGAAATCAGTCTTTGTTATCGATTCATTACTAGAGAATCTGAAATCCTAAAATTTATTCCATACTTATTGCATTATTATGTAATAACTAAATTATTTTGATTTTTCTTATTGCATGGAAGACCTATTGCATAAATTTGTTTTAAACTTTATTCCTTTAACTTCCCAAATGCAGGTCCTTTATGGGCTAGAGTCTGTAGGTCTGTTATGGGCTGGACTATGAAGGTCCTTTAAATTTTATCACTTTTTTCCTGGTCGATGCATGTTAAGCGCTCATGCATACGGTGCTGAAGCAAATGCATCTTCTGCATCGAATGTTGATGAGCTTCATCAAGAAATCTCGATTCGTTCAGCAGTAGTCATAATTCCATTGATTATTGTGTGGACACACACACATATTCCTTGGAGTATTTTCAAGAAAATCCAAAGAGGATGTACAAGAGAAGAAGATGTTGCTGGAAAAGCTACAAGTCAAAATGAATGAAGCAGAAGCAAAGGCCAACAAGCTTAAAGTGTCATTGGAGAATCTATGTGGTATACTAACAAGGTTTTTACGAACTATATTTTGTTTTTATTATAAATAAATGTGAACAAGTTGAGATCTGCTTGGTGTAGAGTGAAAATATGGATTGTAGATTGGTTTGCCCAGCTAACCAATAAGATGGGAGGTCGATTGAGGAAAATTGATGTTGTTGGGCGCTACCTCATTCAGATTTGGAAGGCCGTTGGGATGGATACTGATGGAGGGAAGGTGGAGTTTCTGCGGTCGTGGAACGAGATAAACCGAATCAAGCTCACGAGTACTAGCCTCTTGTGATGGATATAGCACAAAGGAATACGGTTTCAAGGATAAAAACGTGAATTATGGTATGATGATTATTATTATTGCTTTAATATGCTTGTGATGTAGTCGTTATTTTTACTTCTATTATATTTTGCTGCAGGTGTGGTCACATTATGGGTCGAAGTGATGAGGACGAGTTCACTGCAGCACAAATGTTCTACCCACGCATGCAATGTGCTTATGTGTGGTCTTTATTTGTTTTGCTTACTCGTAATTTACAAACATGTTACCCAGTTTACAACAAGGTCGGGAGAAGATGTCGAAAAGTGATCCACTATCTTCAACTTTTATGGAAGATGACGAGGTAGGGTGCATGTATAGGGGTATGAAATTGCCATATAGGGGGCTACATACTGTTTTCTTTATTAGTTGCGCATAGCATAATGATACTGAATTCAACACCTAAATTCCTTAACTCTGTGCTCTACCATCTTTGTTCTGTCTATTTGTAGCGTGTAAGAGAACACTTCAAGCATGACAATAATGCAAAAGATCTTTTGAAAAGGGTTAAGGTATGGTTGATTGGCTTTTAAAATTAATTTCTTTTAATAATGCGTTTTGAAAATGTTAAGAGTGAGAATTAGCAGTTGCACATATAAATCGTGCCTTGAATCAAGCCTTGCTCTAGTGGTCTGAATTAGCGATTGCACTAGTGGTCAAGCCTTGTTGCAATGACAAGTGCCTTTCACCAAAAGTAGTTGTGGGTTCAACCTTAACCACTGAAAAACCCCACAAATATAACTAAGTTTTGTGCACTTAGTACTACGACGTTGCAGCCAGTTGTATTCCTTCATTGAGAAACATAGTCGTTTTAGGCAAGTATTAGATTCAATGTTTTAAAAAAAAAAAAAAAAAAAACTATTATGACATACATATTCAAAATTTCAATTGCATTGGGTTTTGATTAGAATGATTGCGTTATTTGTAGGCACAGATATCACTGTTATATCAAACCTCTGGAAGCATTGGAAGGTGAAGAGTCCAGGAAAAGAAGGCATACCGCTTCTTCATCATGCGGGGCTTGTTCAAGCTTTATTAGATCATGTTCTACTTTTTCCTACGATATATATTTCCCATCGTCTGATTGCGCTCTAACATACCCTTATGGAAGAAAAATGTCTTCAATGATTGGAATTATTTATAATAAAAACAAAATATGAAATGTAAAAACCTTGTTAGTATACCGCATAGATTCTCCAATGACACTTTAAGCTTGTTGGCCTTTGCTTCCTCTTTCATTCATTCGACTTGTAGCTTTTCCAAAGAACATCTTCTTCTCTTGTACCTCCTCTATGTATTTTCTAGAAAATACTCCAACGAATATGTGTGTGTGTCCACACAATAATCAATGGAATTATGACTACTTCTGAACGAATGAGATTTCTTGATGAAGCTCGTCAACATTCGATGCGAAGATGCATTTGCTTCAAAGACCGTATGCATGAGCGCCTTAACATGCATCGACCAGGGAAAAATTGATAAAGACATAAATAATGTAAGTTGGATTTACATTTGATAAAGACATAAATAATGAATGATAGATTTTTGTTTTTTGCATTATATGGGAAATGTGATAAAATTATTCTGTTTGTGATTTGTATTAGGTACCATCATGACGATTTCAAAGGACCGAGTAAAGCCATCCCCAATGCCCGACAGTTGGAAGTTAAAAGGGTGGATAACTTTCTTTTCCGTGCCATTTCTTAGTGTGCTTGCAAATTTTGTATAGAGCGAACAATGTATTGAGATGTGGATATTTAAGCCTTGATTGGCAGGAATTTTATGTTTTGTATAGAGAGAACTATGTAGTTGATACATTTTTTGGATCAAAACCTTGTGTCTCATATTATTTGGAGTTAAGATCATTTCACTATATTGTGAAAAGCACTCATTTGGTGTTATGGAGTGGAATAGTTTATTTCAATGCAATGCATCTATAGGTTACTCATATTTAATAGTTTATTCAGAAGTTTTTCCCTTAAACAGTTATAAAAAGCTCATTTGTAGAGAAGAACAACAATTGTAACCTTTAAAAAAATTAAATACATAAAATAAAAAAATTTAAATCCCATGGAACTCGAGTCTATGAAACTCGAGTTCCAGTTGAGCAAACAGAGCACCTTATTGGACCTCTTCGAGTAAACAGAGCAAAACGGAGGAAAAAAAATTCCGGTGGAACTCGAGTCTATAAAACTCGCGAACCATCCGGAACTCGAGTTTCATAGATTCGAGTTCCACTGGGAATTTTTTTTTTCCCCCTCGGTTTTGCTCTGTTTACTCAGAGAGGCCCAATAGGGTGCTCTTTTTTTCGATGGAACTCGAGTTTCATAGACTCGAGTTCCACTGGAAAAAATTTTTCCCTTGGTTTTGCTCTGTTTACTCAGAGAGGTCCAAGAGGCTTGCTCTGTTTTCCTCTCTTTTTCCCAGTGGAACTCGAGTTTCATAGACTCGAGTTCCAAGAGAAAAATATTTTCTCTTGGTTTTGCTCTGTTTACTCAGAGAGGTCCAAGAGGCTTGCTCTGTTTTCCTCTGTTTTTTTCAGTAGAACTCGAGTTTCATAGACTCGAGTTCTATGGAAAATTTTTTTTTTTTTTCTGTTTTCCTCTCGCTCATTCCAGAATCATTCACTGGGAATTTTTTTCTTTTTCCTGGTTATGCGGACAAACCAGAAATCAAACGTGTGCATGCACCAGGTGAGAAGCAAAGATAAACAAACTACGAATATAATCCATAAACCCTCATTTAGAGGCAAAGAAGCTAAGAATGTAAATACACGTACATTACATCAAACGAAACTACTGAAACTTCTACGCTCTCTCGTATAAACATGGTTTTACAATGCAAAATGCGTTACATCGCAAGAAAAGGCATTCTCAATATCAACATTCTAAACATGCCCAACCACGCTTAATTTGCAGTTCTAACCATACTATTGAAATCACAATCTTCATAGGCATACATTCAATAGAGATTTACAAGTACATTCAACAAAAACCAAAAAGTTCACATAGACCCAATACAACGTAGTCACTTTTCCTAACATCGGCTGTCCACACAACAAAAACATCGTCCTTGGAAGCATGCCTGAAAAAACGTGGAGAGTAATCACATTAGGGGAAAAGATAGTAAACATTAGGTCAACATGGAATGAACAACAAATATTTAACCGATGCATAAGTATTTGCCATCTACCTACCTAGTGTGGAACATGACCGCTTGTGGAAGCGCCACGGGACTACGGACATTTTCTGCGGTTATGCTCGGAAGCATGACATAGTCCACATGTCTGCTTGGGCTGACTCTCTATCAAATCTGCATCCTCCCTCCGCCATCCCGGTTCTCGAACCTTATTCCTCACTCCATCCATCTCATTCCTTATTCTCGACTTCACTGGTCGACCTTTGGCCCGCAACAATGCTGGATTAGGCAACCACTTTGGCCCTATGGGATCCCTCCACAAAGCCATCGACTTAGGAACCACAAATGCATGCTCATAAGTGTTAATGGCATTGTTCAAACCATAACACGGGTGAATAAATGTGGTCGAATCAATATTTAAATAGTCACATACTCTGATTGCATGTGAACACGGGATCCCTATGTTTTGCCATTTCCCACAACTGCATGTTCTTTCCTCAGAATCGAACTTCATAATCGTGGTTTCCCCCTCCCGCACTACACGTGTTGATTTGGGTAACTATTTGAAATATCAGCTCTTCATTGCTAAATGGCTTGAGATAATGTTTCTCGATTTGCTCTTATTCTCATCCCACTTGGAGAAGGCATATTTACTCCATTTCTTACCCTCTCGAGAACTCAAAAGGTATTCTTTGCGACGGTCGTGGAAAATAATCGACAAGTTTGTTCCAAGTGAACTCAACCAACGCGCAATAGGAAGGCCCCACACCTTTCAATACACCATTGAAGCACTCGATATATTGGTTGTCATTGCCCCAAAACGTCTCCCACCATCATGTGACTGGGTCCACATATCCACCGACTCGCCCATTAGGTATGTGTATGGAAGATAATCTTGATTCTTTTCCTTGCCATCCTTCCCCGTCAACTTCTTCTTATTTCTAATGGCCTCAATTTCCGCCGCTTAATGGTCTCCATTATGGAGGTAAATTTCACCTGCTGACTAGCATATCCAGCTTTCAACGCCGCCGACTTCGAGTCGAGTTACGAAAATGTGTGTTAAAGTTGCTAGCAACATGTCGAAGGCAATATCTATGAAATACCAGTGCTCTTCCATCATCCCTTCTAGGCCGATTTGCAATGGCGTTTTTGATACCGAGATGTCGGTCGAAATTATGCAAATGCCTTCGTTAGGTATCACGCGGCCAATCGCATCTCCGAGACATTGTAAAAACCACCTCCAACTAGACCCCGACTCGGAAATCCACAATAGCAAAGGCAAGAGGGAATACCTTGTTGTTAGCGTCGGTTGCCATTGCAACCAACAACTTTCCCGATATTTACCATACGGATGAGTCCCATCAATACGATAACCGGCTTGCAATATTTGAATCCATCAATGCTTGGACCGAAAGACCAAAACACATAATTCAAAAATACTGTGTCATCTTCACCGTGGATGTGGTACGATAGAACACCTGGGTAGTCGGATCCTGATCAATATATGCCATTAGCAACTTTTGCAACCTTTGATAAGACTCTTCCCAATTCCCAAACATCTTCTCAATCGCCTTTTGTTTCGCATCCCACACCTTGTAGTAAGAAGGCTTTTGTCCCTCATATTTCGACTCTATCATAGATCCGAGATGCTTAATTGGGGTAGTGTGATCCTCACATAACTTCTTAAGGATGTCATCTGCAATAAATTTACAACTCATCATTCTACCATCATTTCGCACCCCATCCGTATACACGTGTGAGGACCCTTGTACACGGTGACTATCCATAGATTGTGGAACTTGGGCTTCTTGACTACGCAGACATACCACGTGCATGACTCATCAACGCATTTCGCACAAAGTTTTGTCGTGGTTGACCTCTTGATCAAAAAATGTTTGTTTTCCTTGAGGGCACACTTTGTTAATACGCGTTGCACCTCCATTTTATTGGCAAAAGTCAAGCCTTTGCACAAATTCATCCCCTCAATCCAACTAGACACAAATGGTGTCTCAATATGTGAAGGATCAACAAAATTTTCCCAAGTATTTTCATAAAATGACAAGGCAGGTGGTGAGTACACAGGGGATTGTGTCCGTAATGTTTTGGACACTAAGAACATTGTATGCATCAAAGTTGACTACCGTCCAATGTCTCATCGTCATCAATGTCCCTCTCAAAGTCCCTAAAGTCCCCTTGTTCAATCCTGTCTTCAATCTCATCTCTATCGCCAAAATCTTCACCATTAATGGAAATATTTTCATCAACATAGTCATCATCATCATCTTGATCCTCGTCCTCATCATCATAATCATCATCATTCTCATCCTCATCCTCATCCTCATGATCATCATCATCATCATCGGCATGAACATCTTCATCGGCATGAACATCAGCATGCTCTACATGTGTAAAATACTGGTATTGAGCATCCGGAATCGTAACTTGTAAACTTGTTTGTGTTTGTTGGATTTCCTCAATACCAACTTCTGCGCACGTGGCTCCAACTGTATGTACAACTCAATCTTAGTTACTTCAGTATTCTCTCCAACTTGTCAAACATGATCTTCACATGTTTGTCGATTCTATCGCCATGTACTTGTAATTAATCCGGTGCTTCAGATTTCATTTGGCATGCGATAAGTAATGTGTATGTTGTGCACAGCAGGGTTCTCACACAACTCTTCCATAACCATCATCTTCAATTGATCAAGGGTCTTCAACCTACGATCAATTTGGGTATAATAGGTCTTTATACCCGGCCCTTCAAATGGCAATCCCTTGTTCGCATTGGCATTCTTCAACGGACCACCGTGGTATATGATTATATCAATTTCAGGCATTGTGAACCTGTTACAGTCAAGTTACTATGTTAGTTAACAAACATTTTCAAGTTCCCTGATCTAAAAGAAACTTTTTAGTAGGTCTTTAACTTTCTAATAAAAAGATGCGGCCGAGAAACTTTTATAAGTTGTTGGGGATCATACATACAAACTGAACATTTTTTCGTGCCATTTGTTAGTGTAGTACGACTATATTTAACAATTGAACATATACAAATCCATCTATCCTTCCTATATACAAGAGGCTAATTACAACAACATGGTATGAGAGGTAAACACATGTAAAGCAAAAGATAATTGCAAACGCAATTTTTTTAACACATACAAAATTGCAAAACATAATGGGGGACTAAATAATTGCAAAAGATATATCATTGTAACACAAACACAGCCACATGGATGTAGTTTCCAGTGTCATGTAATACTTGCATTTTTTCCCTTTACATTCTATGAGGAGCTGTAACATTTTCTTTGATCTTTTAAGATTCTCAATCATAATTTTATTACCTGTTACTAACTTATCATAATCAAGGGTCATTACATTGGAAGGCTTGGTTTATCTTCATTTTTTCATGAGGATAATTTTCTTCTTCTTTATCATTATAGATGAGAGAAGACTCAGAATCGCCCCTCTCTAGGTTACTATTACAGGCTTAAAAGGTTAGAAAAAGGTTCCCTAAGCAATTGTTTTTAGAGAATAGCACAAATACTCAAGTGCCGGATGAACCCTTCGTGTCACGAGGCTCAAGGACACATCCAAGAATTCAATTTAGGGAAATTGTGGAAAGATGTGTTTCATCTCTCAATAAATTGATCAAGAGGGCAGATCGTATCTTTTCACCCACAGTTTGTACCATAGTGATGCAGCCTGAATAAGGCAAAGAAAGATGACGTGTTTGCTTTAAAAACAATGAGATAAAGGCTATAAGGCGAGAAAAGGGAGTCATAACCCCAGAAATAAGATTAATTTTCTGTCAAAAATAGCCGTTTTCTTGATTATTACTTATTTATAAGAGAAGCAATGCCTGACTAGTCAAAGACACATAATAAATGCTAGACAGTGACAATACATTTAGAGATTGGAGCATCAAGTGGAATTATGCTGATGTAGGATACAAGAGTCATAGATAAACTTGAAGAGGCGATAAGTGATTTTTCAGTTTATTCTTGATTTCAAAATGTGGTTGATGGTTTTGAATGGACTTTTTTGGAGTGTATGATCCTAATGCGGATGCAAATAGATAGCAGACTTTGGGAAGAATGGGCAAGGGTATATAGTTGGTTGGTTCATAGGGAGGCTTTCAACATAATTCCTTTTCCAAGCAAAAGGATGAGCTTTAAGAACAATGGTAAGGATGTGGCATTTTTCTGGAGTTTATTTCGAAACATAGCCTAATGGACTTACCATTGGAGGAAGGTGTTTAAACTTGGTCAAACGATCATGGTCACCCATCAATGCCCAGGTTGGACAAATGTTTGATCTCACTAGCTTTGGAAGAACAATTTCACTATTTGAATCAGAGATTTCTTCAAAGATCATATTCAAACTGTTTTCCCATGTTACTTGATGGTAATGATATCAACAAGGGTAAGGGCTTATTTACATTTGAAAATATGCGGTTAAGAACTGAGGGCTTTGTGGATAAAGTGAGAAATTGGTGGGGGAGTTATCACTACCATGGGTCTCTTAGTTATATATTGGCTTGAAACTCAACTCCTTGGAAGACAATATGAGAAATAGGAGTAAGGAGACTTTTGGAGATGTGACAAGATGGAAGAAACATTTATTGGTGCTAAATGAATGGAGGAAGAGGGATGCCTGATTGTTGAAGTTTCTTTTATTCCAAAAATATCGGGGCTTCGGATGCTAAAGATTATAGGCCGATCAGCCTTATTGGTGGCGTCTATAAGATTGTGGCTAAAGTGCTAACTACATCAATTACCTTAAATACCTTAAATAAATGCCTACATCAATTACCTTAAATAAATTAAATGGTTTAAATTATTTAGTTTGGACACACGCTATGATTTGAAGCAACATAAGCGATATTGAGAGGAATATATGATTACTACATTACTTTCTCGCCTTAGATTCTCGATCTACATGGTTTTAAAGAGCAGATTCTTTCTAGTGAAACCCTCACTTCAGCTGCCAATGTTAATTCTCATTATTGTGCTCATGCTTAGGCCAAGGTTCTATTGAGACAACCATAGTCTTTTGCTTTAGTTTCTAGCATTGGAGGTTGTAATAGCTTCTAGTGGTAATGGTTGTAATGGTGGATGTGGTGACAACAAGTGATCATTTGGTGGTATGAATTGTACTAAACGTTATTGTTGGGTGAAATACAACAAGACAGAGTACGTGCATCGGGTTATAGATGGTATTAAACAATTACATTTATACATTCTAGTTGGTAGATTTGATCAAGAAGAATTAATGCGGGAAACACCTCAAAAAGAATAAAGTCAATGAGAACAGAATTTTTTTATTTCACCAAAATGGCTAATGCAAAAACATATTTTTATCAAGATGGTTAAGATTAATCACATGAATTAGTAATAAATCAAAGAAAATATAACAAATAATATATAGCTCAAATGACATGCAAGCCAATAAAAACATGGAATTGAAATCAACAACAAAAAGATACTACAAGAAGAACATCTTATATTAGGAAAAAACATGGAGTCATTGGAAAACCCATAAAGTCATTGGGAAGTTCTCTTAGTGGCAAAACCCATACACAACTAATACCCAACTACAATAACAATCAAATCAAAAAACCCATACCTGAAATATGAAATTCTTGAGAGGGAAGAGCGTTGAGAGAGGCAATGTGGTGAGTGAGAGTGAGAGGTGTGAGAGTTAGTGAGGCCGAGTGTATGGGTGAGAGTTGAGGATGCTTTGTTTTTGGGTGAGAGTTTGAAGATACTTGAGTGTGGACTGAATAATCTATTCCCAGGAAATAACTTTGAAAACTATCATTATCTGTTTTTTGACTGTGGACGGAATGGAGTTGTAAAATAGTTCACGAACTCGAGTCTTATAGACTCGAGTTCTGTCAAAAAGTTAACTACATTGTTTGGATAAGTAAATCTCGAGTCTTATAGACTCGGTTTGCGCCATTTAAAACTCGAGTCTATAAGACTCGAGATCCCTTGAAATTATTATTATTTTTATAATTAAATCTCGAGTCTTATAGACTCGGTTTGTGCCAAGCGAAACTCGAGTCTTTAAGACTCGAGATCCGCGTGGCAATTTTTGCCACCTCAGCAATCTTGAGAACTAATGGAAAGCGAGTTTATGAGACTCGGTTTTTAAGTTGAATCTCGAGTTTCAAAAACTCGAGATGTTAGTTTTCTAAATTGTTTGAAAACGTGCCTAACTAACTAATTTGAATGGTTGAACGAATCTGATTTGCACAATACCTCGCCTCTTCAGTCCCATACCTTTCCTCAACTTGATTCCCAAAATGTCTCCATTGACATTAGCTATTTTCCTTCTACTACCCATCTGGACATTCATACACATCCTATCACGGCCAAAGCACCACAAAAATCAGTCTAAACTCCCGCCGGGCCCTCGTTCCTTACCAATCATCGGTAACCTTCACATGCTAGGTAGTCTCCCACACCGTGCCCTCCATAGCTTAGCCAAAAAATATGGACCCATCATGTTATTACGGCTTGGCCATGTACCAACTATTGTGGTCTCATCTCCTCAAGCTGCTGAGCTATTTTTAAAGACCCATGACACCATTTTTGCTAGCCGACCAAAACTCCAAGTCTCTGAATACTTGTCTTATGGTACCAAGGGCATGGCTTTCACCGAGTTTGGTTCATATTGGCGCAACATTAGGAAACTATGTACGTTGCAACTTCTTAGTGTTTCAAAAACAATTTCATTTGCACCTATGAGGAAGGAGGAGGTAGGATCACTGGTGCAGTCACTGAAAAAAGCTGCGGCGGCGCATGAGGTCGTGGACCTTAGTGGGAAAGTGTGTGAACTTAATGAGGAAACTACATGTAGAATGATATTTGGGCGAAGTAGTGATGATAGATTCGACTTGAAAACGCTTATTGAGGAGGTCTTGAGCTTGGCGGGGGCTTTCAATTTAGCTGATCATGTGCCTTACCTTGGGGCATTTGATCTACAGGTATGTAAGTTTCTATCGATTCAACTTTATCCGAGTCTTATTAAATCGTTATAATTAGCTGAAGTGACCATGGCATTTGGAGGAGGATTATGAAGTTTGGTTTGATTTGCTAGCTCTTAATCTTTGCCCTCTTCCATATATAGCCAAATCCAAAATCCGATTGGTCTATTATTTATTTATTTATTTTGTTGGAAAAGTTAAAGGATGTGTTTAGCAAATAATTTTCGAATTTCTTTATAGGAAACTTTTTGACAATGTTTTATATTTTTTATAAAAGTAATATCTAAACTTTTCTAGATCAATTAAAATGAATATTAAAAAAAAAAAAAAAACCTTATTTAGAAATACTTAGATATGGCCCCCGATCCTGCATCTTGAACCCACTCCCCTTGATGATATATTTTTCTATTTAAACTTTATGGTTGTAGTATAAGAAAAATAAGACATGTTTAAATCTAAGATTTCAAATCTCCGTAAAATCTTTGCATGGCCACCCTGAAAATCACATGGCCAATCTAACTCCCTTTTATTATTTCTAGTATTATTGTTTTGTACCTTTCTCAACAATTCTTTCTCTTTTTTTCTTCTTATATTAATTCCTTACACTTCGATAAGTAATAAACTAATCTTATCTTCTAACCCTATTCCAATTCCACAAGACTACAATATTTGCAATTGACAGAGCACCACAAATTTGGACTTCAATGCCACGCATATTTATGGAGTAAACAATACACAACACAGTTCACACATGCTTTGTCACAATTGATCTATTTGACATAATGTGCTTAGTTGTGACAAAATTTATAGCATTGCCATTATTGTAGAGTAAATGATAATTCTTAGAGAAAAAAAAAAAGGAAAAAAAAAAAGAAAAAAGAAAAGAAAAGAAATGATTATTCTGATTTGAAGATAGTATCATAAGATGAACATGACGTTTTCGTGCGTATTTTATATTTGAAAAATGCTAGATCACAACTATATGTACAATTTTTTGCCATAATTTGTTATGTGACAAGTTGTGAGTGATGGAGAAAAAATGATTGTTCCATATCAGTCCATATTTCTATCATTTACAAGTCACTAAGTGATGAGTTGTGACAAAAATGATATAGATAGTTGTAGTCTTTGCATTGTTCTTTATATTTCTACTACTTTATTATTGTTTTAAAATGTGGTTGTATTCTTTCTAGACCACTTCGCTATGAACGTTGCCTATGTAATGGCTAAAAGGATATAATCATCCACGTGATAATATACAAAAGTTAAATTTTGTATATTAAATTTATGAGTGATAAAGCACGAAACCTAATTAATTTTTTTTTTAATAAAAAATTTAGAAGCATGAAACCTAATTGGTTGGAGAAAATATGGGTGGGTGAGGTGTCACCTACCTATTGGTGGAGTGGATTTATTGTTGATAAGGTTTGTGGGTTTAATATTACTTTTGTACTTAGTAAGCATGTGGGTTTAATTTTTTTTAAAGAGTTTTTTTTTTTTTTTTTTTTTTTTTTCCAAAAATTGATTTTATTAGATTTTAGGTAAAACTTATATACTGTACATTAGATTTTTCAATTGAATTCACAGACTTAATTGCATTAATCAATAAAAAAAATATAGTTTTATCTTTACCAAGAAAACTTAAATTCAATACAATAATAGAGATAGATTCCAAGGTGGTGGTTTTATTAGTAGTTGCCATTTTCTTTTATATAATGTGGTACAATATAAACTTCATTATTGGTATGCATTTGATCTTTTTTTTTCATTATCATTTTGTAATCTGTCTTGATGAAAAATTAAATAATTAATTACTATTATAAATAATTAAGACACTAATAAAAATAATAACTAAGACAAACTATAATATTAAAATTAATATTATTATTAATAAGAAGGTGAAACCATAATTATGAAAGAATTACATAATATATAGTTTGCATTTTTTGGTAATTTACACCTCAAACTGCAATTTTGATAAATGCATTTTTAATAACTTGTACCAAATGTTTGACTTTTTAAAAGTCTAATTTCATACTGCACTTAATAAAATCACCAATTTTTCAAAACGCACAATTTCAAAAAGTCACTTTGATGCTTCATGCTTCTAACGAAGAAATAAAAAACTCAAATCCTCTCCCTAATTATTGAATTATTAAAATAAAATATAATGGAGCTTAATGACTAGGATTGCATTTTGCATGATTTACGTGGATCTGGTATACCATTTTCAATGAAAAATTTTTCATGCTCATGCTCATGCTCATGCTGGTTTCCCTTTGTATTGAATAATTCTTCATTTTTTTAAAATTCCAATACAAAATTTCAATTAAGGAATTGAGGTGACAATTGGTTACGTCTAGTATTGAGTAACTGATGTAGCACCATTTACATGGATGTATTGTTACCACATCAATTTGATAGGTATATTTTTAGTAAAATTTGCGAAATGGTATCGTTAGCATAGTGATTTTCAAGCTATTTATTTCTATCAGGGATTGACACGACGCATGAAGAAAAGTAGCAAGGCTTTGGACATGGTCTTGGAGAATATCATCAAGGAGCATGAAAAAATTCCTAGTAGTGGTCAACAAGATCGTGAAACAGACTTTATAGACACGCTGCTTTCTTTGATGAACCAACCCATGAATCCTCATGATGAGCAAGTATACATTATTGATCGAACAAATATCAAGGCTATCTTACTAGACATGATTTCGGGTGCATATGACACTTCAGCTGCTGCGATTGAGTGGACATTTTCTGAACTCTTGAGGTATCCACGAGTGATGAAACATGTACAGAAGGAGCTAGAACGTGTAGTTGGAATGAATCGGATGGTGGAGGAGACTGATTTGGCAAAATTACCATACTTGGATATGGTGGTGAAGGAAAGCTTAAGACTACATCCTGTTGCACCAATACTAGTCCCACATGATCCATGAAGGACATTGAGGTCAATGGATATTATGTCTCCAAGAAATCACGAATAATAATAAATTTTTGGGCTATTGGACGAGATCCTTATGTGTGGTCTGATAATGTAGAAGAATTTTACCCTGAAAGGTTCATAAATAGTAATATAAACCTCAAAGGACGTGACTTCCAGCTTATCCCATTTGGGTCTGGTTGTAGAGGGTGCCCTGGAATGCATCTAGGCCTTACAACCATTAAATATGTTCTAGCTCAATTACTACATTGCTTTCATTGGGTGCTCCCTAGTGGTATGTTGCCTAATGACTTGGACATGAGTGAGAAGTTTGGGCTATCAATGCGAAGAGCCAAGCACTTGTCTGCAATGCCAACTTATCGCCTACTTGTTTAAATCTGTAAGAGAACTATGATATAATCTTTAAGAAGGTTTTACTTATTCAGATTTGTTTGGTTTCGTTGTTCCATATGACAGCTGAAATAATTGTGGCACCAAATAAACTCAAGTTACCTTGAACAATATCGTAACTTTCCTAGTTTTGGATTCAAATTTATTTTGTGCTCACAAAAATAGAATATTATAGGTTGGGAACTTTTGCACAATATTATTGGTTCAAAATTAAAACTGACACTATAAGATTACTTTTTTGCCGTAACAATAACAACCAGTAATAACCTGCCACTTAAGATTTGTTGTAAAAATGTTGTAGACATATCATTTCTCTTTTATTTAAAATAGAGTTGGTAAATTGTTAAAATATTTGGTAACCTGTGCTTTCCTAAAAGTTGTAGCTTCAAAACATTCCTTCTTTGGAATCATATCTTCAATATTGATGCTGAAATTATGTCTTCAAGAGATTTCTTCAATGTAACACAGTTTCAACGTTACGGCTGAAATCGTGTCACCAAAAAAAAAAAAAAAAAAAAAAAAAAAAAAAAAAAAAAAAAAAAAAACTGACAAGTCACAATGCTCTTAAGCCTCTTATTAGCTTTAGCGGTTAGCAATGTTACACCCCCACCAAGCCCAACATGTTGGAGTGTAATTTCAATTATAATGGCCTTTGTACAATTTTATTCTTTATTGATTAGGTTCACCTTAATTAGAATTAATTTTTAAAACTATGGAGATGATTATTTATTGTTGGAATGATGGATAAATAGTTTACTAAATAAAGAAATTCTACATTATCTCTTAGGATTATCCCTTGTTCACTTGTCCACAATCATTTACCATTTAAAAAATGAGAACTAAACTTTATGTGATTTTTAATCAATCATTCAAGTACCAATCAAACTTTACCAAGTTTAATCCCATGCATGCTTATTGTAGTACCATCCTTGATCAAAACCGTTGGGAGGTGTTCCTAAGAAAGGCATTAACATCACAACGGCTAGCAACCAAAACCACATATATAAAGCCCTCACATTGTCAACGTAAGGTGCAGATACACACTCTAAGAAACATCCATTGTTATCTTGCTTATCTATTTCATTTCCCAAAGTGCTTTCTTGTTCTAACTTTGGCAACGGAGGCGTTGTGGCGTGCACCACACCGGTGACCATCTCGGAGGACACATTCGCGTTGACAGGAGGTTGGTTCCATCTGCCTATCTCGACCGACGAATTCACGCTTCATCGCTTTGGCGCCGTCTGTGGGGGGCGACATTTTCAGATTCATATTTGAGAACGTAGTTTCCATCAAACCTCTACATTCAGATGGAACTCAATCCAGATTCCGCAGCCTTGGCCCAGCAAGTTCAAGCTCTTGCGGCCACCATTGAAGAACTCACCAAGCAAAATCGGAAAATGAAGCTACGGCTTCAACAGTCCAACAAGCTCAACAGGAAGAGAACCGGTCCAAAGACAACCTGGAGGGAGAAGGGGATAGCCATAGGAGGAGTACCTATTAGAGGCCAACTACTTGGACGAGCGCGAATTCAGATCTCCTTCGAGAAATGAGGAAGAAGATGGATGAACCGAGGAACACCATTAAGGAGAAGACGGATCGAAGTGTGGACAGAATGGTAAGGGCCATGGATTTTCCTTTCACCTCGGCGGTGCTTGAATGCCCTGTATCGTCGAAGTTTCACTTACCTCAACTCGAGCCATTCGACGGACTCGTAGACCCTCGGGATCACCTTAATATCTTCAAGACGACTCTAGGTCTTCAATAGCCACTCGACGAGATATTGTGTCGTTCCTTTCCCACCACTCTCAAAGGAGCTGCAAGGGAATGGTTCACAAAGTTGCCTACTTCGTTTGTGGACAACTTCGAGCAGTTGAGCAATGCCTTCTTGTGTCACTTCATAGGGGGGCAACATCCAAAGAGGCCGGCGGACCACTTACTCACCATTAGACAGGGAGAGAAGGAAACTCTGAGGTCGTACGTAAAATGCTTTACTTGGGAGACTCAGAAGGTGGACGAAGTTGATGACAAGGTACAGGTGACGACCTTCAAAGCGGGATTGAGATCCAGAGATCTCGTGGCCTCACTCGCAAAGAATCCACCAAAGACGATGGCAAAAATGCTCTTGAAGGCACAGAAGTACATGAATGCTGAAGATGCTTTAGCAGCCATAAAGGATGTAGAGAAGCTAGGAGACAAGGCAAAGAAAGAAGACGATCGTAGGGGTCAAAAAAGAGAGCGCCCGGATCGTCGGAACAATGACGAGAACAGGAAGAAAGATGATAAAGGTCCTCGGACGGTAAGATTTACTCCTTTGGTTATGCCTGTTGACAAAATTTTAATGTAGATTAAGGACGAGCATTATCTCAAATGGCCAAGACCATTGCACTCATCCCCTAATGTCCGTGACAAGAACAAGTATTGCCGATTCCACAAAGATTACGGCCACAACACAAAAGATTGTAGAGACCTAAAGAAGCAGATAGAGGAGTTGATACGGAAAGGGAAATTACAGAAATATGTGAAGAAGGGAGAATATAGTAAGTTCGGGGACGGTAGTAAGAACCAGCATGGGTCTTCTTCTCGGGATGACGACCGCCCGTCCCAACCTCCGCAGGATGTGATCGGGGAGATAAAGACGATTACAGGAGGGCCATTCTTAGGAGGATCATTTAAATCCCTCAAGAAAGCATACCAAAGGCGGGTAAATAGTGTCCACACCATATCTCCGTCCAAGCAACAACGAACAGACCGGGACATGTCCTTCAATGAAGGGGACGCCAGGGAGTGAAGCGACCCCACAATGACCCTTTGGTCATAATGCTGAATATAGAGGGATTCAATACCAAGAGGATCCTCGTGGACAACGGTAGCTCATGAGACATCATCTACCTCCCCGCCTTCCAAAGAGGCGAAGCTAGATCCAAGGAGACTGCGCCCATTTGACTCTCCCCTCGTCAACTTCAGCGGAGACAGGGTATACCCCAGGGGCATAGTGACGTTGACGGTGATGGTGAGGACCTTCCCGATGCAGTTGACCCGTAAGTTAGACTTCCTAGTGGTGGACTGCCCCTCATCCTACAATGTCATCATTGGGAGACCCACGCTCAACAAATGGAAAGCGGCCACGTCCACCTCTTTTTTTGAAGGAGAAATTCCCAACAGATAATGGTGTCAACAAAGTAAAAGGAGATCAAGTCCTGGCGAGAGAATGTTATCATGCCGTCCTGGCTGCAAAGGAGAACCACACGTGGATGATTGAAGAGAAGGAATAAGACAAAATGGAAGCCTTGGAAACAGTGGAATTGGCTCAAGGAGAAGCGAACAAGACGACAAAGATAGGGACGATGCTAAGCCCTGAGATGAGAACAAGACTCATCCAATTCCTTAAAGAAAATCTAGATGTTTTCGCATGGAGCCACGAGGACATGCCGGGCATAGTTTCAGAAGTCATCTAGCATAAGTTGAATGTGAACCCAGAGCGAAAACCCTGTCCAAAAAAGATGAAGAGTCTTCGCCCCAGAACGAGATCAAGCGATTGCGGATGAAGTCACCAAACTCTTAACGGTAGGGTTCATCCGGGAAGTGTACTATCCTGAATGGCTCGCAAACGTCGTCCTAGTGAAGAAAGCAAATGGAAAATGGAGGATGTGTGTAGACTTCATAGACTTGAACAAGGCGTGCTCGAAGGACAGCTTCCCCCTACCAAGAATAGACCAGCTTGTGGACTCTACAACCGGGCACAAGTCTGGCGACGTTCATGGACGCCTTCTCGGGATATAACCAGATAAGAATGGCTAAGGAAGACCAGAAAAAGATCGCCTTCATCATGAGTCAAAGACTCTATTGTTACAACGTAAGGCCTTTTGGATTAAGGAATGTCAGAGTCACGTGTCGGGGTCAGTGAACAAAATGTTCAACCAACAGATTGGTAGGAACATGGAAGTGAACATGGAAGTGTACGTGGATGATATACTTGTTAAGAGTAGGGAAGAGCTCACACATTTGGATGACCTGAAGGAAACGTTTGCCACCCTCAAAAAATACCGGATGAAGTTGAATCCTGGTAAGTGTGTTTTTGGGGTAGCCTCGGGGAAGTTCTTGGGATTCATGGTGTCCCAAAGAGGAATAGAAGCAAACCCAGAGAAAGTGCGAGCCATAATCAACATGGCATCACCCAGAATCGTTAAGGAAGTCCAGAAGCTCACGGGAAGGATAGCGACTTTAAACGGGTTCATCTCCAGAGCTACGGACAGGTGCCTACCCATTTTCAAGACCTTGAAGCAGGCTTTCGCTGGGTGACGAGTGTGAAGTAGCGTTCCGGGAGCTAAAAAGTTACCCGAGTAGTCCACCCCTCTTAAGCCCGTCCAAAAAATGAGAAGACCTATACTTATACCTGACGAAGTGTCGCCTTCAAAGATGAGTGTAGCCTTGATTAGGAAAAGAAGGCACGGCGCGGCTCCCGATTTACTACATCAGTCAAGCCTCTCAAGGGGTTGAGTCCAGGTATCCACGGATTGAAAAGATCGCGTTTGCATTAATAGTAGCCTCGCGCAAGCTAAGGCAATACTTTCAAAGAATTCCATCCTCGTGATGACAAACCAACCGATTAAGAAATCGATGAACAGACCTGAGTCAGCCGGAAGAATGGTAGTGGGTAATTGAACTTAGTCAATTTGACATTGAGTACCACCCCAGAATAGCAATCAAGGCGTAAGTTTTGGCGGACTTCATCGCAGAATTCACCCTCCCGGACGAGGACAAATTTATCAACGAAGGCGATCGATGGACAATACAAACCGATGGTCCGTCGGCCCAAAGGAAGGGGGGAGTAGGGGTTGTCATAACCACCCCTGACGGAGAGATGCTCAAGTATGGAGTTCAACTGAAATTTTCGGCTACCAACAACGAAGCTGAATACGAGGGGATACTTGACAGAGATTGAGGCTTGGAAAAGCGCTTGGAGCTAAAAACCCGTTAGTCCAAAACGATTCAAGGCTAGTGATCGGGCGGATCGGGGGGAATACGAAGCCAAGGAAAAGAGAATGTAGAAATACCTTAGGGTCGACGAAACATTTGACTCAGGAATTCGATACTGTGGAGTTCGTACAGATCCCAAGAAGTCGAAATAAGGGGGCAGACGAAGTCTCGAAGCTAGCATCGTCAGAGAAAGGGGAGATTAGCACGGACTTGGCGATGGAAGTCCAGAAACACCCCAACATTGAAGAGGTCCCAACATTTACCATCCAGAGCGCAAAACAATGGATGACATCTATAATGTCTTTCCTCTAAGACGGACACCTCCCTCAGAATACAGAAGAAGCCAAAAAGATCAAGAAGAGAGCGGCCGGGTTCACGATCCTCAATGACGCCTTATACAAGAGAGGTTTTTCCATGCCTTACTTGAAGTGTGTCAACGAGGAAGAAGCTAAATACATACTGGATGAAATCCATGGAGGAGTTTGCGGTGACCACGCCGGCCCCGCATCCCCGGTAAATAAGATAATACGAACAGGTTATTTACGGCCAACTATGCAGGTGGACGCTATTGAAATCGTCAAGAAGTGCGACAAGTGCCAACCATACGGGAATGTACAACAGACTTCCAAGAGAGAAACCGACGACGATATCCTCCCCGTGGCCATTTGCACAATGGGGAATCGACATCGTCTACCCACTACCCCCAGGTAAAGGTCGGGTAAAATTCTTACTAGTTGCTATTGATTACTTCACGAAGTGGGTTGAAGCAGAGGCTCTAGCAACGATTACCGAGGCAAGAATTCGGGGCTTCGTGTGGAAGAACATAATCTGCAGGTTCGGGATTCCCTTGATGATTATATCAGATAATGGGAGGCGATTCGACAGCCAAGACTTCAGAGACTTCTGTTCAAATCTTGGAATTAAGAACCAGTTCTCGTCCCCAAGGCACCCCCAGGCAAACGAACAGACGAGGAGAAACATTGACGAATGAGAATCCGCCTTCTCCTTCTCCTTGCCTGATATGTGTTGCCTCTTCGGAGTAGCGGACGAACCTTTCCCGACCACGCGCACTCCTTTCTTCCCGATCTTGGACAAAGGTTCGTCCTTCTTCGACTCATCTTGGCATACATGTCCTTATTGAATTTAGTCGTCATTTCTGCAAGAAGAAAAACACTTAAAAAAAAAATATGGTGCTTAAAGGGAAGTTAAC
Organism: Quercus dentata; assembly: GCA_028216015.1. Classification (NCBI taxonomy): domain Eukaryota; kingdom Viridiplantae; phylum Streptophyta; class Magnoliopsida; order Fagales; family Fagaceae; genus Quercus; species Quercus dentata. The sequence goes on from CP116453.1 coordinate 25,047,023, forward strand.
ACCGACGAAGCCAACACTTACTCTTTTTGCCCTCGATGTCGATGTTGCGCAAGACGCCAAAAATGAGAAAACTTACCATGAGAGAGAGAAGACGCCAAAAATTTATGTTTCCCACGGCTACAAACAAAGATAATATTTATAGAAGATGCAACATGTGAGAGAGAGATTGTAAAACAACCTATAGTAAATAAACCTTATTTTTATTAGGATTTTCCATTGACCAAAGATAGTTTTCCATTGACTAGTTTTTTTCTTTTTTTTTTTAAAACAACCTATAGTAAATAAACCTTATTTTTATTAGGATTTTCCATTGACCAAAGATAGTTTTCCATTGACCAGTTTTTTTTTTTTTTTTTTTTTTTTTTTTTGCTACCAAACACTGGAAAATGTAGAAAACTATCTTTACTGAAAAGTTTTCCAAATGAAACAAAAAGAACGGTAATATGGCTAAAAGAGTTCTCAACAATGCTGATTGACACAAAATTATTGTGATTGAATACTATAAGAAAACTATCAATGCAAGTATCTTTAAATTACACACGAAATCATATATTTATTATCTTTGTTTCATAGTTGTTTTACTATCATATTAACAAATTAAAATAGTCTAAAATTTTAATAAAAGTTTACGTGGATGATATTTATCTAAAAAATATTTAGGGATGACAAAATAATCAATGCATCCCTGCTAGCTCATCTATTTGTAAAAAAGATTCACATGTAGGAAACAAAATACATCTTATGTAATGCTTTTTTTTTGAGAAGGATCTTATGTAATGCTTAATAGAAACTTCGGAGCATTTGTTTATAGATTGTCCGATAAGAAGAATCATGTGGGAAAATGAACATCTCTTCCGTATATGAGTAGGTTAAGCTTATAATCAATTCAGATCATAAGCTGAGAATACCAAGTTTGAGTGGGTAAAGCTTATAATCAATTCAAGCTGAGAATACCAAGACAAGAGGCCGTAAACCTCATTCTTTTTGTAGCAATTAGTAGTGATTAGATAGAGATGACCATAAACAAAATTTTGAAACAAGAACAAAAAGTACTAGATGATTTCCGATTTATAGATCCTTTAAAAAAAGAAAAAAAGAAAAAAAGCCTAACCAAAACAAAAATTAAAATTAAAATAGGACTTATAGTGTTCATGAATGCCACTGTAAGTTCTGGGTCTGCATGGGCCTATAGTGGCATTCATGAATGTCACTATAGATCCATTAAAAAAAAAAAAAAAGCCAACTGAAAAAAATTAAAAATTAAAAAAGGACCTATAGTAGTATTTATGAACGTCACTATAAATCCATTAAAAAAAAGCACCTGAAAAAAAAAAAAATTAAAAAGGACCTACCACTATAGGCCCTTGTAAGACCCAGGACCTATAATAGCATTCATGAATGCTATTATGCTATTGTGGAGATAGATGTTACAATTGTGGTCCCTAATAATTATTTACTTTTCAATGATCCTACCCATGGGGGCAATACATGGATGTGACCCTTCCGGTGCTATTGAATACATAGGACATGGCATCTTTAAAATACATCTATTTGTGACATTTTTCTTACTACAAGATATTCTTATATGGTTTAAGTAATCATTTTCATATATTCAAATACCACATTTTCTCTTAATTTGTTTCATTGTAATTTTTTACATCGAGATCCATTGAATTTATTGACTTGTTGTTAGCCACCCTTGTTGATATCACTATTTTAAAAACCGGACCGGACCGGCCGGTCCGACCGTTCAATCGGAATCGGGAGCCAATCCGGTCCGGTTAAAAGCTCCAAAACCGGTCAATAACCGGTCAACAACCGGAAAACCGGCCAAAAACCGGTCAAAAACCGGGGTCCAATCGGAAATTAAAAAAAAAACGGTTCTATGATCGGTTCGGTTTTTAAAACCATGGTTGATATATTCTATTTGTTTCTCATTACATACGTGATTTTGAAACTTTCTTTGGTATTTAGCTCATTACTTGTTGTTCCAATATTCTTTTCACATTAACTGCATAGATTTATAGGGGTAGGTGGACAACTATTGTCATTGTGAGCAATCAGTTGTTATTGAAGAATTTTCTTATGCATAATTTTAAATTTTGAATTAAAAAATGGTTTTGTATATATACAATATAATTTTTTTGACTTTTAGTGGAATCCACAAATTCGATAGTTGTTTCTTGTAGTGCCAGCTCATCGGCTCACAAGAACTCTCCCCCATTTGTCTGATGATTTTAAGTTTCATAGCCAAGTGATATTTGACATTTACCATGAAGACTCCCTTGGGTGACCCTAGTTATCCTTATAAGGGAGACCAGAAAATGCCACTAAACTAAAGAATCTTCACTATGTCGACATTATTATACAATAGAATTATTTCAATTAAAAAAAAAAAGAGACGCATGTGAACAATGAAAATACTAGAACCTAACAGTTCAATGATTTGATCATATGTATCATATATAAAAATTTTCTCTAACATTCATACATATGCATTGCACAAGTTAACAACTAATTTATAATGTAAAATAAAATGTTTTTGATTTTTTGTTAACTTTTAAGGCTTTCAAAATATTCTTTTGAAACCCCCACATTTTTGTAGGTTATCATTCTAGGAAAATTATTGAATATTCCGGAAGTACTATAAATGCATACTCCCCCCTCACATGAATTGTGGGTCTCACCATAAATATAATTAGTAAGACCCACAGTTATGTGAGAGGAAGGAGTACGCATTTATAGTAATCTGGGAGTACTCAATAATTACCCATCATTCTAATATATATATTTTTAACTTCTTTTTTGGAGTACAAATAGTGCTAAACTATATAATTTAAATAAAATGGAATTCGATTGTCTTTTTGAAAATTTTTTAAAAAAAATCTAAATTAAGTTAGGTTTGATTTTCTCTAAAAAAGTTTTAATTAAATTATTTATGCTATTTTCTACGAACTCCCTAATTAAGTTTTTTATTTTCATATATAAAATTAAAGACGTTTGACTTTTCATCAATCTCATAATATTTTAAGGCAAATGTTAACAAGCACCGCATAGGTGCTTGTTAAGGTTGTACAAAAATGGGTCTCATTTAATAAAAAAATAAATAAATAAATGAAAAGGACATAAAAATAATTCTTTTGGTTATTTTAATATTTTTCTCTCTATAAAGTTGACTCCGTACTAAAAAATATGACATAAAATTACAGAAAAAGAAAAAAAAAATTGTACAAAAAAAGAAGTTAAAAGTTGCTGTTAACAACCCATATTTTAATTTAAACACTCCTTTAGAATCTTGGCATATATATATATAAAAGTCAATTTACACTGGTGACTCTAAGCAATGTTACACCATACAATAACTTGTTATTGAATTCATATTTACAAAAATTCTACCATTGAATTACATATTCTATATGTTCTTAACATGTATACCAATATTCGTTGCTAATAAGTTGTTATTTACCATTCAATCATGAACTCATCTTTTATGCATTATTTTAAACTACAAAAACTTGAATTTAAACAATTAATTGATGACATGACTACTGATATTTAATTATCTTGAAATTTCGCAAGCATGAAAAATGCACGAAAATAATATAATCCAATTTTTGATTTGTTAAAATTTGCATTCAATTAAAAAATATTGGGTGATGTAACATTGCTTAAAGTTATTGGATTAACAATGTTTTGTCACTAGTAATTTTTAGTCTAGCATTTGGGTTTAAACTAGTTTTCAACAATCTATAGTAAATACGATAAATGATGGCAAAAGGTTTACTACCATCATCCGTATCATAACCAGAAGTCAATATATTCAATGTTAAGGCTTTAAGAATATTGGGATCATCAATAGCAAGAGTTGAATTAGGATAGCAATCAAAATAAACAGGGCCATCAAACAGAGATGATTGAATCAAGCCAAGTATATCATAATAAATTCCAATTAATAACTATGACAATTTCCAAATTTCATATTTAGAAACAAAACAAAACAAAACAATGCAAAGAATAAGTTTGTTTTTAGACCCCTTAAAACGCAACCAGATTAATCTAGTTAATTAGTTAAGTGATTACTTAGTCAAATTATCAAATCTAGGTTAACACACATATATCATATTATTGTAAAGTGGGGAAAATAAAGAACACAACAACATGATAACTCAGGAAAACTAAACTAGTAAAAAACCTGGGAAAAAACCCGAGAAGGATTTAACCTATCTATCCTTAAGGTAAAACGAATCCACTATGAAAGAATTAAAGTTTACACAATAGCGACTTAGACCACTAACATCCTATTGCTATCTCGAGTAGGAAACTTACTACCATGACCACGTGACAGCTCCGAGTCCACGGATTACTTCTTTCTTGGATTCTTAGCAAGTACAGGCACTCCCAGTTGTGTATCTTTAAGGTCTTGAATCAGCAATTGAATTGATCATCAAGTTCTTGACATAATCTTGATTCTTGATAACTCTAAGTGTATGTGAAGGCAAATACCTTTAGATCTCACAAAAGATTCACACACACAGCATAAAGAGCAACGAAATCCTTAGAGAGCTTTTGGGTACAAAACCCTAGATCTACAAAAAAGGCACACTCTTCTCTCTCTAAAAAACTTAAAAAAACGTTTTAGGGTTTCCTTTATATAGAGGAGTGTTTTACTTGAAACCCAAAACGTTTAAGTAGAGTTTGGCCTGAATTGGAACTTTGTAGAAAAATAAATCTGCACGTGGTTCGATCGATCGAGCCTTGCAGATTTAGTCCAATAAATTCTACAATCACTTGATTCTAATTTTACAAATAAACATACTTTGAGCAAGCCTAAACCTAGACTCTATGTTTTGATCATGATTTGCCAAAATAATACAAATTGAAGTTCTAATACATTAGTTCCTAAAGTTTTAGAACCTAACAAACTCCCCATTTGGCAATCCTTGACAAAACACATCACAAACATGAAATGCTCAAAGTTACAAATAGCCCAAATACAATTCAACCTAACTACTATTTATCATTTGCTAGTGTAGATAGCAGCCACGATCAATTAACTCGTATATTCCTGAAACACTCAACAAAAACATAAACGCATGTGTGGAAAATACAAGTAAAACAAAATAAACTAAAACAAATAACAAATATGCAAACTAACTCCCAACATAATACAAATTAAAGTTCTAATACATTAGTTCCTAAAGTTTTAGAACTTAACAAACTCCCCATTTGGCAATCCGTGACAAAACACATCACAAACATGAAATGCTCAAAATTACAAATAGCCCAAATACAATTCAACCTAACTACTATTTATCATTTGCTAGTGTAGACAGCAGACCACGATCAATTAACTCGTATATTCCTGAAACACTCAACAAAAACATAAACGCATGTGTGGAAAATACTAGTAAAACAAAATAAACTAAAACAAATAACAAATATGAAAACTAACTCTCCCCCTATTAGATACATAAAAAATTTATTGTCTTCCCCTTTTAAAAACAATTTTAACTCCCCCTAAACAAAACAAACTGGATTCCCACATTTCATCTAAATCTCCCCCTTTTTGTCACGTATTGACAACTCCAATAAGGAGTAAATAGAAAACATATACAACAAAAGTCAAGAGAAAATAGAGAAGCAAGGAAACAAATGAATCTAGCTTTATAGAGAATAGAGGCAACTCCCCTATGAAGAGCAATAACTTCCTATAAGAACAACAAAGGTTTAAAAAAACTTTTCTCCCTCTATAAAAATAGGAAAAACAAAATAAGTTTTGGGAAAAACAGTTTTGGGGAAAATTTAGGAAGTGGGGATAAATAAAAACAAGCAAACCTAACTTTAAAAAAAAAAAAAAGTTGAGGATACACATGAAGAAAAATATTCTATCTTTCAATAAATGCAAACATGACACTATGTGACCCATAAACAGTTGCATGAGTAGAGAAAATATTTGCACATTGATTATCCATCATATCTCTTAAGAAAAATATTTTTTGCAGTTCACACATAAAAATAGCATATACTAAAAAATACATAATTTAAAAATTAATCAATCAATTTTTAAATCAAGTTGAGTACCCTATTTAGCAAGGTGTATGCATGTTATGTGTGAAACAATGAGAGATATGACTACAAAATTGCAAGATGGATACAGAAAACAATGCAATGCATATGAATCCTAAACATAAATGATGCATGAAAAAATAGATTAGTCAAATACTTAAAAACTGAAAATTTTTCAGTTTCGATCGGTCGAGAAACGATCGACTACCAATTGAGCTAGGCAGATTCAAACAAAAATTTTTATTGCAATTTCGATCAATCGAGAAGCAACTTCAATCGATTGAAAATTTGGAATTTCAAAATTTTTGAAAAACAGAGCACTTTTATGCAGAAACTTCTCAAAACACAATATTTCATTAATGAAATGCATGAGTATGAGATTAAAAGTTTTTCAAAAACACTTGAATTCAACCCATATCTTCCAAAAACACATTTTTAAATCAATTTGTCCCCAAATCTCAAACTTTAAACACATTTTGCATTAAAATCAAGGAACATGTAATCTCGGATAGCATAACAAATTTACACACAATATCATGTACTAAGTTTAGCAAAAAATAACTTGTGTAGTGTGTGTAACTAGCAATAGCAAGAGATACATGTGAGGTAATAAGTAGATAGTAATCAATCACATTTTCTATAAAATTCATCACATACGTTTGAAAGAGACTATCACCTAAAGAGTTACATCATATAACTCCTACATCTCCTAAAAAATAAGTTTGCAATCATGTAAGTTTCTTGATTTGCCTCATATTGTACACACCAATTTTATTTGATTAGAAACTTATTAAAATAGCCAGGATAATGTACACACCAATTTTATTTGATTGATTTAATTAAAGTCCAATAATGTACACTTCAATTTTAGCATTTAAACCAAGGCTGCACCTTATGTTCTTTTTGTGCATATACTACATTTTCTTGAGCACAAAATCTTACGATAGGCACTAAGGTGTTTATGATTGGCTAGTAAACAATGGTGAGATGGGTTATTTATGCCTTTTTTAATAAGTTCAAGTCCAACAATCAAAGGCATGTGACTTTAAAATCAAGATCAAGTGATCAAAAACTATAAATATCCTCCCACACAACATGCACTACAAAGCTCAAACTAGTAAAGTGCAATAAAATAAGCTCATCCAAGTTAAACAAGGTACATAAACTTGTTATGTAAAGATAATATGGTCAATCCTTGATTATAAATTCAAGATGTGAAATACAAAACACAAAAATCTTTTTGGTTTTTAAAAAAATTTATGACCAAAAACAAAAAGCACACATTATGCTAAATGAACAATGCAAATGCAAAGCATGATAATGCTTAACTAAGCTATAGAGGGTACACAAATAAGAAATATCAATTTCTTAATTAACCCTTGAGTACATGTACAAACTAGTACATACTCACACAAAATTAGAAATAGCTTAACACTTATATAACACATACTATTCAAGTTTCTCCACAATGTCAAGCATGTTCTAAATCAAGAAAGAGATATCACAATTCAGGTAATCCTCAAGAAAAATAAAACTAGACACAAAATAAGATACTTTTGTCTTTTTGAAAATTTTCAATGTTTTTGGATTTTTTTTTATATAAAAAATAACCTAAAAAACAAAAACAAAACATTTCCAAAAACAATTGAACGAATTAAATCAGGGACAAGTAAACAACACTCAACTTAGAGAATCTTTTCTCACCCATATAGCACGAGTTTTTGGCTTTGTAGGTGAAAATCCGTGAGAGGCAGAGTGAATTTGAGGGATTACACTAATTTTCTAAGAAAGACTGAAATCCTACAAATTCATTTCACAAGTTAACAAGCTTAAATTTTTCAAAAGAATATGAAACAACCTAAAAAACAAAAACAAAACATGTCCACAAACAATTGAAAGAATTAAATCAGGGACAAGTAAACCAAACTCACCTTAGAGAATCTTTTCTCACCCATATAGCACGAGTCTTTGGCTTTGTAGGTGAAAATCCATGAGAGGCAGAGTGAATTTGAGGGATTACACTAATCTTTTGAGAAAGACTAAAATCCTACAAATTCATTTCACAAGTCAACAAGCTAAAATTTTTCAAAAGAATATGAAACAATTTGTATGGACTTATGGCAGGAGAAATATCATCATATATCCTAGATTGAAACATAGAATTTTTAAATTTCAATTTATGACAATTAGGATGAATATGATTGGAGACACCACGAAAGTGAAAAACAGGAACAAATTTAGGAACATCAGTATTCCTAACAACAAATTTAGTCTCAGATTTTGGTTTTTGCCTCAACAAAGAACAATTTGGTCTAATATGACCAACAACACCACAAAAGTGACAAGTAGGCACAAAAACAGATTTATTATGCTCTCTAACAAAAGGTTTGGACATAGATTTAGAAACTTCAGCGTTTACATCAAAACTTTTACCTTTGTCTAACCTAGTAAAATAAACATTTTCTTTATTATTCCTCTTGAAAGGAGGGATATAAAATTTCTCAGTTTTAGGCTTAAGAGAAACAAAAACGCTTCAGTTATCAACAACAGGCTTGGTATTAGTCAAATTTTCAATTTTAGCTTTAGATTCAACGAACTCTTGTTCTAAGCTTTTCATCCTCTCATCTTGAGAGGAAATTTGATTTCTCAAAAATTCATTCTTTTTATTAGATTCATCTAATCTAACATCCAATTCCTCTATTTCAAGATTAGCCAATTTTAACTTTTCCTTAAATTTCTTAAAAATTTTCATAGATTTTAATAATTCCTTACAAAGAATTTCACAAGCATCAATAAGATCAACAGAAACAACAGTGTCCTTTTTATTCAAATCATCACAATCAAAAACAATAAAACACTTAAAATTATCCATAATAACAGGGATCAAGGATCAACTCTTAGATCAAAAGATCTAAAACAAAAGAGCTACCTGCTTCGATACTACTTGTTTGTTTTTAGAACCCTTAAAACACAACTAGATTAACCTAATTAATTAGCCAAGTGATTACTTAGTCAAATTATCAAATCTAGGTTAACACACATATATCATATTATTGTAAAGTGTGGAAAACAAAAAACACAACAATATGATAACCTAGGAAAACCAAATCGGTAAAAAACCTGGGGAGGATTTAACTTAGCTATCCTCAAGGTAAAATGAATCCACTATGAAAGAATTGAAGTTTACACAATAGCGACTTAGACCACTAACATCTTATTGCTACCTCGAGTCGAAAACTTACTACCATGACCATGTGACAACTCCGAGTCCACAGACTACTTCTTTCTTGGATTCCCAGCAAGTATAAGCACTCCTGTTTGTGTATCTTTAAGCTCTTGAATCAACAATTGAATTGATCATCAAGTTCTTGACATAATCTTGATTCTTGATAACCCTAAGTGTATGTGAAGGCAAACACCTCTAGATCTCACAAAAGATTCACACACACAACATAAAGAGCAACAAAGTCCTTAGACAAACTTTTTGTGTACAAAACCCTAGATCTACAAAAGAGACACACTTTTCTCTCTCTAAAAAACTTATAAAAATGTTTTAGGATTTCCTTTATATATAAGAGTGTTTTACTTGAAACCCAAAATGTTTAAGTAGAGTTTGGGCTAAATTAGAACTCTGCAGAAAAATAAATCTGCACGTTGTTTGATTGATCGAGCCTTGCAGATTTAGTCCAATAAATTCTGCAATTACTTGATTCCAATTTTACAAATAAACATACTTTGAGCAAGCCTAAACCTAGATTCTATGTTTTGATCATGGTTTGCCAACATAATACAAATTGAAGTTCTAATACATTAGTTCCTAAAGTCTTAGAATCTAACATAAGTAAAGCTATGTGCACAATATTTTCACTACAAAATTTAGGTGGCAATCTTTTAATGGTAGATAAAAAAATGATGTTAATGTTGAGCTCAAATAAGAACCAATAATAGCTTGGCACCTAGGCCGTGTTATGAAAATGATATATCCATAGTTCTACAATTGTGCATTGCATAAATTACCAACTAGTAACATTTCCCATATTATACATACACAAAGATACTTCAATTAGATTTAGCTTCAATTTCTTTTCAAAAAAAAAAAAAAAAGATTGAACTTCAATAATCTTGTTATCAACGTAATTGTTTATTATGTTAAGGTGTGTCATTATATACAACAATAAAATTATCAAAATCTACATTTTTAATTCCAGATTTTTCTATTTATATTAATCATAAATAATTTCTTATGTTTATTATAATCTTAAATTCTTTTTTTGATCTTGTTAGTTTTTTAAAGAAAATAATCTAGTAAGATTTTTCTATATAATCTGAATGGTTAGATTTTATTCCCATATATAATATGTAGTACATAGATTTTTTAAAAAATTACATAAAAAATTAAATTATTTTAAATTATATCAATATGAGAAGATACATATATTTTACTTTGACTAAGTAAGTAAATGAATAAATATATGAAACACCATCTCCTTCATTATCTTGTTAAGTATTTTGATTGAGAAAAAAACTATAAACTGGATAAAAGATATACACAAATTATATATATATATATATATATATATATATATATATATCTATATATTTATATATTCTTTTAGTCCCAAAAGTTTTTCCTAATTCATAATATACCTGTACTCATGTCAATTTACATTTAAAAAAAAAAAATCTTATTTTATTTTATTTTATTTTTTATAGAAAGTTCTTACCCTTTTAATCTTTAATCGAATGAAACGTGTGTATCTTGCACCATATATTTTTTGTACAGTATATTACTAACTATCAAGCCTCAACGACAATAATTAACTATTAGTATTGAAAATTTGAATCATACGTAGTCTAAAAAAAAAGCATAAAACAATTGAAGGTGTCACTATAAATTGGAGGAAAACCTACTTTGAAGAGTATTGAAGTCTATATAGACGACATGGTGGTGAAAAGTAAGGTGGTGTTTGAGCATATGGGAGATCTTGGAAACATCTTTGAAATTTTGAGGAAACACAAGTTGCGCTTAAATGCTACCAAGTGCTTATTTGGTGTGAGATCAGGCAAGTTCTTGGGCTACATGGTAACTCACAGGAGAATCGAGGTAATCCCGATCAAATCAAAGCCATTAATAGTTTACAACCACCTCGAAATCCCAAAGAGGTTCAAAAGTTTATCAGAATGACTGTTGCCTTGAACGTTTATTTCTCGGTCGGCGGATAGGTGCAGAGCCTTCTTTCTCTTGATGAATAAGTGGAAGGGTTTTGAATGGACCGAGGAGTGCGCTTCGGCCTTCCAGCAACTTAAAGAATATCTATCTCAGCCACCTATCATGTCCAGTCCTGAGGTGGATGAGGTCCTGTTCGCTTATATCGTTATGGCCCTTCATGCTATAAGTTTGGTGTTAATACGGGTTGTGAGGGCATACAACGGCTAGTTTACTATGTGAGCAACTCATTACATGAGGCCAAGATCCGTTATCTACCACTGGAGAAAGCCATCTTGACGGTGGTGCACGCTACACCAAAGCTTCCCCATTACTTCCAAGCACACACATTGTTGTCCTAATTCAAACTTCCGCTCGGTCTATACTTCGAAGTGTCGATTACACGGGGAGGATTGCTAAATGAGACACATTTCTAGGAGCTTTTGACATTAAGTACATGCCTCATACCTCTATCAAGGGCCAGGTCCTCACGGATTTGGTGACCGAGTTCGTTGAACCTCCATTAGAGGAAGTGACAACGACATAGAGCATGGATGGAAAATCGGTTGGCACAATCTCCCTGCAAGAACCTTTATTCTAAAAAATATATGTTGATGGTGCAACAAATTAAAGGAGCTCCAGAGTGGGGCTAGTTCTGGTTTCTCTTGAACAAATCACCATTGAAAAGTCATTAAGATTGGGTTTCTTGGTTACAAATAATGAGGCTAAATATGAAATTTTGCTAGAAGGAATGTCCATGGTTCAAAGAATGGGGGGAAACAGTAAAGTTGCTCTTGGACTCAAGACTGGTTGTTGGCCAAGTGAAGGGTGAGCTAGAAGCAAGAGATGAGAGAGTGAAAGGGTACTTAAGTCAAGTTAGGCATTTGCAATTAGGATTTGAATCATTCACCCTACTGCATGTCCCTTGAAGTGGAAACACACATGCTGATTCCCTAGCCACGCTTGCAACCTCCTCGGTACAGAGTTTACCTCGGGTTATCTTTATAGAAGACTTGTGCAAACCCACAGAAGTAAAGGGAAAGGTGCTCCATGTTCACCAAGTCAGAGTAGGGCTTAGCTGGATGGATCCCATAGTACTGTTCTTGAGAAAGAACATCTTGCCGGAGGATAAATCGGAGAAGGCGACAAAGTACGGAGAAAGGCGCCTCGTTTCTGGCTATTTGAGAACCAAAAATTGTACAAGCGCTCTTTTTCTAAGCCATATCTATTCTATATTCACCCCGAGGCATCAGAGCTATTCATTGAGGAGTTACATGAGGGGATTTGTGGAAGCCACACAGGAGGCAGATCTTTGTCTCATAGAGCTACCACTCGGGGCTATTGGTGGCCAAATATACGAAAAGAAGCGCAAGAATATGTGAAGAAATGTGATCAATGCCAAATGTTTGCACCAAATATGCATCAGTCAAGAGGAGTCCTTAACCCCCTATCCAGCCTTTGGCCATTTGCTTAATGGGACTTAGATATTGTTGGCCCTTTCCCCAAGGCAAATGGGAACAAGTGGCATTTGCTGGTCGGCACAGACTACTTTACCAAGTGGGTTGAAATTGAGCCCTTAGCGAATATCAGAGATGTGGATGCCAAAAAGTTTGTCCGGAAAAACATTGTCATCCAGTTTGGGGTCCCTCGTACCCTCATCTCGAACAATGGCCTTTAATTTGATAGCAAATCTTTTAGGAGATACTACTTTGATTTAGGAATTACGAATAGATATTCTACACCAGCTTATCCCCAAGGGAATGGACAAGGCGAGGCTATTAACAAGGTCATAGTTATTGGACTCAAGAAGAGGTTGGATGATATGAAGGGAAAGTGGGTAGAAGAGCTATCACACGTCCTCTGGACATATTGAACCACGCCTCGCAGGTCAATTGGGGAGACTCCCTTTTCAATGACTTATGGAGCCGAGGTTGTTATTCCTTTAGAAACTAGCTTCCCAACACTAAGGACTAGCTCATTCAATCCGAGCAGTAACAATGAGTTGCTAGAAAAGAACTTAGACTTTATTGAAGAAAGAAGAGAAAATGCAATGGTTCAATTGACATATTACCAACACAAACTCAAGCAAGGTTATGATGCCAATGTGAAGTCGAGGCCATTAGTGCCTCATGACTTGGTGTTAAGGAAAGTTTTGGGTATCGTAAAGAACCTAGTGTGGGGAAAGCTAGGGCCCAATTGGGAAGGACCATATCGCATCACCTCGATGGCTAGTATAGGAGCATATTTTCTGGAGAACTTAGATGAGCATGTAATACCGCGCCCTTGGAATGTAAACAAACTGAAAAGATATTATTATTAATGAAAGTTTCATTTGACAATATGTTCTTTTGTTATATAAAGGCATTGTACTTCTTATTATTCATTTTTTATAAGTATTAAATAGAACCTAAGTCATGCCTGACTCTTGAGACCATATATTTTGGCCAAAGTAATACTTATTGGCATCTTTCTAAGTGTTAAACAGAACCTAAGTTTGTCGGCTCAAAGTAAAATTAACACTCAATGACATCTATTCATCTTTTCTAAGTGTTAAACAGAACCTAAGTTATGTCGGGCTCCTCGGACCATGTACTTTGGTAAAATTAGCACTCAATGACATCTATCCATCATTTTTAAGTGTTAAGCAGAATCTAAGTTATGTCAAGCTCCTAGGACCATGTACTTTGGTAAAATTAATACTCAATGACATTTATCCATATTATCTAAGTGTTAAACAAAACCTAAGTTATGTCGGGCTCTTCGGACCATATACTTTGGTAAAATTAACACTCAATGACATCTATCCATCTTTTCCAAGTATTAAATAGAACCTTAGTCATGCCTGGCTTCCCAAACCACATGCTTTGGCCAAATTAATACTTGTTGACATCTTTATATAAGTGTTTAAATAGAACCTTAGTCATGCCTGGCTCCTCGGACTAGATGCTTTGGGGGAAATTAATACTCTATGACATCTTTATATAAGTGTTTAAACAGAACTTTAGTTATGCTTGGCTCCTCGGACCAGATGCTTTGGGGAAATTAATACTTTATGACATCTTTATATAAGTGTTTAAACAGAATCTTAGTCATGCTTGGCTTCTTGAACCAGATGCTTTGGGGGAAATTAACACTCTATGACATCTTTATATAAGTGGTTAAACAAAACCTTAGTCATGCCTAGCTCCTCGAACCGGATGCTTTAGGGAAATTAACACTTTATGACATCTTTATATAAGTGTTTAAACAGAACCTTAATCATGCCCGACTCCTCGGACTAGATGCTTTGGGGAAATTAACATTCTGACATCTTTATATAAGTGTTTAAATAGAACCTTAGTCATGCCTGGTTCCTCGGATCGGATGCTTTGGTAAATTAATACTTATTGGCCTTTTTTCTAAGTGTGAAATAGAACTTAAGTTATGTCGGACTCCCCGGACCACATACTTTGGAAAATTAACACTCATTGGCATCTTTTCTAAGTGTTAAACAAAACTTAAGTTATGTCGGGCTCCCTAGACTGTATACTTTGGTAAAATTAACACTCTGTGATATCTATTTGTTTTCCACTAACTGTTAAGACAGACCCAATATTATAACCAACTCCTCAGATTGGTAGCTCTGAGTAAGTTAATGTTCTTAATTATTTATCTAAGTGTTGAGCAGAGTAAAGAATATCTCTCCCTTTTTATAATTTACAAAGTTTATTGCTTATCCTTTTTAGATTCAACTTTCATTGTTGGTACTTAGTCAAATTACTTACACTGGTAGCACAACATTGTTGTTAGTTTTTGTCAAAGTTAGAGTGGCAATAGTTCAAGTTTATTTGTAATAACAGTAGGCTTGAAAGCATATAAAGTGAAGACACGAGAGGTGGAAAGAAAAGTACATTCATTAATCAAAAGAATGATACATTACAAGTGGAGGAAAAAGCCACAAGAAAAGAAAATGGCACACAAACAAATAAAATAAATAATAACAAAGAAAAATCCTACAACTATTTCTCTGTTGGCTGAGGGCCCTCTTTGGAATCAGCTACCTTAAGCTTAGCATCCCCAGCCTTGGACTTAGACTCAGCTTCTTTAGCCTGGGAGACAACATCCTTAATTGTAAGGGCATCCTCAAATTGGGTATCTTTGGTGAGGCGGGATCTTCTTACCCTTACCTGCCCCTGTGGAGGCTTCAGCACCAAGAGTAGGATCTTGGATACTGGAAACCAGCTCGGGAGGAGGGAGGGGTAGAGTAGTGGAAGGGAGGTCCGTTGGAGCTTCTCGGATGTGTTCGGGGAAGATTATGCTCTCGGCCTTCCTCAACTCAGAGTTAGCGGGGACCACCGCACCGTTAAGCGCCTCTATCCAGGTCTCGGTGCGGTAATCCCTACACCCTCCGGCCACCTCCTCGGCCAACCTGATTTCTGTATCCTTCACCCCACGTTCATAGGAGGCTCTCTTTGTAGCTTTAGTAGTCTCTTTGGCCACCTGAGCGGCCTCTATAGCTGCATCCTTCACCTTCTGCAGCTTGGCCTTAAGATCTAGAACTAGCTATTTCTAAATGGCCAACTCAATTTCCGTTGTGTAAAGCGGTTTGCGTTGGTCCTCGGCGTGCGTCTTAGCATTTTTTAGACTGGCTAGGGAACTCGAACGTTCCCATTTGGCGACGGTCAGCTTTTTGCCCAACTTCTTATGCTTTTCTTTCGGGGCTCAGGGAGCCTTCTCAACATCAAAATGGGAGTGGGCCTTAGCCTTGACCTTGTCACGAGCATTCTTGACCCACTCCTCGGCTACATAAACTTGTTGGGTAACCTACATAAAAGTAGCAAAGGGGGCATAAATATATATACATAAATAAATGTGCATCTTAGTATTTAACAAAAAGGAAGTTGATTGACTTACCATTGCAAGATCTCTCTTTAGTGACAGAGGTCTGGTTGCTTGGTACGCTAGAGGCCCTCCATATCTCTAGGCAATAGAAGAGGTTACTCTAAGGCCTCGGCGAGGTGGGTGGCATGCGCCCTTTAAGACTCCCAGATTGTGGAGTCCCAAGGGATGGGAGCACCATCCATCTTTAGGCGAGGAGCCCAAGTGAGCACCCCTTGGCAAACCTCGGCGTCATTAGACTCTTCACGGCTTTTCACGGAATGAGCCCTTTTGTCTTTAACACTTTTGGGTTGCTTTGCCCCCTTCGAAGGAATCACCTCCCCCTCCTTCACTTCTTGTACTTTTCTTTTCCTTTTCAAATTGGGATTAGGGAGCAATCCCACCACGGTCACAGGGAGAGGAGGTGGGGGGAGACTCGGAGGAACTTGGATCTTAGGGACTTTTTTAGAAGATGACCCCTTGTTCATGTTGGCTAATAGACCCTTTAAGCTGGTCCTGGGCTTTAGGTCCATAACTTCTTCTTCGTCTTCTAAACTGGTATCAACCCGAGTAGTTATTAACCTTGGAGAGTGGGCGTGAAAAAATCTATCCAAATCAGCCTCAGAGTCCGAGAGCTCTATCGTCCTTTCTAGCACTTCGCCTTCCCCCTCAAGGTGGAATTGGTCAATCTCGGCCTCAAGGGATAAGGGTGCAGAAGTTCTCTCCTCCCTCAGAGTGGCTCCTTTACGAAGGACGCGTTGAATGGGCGGTTCAACGGGCGGAAGGTCTCTCCGAGCCAAAAACCCCAACTTGGAGACGTTTATACGTTCTAGCCTAGGATCACCAGCCCTTATTGCTTGGCCTACGTCCCGAAATATGTGAGACAGAGGCTCATAATCCAAAATTAGGTGGGAGGCCCGTGAATCGCTGTCTTCACTTATGAATATCTCGGACCTCGGCAATTTGTTAAGACCTGGTACGTTGACAAGACTAAGTCTCGGCGTGACGTGGTTTTTATCTCCAAAAGCATTCGAGGAGGAAATTGTGATTATATAAATAGAAACTATTATCCGAGAAGGTGAAATGTTAAAGCAGATTTAAAAAAAAATAAATATATATATATATATATATATATAAATAAAAGAAGACTAAAATCCTTGCTAAGGAACCTAATCCTAGGGTACCCCACCTGGTTTTCTTGCCCAAATTGAGTAGTGAAGACCGTTGTGCCACTCCCCGGAGATGACCAGATAATCATCCTTCAAGCCTTTATTGGACTTAGGAAGGCGGGATATTAATCTAACGACATCGGACCGGGACTTGAGGTAATATCCCGCACTAGCAGGAGAATGACACTCGTACATGTGAACAATGTTGTGCCATGTGAACCCTAAGTTCATATGATTGTTTAAGGCATCTACGCTCCCTAGGACTCTAAATAGATTGGGAGTGCACTGATGGGGACACAACCTATGATTGAGCGGGTAATCTCTGGTTATCCTGCCTATGGGAAGTGTCATTCCTCCCTCTATAAAGGCGATTATTGGAATGACAACTTCACCCTCCTCTCTATCTGTAAGTATTTGGTTCGGTGGACAATATTGTAAGCCCACTCCTTGTGGGATATGATATTTGGCCCTAAAACCTTCCATACCAGTCGGAGAGTCCACTAAGTGCTTGAATCTACCCATCTAAGCAAACGTAGGTGACACAGAGGAAGTTTTCTAATAAGGAAGAAAGTCGAGGAGTTTGGCCGAGGAGAAAAAGAAAGTTTAAAGAAATAGATACTTACGAAAACAAGTGAGTGTATGAAATCCTGAAATTTTAGAAAAGTTTTTTAGAATTTTCTTAAGGAAAAGAGTTAGGAAAACTTAGGAGTGTAGAGATTTTAGTGAGTTGGAGTGTTTGAGATCTCTAGACAACTTGAAAATTCATAAAATAAGGGGAAAGTGATTTCCCTCAAGGCTTAATATAGAGGGTAAAAATGAGTGGGAGTAATCTAGCTCAAAATTCCAAGAGAGAGAGATCAACTGTTGGATCTACGCCTCATCGTTAGATTTGGGGAACAAAGTGTCGCCTGGAGCAATTAATGGTGCCTCATAAGCTTCGAAGTGTCATTGGCAATTATGAGTTGCGTAAAACGACACTTCCACACGTGTAAATCAAAGGATCAAGTAGCGTTAACTTTTAAAAATTTAAAACCCCAGTTTTCTCCTCTGATAAGAGGAAAAAACCGGAGTTTTGAGGGACTATTGTAAGGTCAAGGGCCCAAATCATATATTGGGCCTTGGCCAAAAGCATGTGTAGTCCAAGGAGAAATGAATGGTTCAAACTCAGGACTTAGTGAGCAAAATACAAATGGAAGGGTGGTCCGAGGAGGAATATCTCCTCGGACATGATAAATATAGCTCGGATATGTTTTCCGACAATTAAAGTGATCTTCCAGGAAGCTCCAGAGATAAGGACGTGCATCATAATCATATAAGGATGATGAGAACTTAGGAATATCTAAGGGAAAGTTGCTACCACCGTATTAAATGCACTACAGCTACTTTTTTTGCCGCATTTATGTTGAGGAGACCCCTGAATAGTGCTGCCTTGGCTACCACAACTAAGAGAGGGTGTCCGATGGGACAAGCACTCAAGTAAGGGCTCAAATGATCAATAAGTATAGGGTCGGGATGGTCCATCGGGAGATATATAATGGAAGAGACCCTCTATAAGGAATGAATCGGAAAAATAGAGAAAGAATACTGTAGCAATCAAAATTGTACTTGTACTCAACCGTTATTGATCTATATGAAAACCGACCTCCTCGGACAGGGAATTCATTCAGCTTTATGTTCCTTGTTCTTGCTTGATCATCCTTTAAACCCATACTAGCCGTTGTGAAATTCATTAGGGCCTAGTTCTTTGACCCATTCTTTATAAATTTATTGTCTTGGGCTAATATTCCATACATTTTGGGCTTGAGCTACAAAACGTGTCCTTACAATTGTATATATAGATGAGTGTCAATATTATTGTAATTTTTTTTTTGTGATTTGTGACATGTCAAAATTTATAGTATTTCTGACATTAGCTTTTATTTATTTATTTATATTTTATAAAAAAATATAATTTTTAATAGTTAATATTTTGAATTTAATTAATATATATATATAAATATATTGTTTAAAATTTGGGGATTGGGAGCTTGGACCTTAGGCGATTACCTTACTCGACTAATGGTTGAGCTAACCTAGAAGTACAAATGTGACTTTTCATATTTTAGATTAGAGTTCGGTTGACGGGTGCCCTTAGGGCATTTTTTAATAGATTATTTAAAAAAAAAATTGATATCACTTTCATAGAAAATATAAAAATTTTTGAAAAATCAATTACTCTTTTTATTTTCAATAAAAATTTTAGGTATATTTAATGTGATCATTTGCTTTTTAAATTTTATCTTAGGAGGGAGAGAAGAGATTGGATTTTTGTATACGCTATGACTTTAAAAAGGTGACTCGCGACTAGCGAGATTGAGTGAGGTGACAACCTGGTGGCATTTTTATTGAATTTTTTTCCCTACAATTATGGGCGAGTTTATATTGCCACCCTAGAATTCTGATTCTACTACGTATTTATATATTTATAATGAAAAGACAAATTAGCCATTTTCCACTCTCATAAGAGTTTATAAATTATGGGAAATGTTAATGAATGCTTAAGGGAATTGATTTAGGAACTATTTTTAGAAATATTTTATGGAAAAATGATAAATCAATTAATTTTTCTGTTATCATTTTATATTTCTCATAAAAGTTGTGTTAAAATTTTATTAATATGGTTTATTAACAATTACCCGGGCACTTTTTAACATAACTCATAAATTATAATCTCCAAACACCTCTTCAATCCCCTACCTTTCATCGCAGACTCAATTTCCAAAATGTCTCCATTGACATTAGCCATTTTCTGACTACTATCCATTGGACATTCAT
Source organism: Quercus dentata (assembly GCA_028216015.1). NCBI lineage: Eukaryota > Viridiplantae > Streptophyta > Magnoliopsida > Fagales > Fagaceae > Quercus > Quercus dentata. The sequence goes on from CP116453.1 coordinate 25,067,135, forward strand.
ACAAATCCTATCACGGCCAAAGGACCACAAAATGAGCCTGAACTCCCACCTGGTCCTCGTGCCTTACCAATTTTAGGTAACCTTCACATGCTAGGTGTCTCCCACACCGTGCCCTCCAAAACTTAGCGAAAAAATATGGGCCCATCATGTCATTGCAGCTTGGTCATGTACTAACTATTGTGATCTCATCTCCTCAAGCTGCTGAGCTATTTTAAAGACCCATGACACCATTTTTGCTAGCCGACCTAAAATCCAAGCCTCTGAGTACATGTCTTAATGGTACCAAGGGCACGACTTTCACTGAGTATGGTCCATATTGGCGCGACGTTAGGAAACCATGTACGTTGCAACTTCTTAGTGCTTCAAAAATTGTCATTTGCACATATGAGGAAAGAGGAGCTAGGATCATTGGTGCAGTCACTTAAAAAAGCCGCGGCAGCGCATGAGGTTGTGGACCATAGTGAGAAAGTTTGCGAACTTATTGAGAAAACCACATGTAGAATGATATTTGGGCAAAGTAAAGATAATAGATTCCACTTGAAGGTGCTTTTTGAGGAGGCCCTGACCTTGTCGGGGGCTTTCTAAATCTAGCTGATTATGTTCCTTACCTTGGGGCGCGCACTTGATCTACAGGAATTCATGTTCCTATCTATTCAACTTTATCAGTCTTAAATCTTTATGATTAGTTGAAGTGACCATGGCCAAAACCAATCCAATTGGTCTATTCTTTTTTGGGACAAAACCTGTCTATTATTATTATTATTATTATTATTATTTTTAACTTATTTAGAAATATTAGATATGTTAGTCCCCACATCTTGAACCCACTCTACTTACCCTTGGTTTTATATATATATATATATATATATATATATATATATATATACACGTATATTTCTGAATGATATATTTTCCTATTTAAAATTTATAGTTGTGGTATATGAAAAATAAGACATGATTATGGTTTGTTTGAATTGAAGGAGAAAAATGAAGAATATAGTAGATTTGGCTTAAAATTAACCTATTTTCACTAAACTTTATTCTACTCTTCCTCCATTCAAATGAACTCTTAATAAAATTTAAGATTTTAATTCTCCGCAAAATCTTGCATAAGGACATGGCCGCCTTGAAAAACACATGGCCAATAAAGTTCCTGTTTCACCTAAAAAAAATAAATAAATACAGTTCCCGTTTTCTTCTTTCTAGTATTTTATTGTTTTGGTCCCTTTCTCAACAATTCTTTTACTTTTTCTTTTCTTATATTAATACCTTACACTTTGGTAAGTAATCAACTAATCTTATCTTCTACCACCCTATTCCACTTCCACAGGACTACATTATTTGCAATTGACAGAGCATATATATATATATATATATATATATATATATATATATATATATAAATGCCAACAACTGGTTCCATAAATTTGGGTCCATCCAGAAGTTTTAACTTGAATGCCAGACATATTAATGGAGTAAACAATACTATTAGTATCATACGCTTTTCACATACTTTGTCTTAACTATTCTATGTTGCAAATTGTGCTTAGTTGTCTATTACTATTACGTAAACTCACAATTTTTTTTCTCATCACTTACAATTTGTCACGTAAGACAATTATGACAAAGTGTATAATATTAACATTATTGTAGAGTAAGTGATAATTCTTAAGAGAAAAAAAAAAAAAAAAAAAAAAAGAAGAAAAGAAAAATGTTTATTATGATTTCTAAGGCTACCATATCATAAGATAAACATGATGTTTTTCCGTGTATTTTATATTTGAAAAGTGCTAGAATCACAATTATTTGCACAAATTTTGCTACAATTTAACATGATAAGTAGTGAGCTACGAAGGAAAACTGGTAGGTTTAATCATTTAAGTAGGTCCACACCTCCACCACTTGCAACTCACCAAGTGATGAATTGTGCAAAAATTGTGTAAATTGTTATGTTCTAGAATGGTTCTTTATATTTCTACTTCTTTTATTATTGTTTTAAAATATGTAGTTGCATCCTTTCAAGAACACTAAGCTATCAACTTGGCCTATGTAATGGCTAACAGTACAGGATATAATCATCCACAGGTTGCAACATATATATATATATATATATATATACACACACAAAGCTAAAAAAGCAAAGTATAATAGAATGCGTCACGTGAACAAATCTTTTCGAATCACATATAATAACCATTTGGTTTAGCGTTTTGGGTCCAAATTAAAAACATGTTTATTTTATCCAAAACGTGATTTTTATGTGTTGGGTGAAATATCAAGGCTATCATAATAGACATGATTTCAGGTGCATATGACACTTTAGCTGCTGCGATTGAATGGACCTTTTCTCAACTCTTGAGGTATCCATGAGTGATGAAACATGTACAGGAAGAGCTAGAACGTGTAGTTGGAATGAATAGAATGGTGGAGGAGACAGATTTGTTGAAATTACCATAATTGGATATGGTGGTGAAGGAAAGCTTAAGATTGCATCCTGCTGGACCATTACTTGTCCCACATGAATCCATGGGGGACATTGAGATCAATGGATATTATGTCTCCAAGAAATCACAAATAATAATAATAAATTTTTGAGCTATTGGACAATATCCTTATGTGTGGTCTAATAATGTGGAAGAATTTTATCTAAAAAGGTTCATAAATAGAAATATAGACCTCAAAGGATGTGACTTCTAGCTTATCCCATTTGGCTCTGGTCACAGAGGGTGCCCTAGATTGCATCTAGACCTTTACAACCGTTAAATATGTTCTAGCTTATTTAGCAAAAAAAAAAATATGTTATAGCTTAATTATTGCATTGCTTTCATTGGGCACTCCTAGTGGCATGTTGCCTAATGACTTGGACATGAGTGAGAAGTTTGGGCTATCAATGCAAAGAGCCAAGAACTTGTCTGCCATGCCAACTTATCACCTACTTAGTTAAATTTGTAGGAGAATTACGATATAATCTTTAATTTTTTTTACTTATTCAGATTTACATTGCACTTGGTTTCGTTGTTCCAAATGAAGAGTTGGAAAATTGTAGCACCAAATCAACTCAATTTACCTTGAATAAAATCTAAATTTGCCTTGTCATAGGTTGCGAAGTTCTGCACAATATTTTTATTTAAAATAGAGTTGGTAAATTGTTAAAATATTTGGTAAATGCCTTCCTAAAAATTGTAGCTTCAAAACATTTTTACTTTGAAATTATATCTCTTCAATATTAATGCTCAAATTATGTCTTCAAGAGAAGTCTTCAATGTAAAACAATTTTACAATAGCACTGAATTTTTTCTTATAAAAATATTCCCACATTTGGTTGCAAATCACATATGGAAATCAAATATCAGGTATCTAGATTCTCACTCAATGCCCTTATTAGGAATGTGGATTCCCTTTTAAAAAGGTGGGTATCCACATTTGTATGCTTACATAAAGTTACATTTTGTATAAACTGACAATTTTACCCATTCTCCCTACCTTTTAACCAATAGAAATAAAATAAAAAAAATTATTAAAAATTGACAATTTAAATAAAATTTTTTATTATATATGTCATTTTAAAAATGTTTTACTAAAGTTCTATTGAATTTTCCATGACTTTTATATATATATATATATATATATATATATATATATATTTATTTTTGTTTCTCATAATTTATTTGAAGGAAGATATAAAAAAAGATTAAAAAAAAAAGGTTGCATTTACGAATCAAATGATATTTTAGAAAAAATAAATAATTATGATAAGATTTTTGGAAATAATCCAAATATAAGCACCTCATATTCCCAAAATTTTTATTAGTTTCCCAATCAAACCAAACAAAGAAATAGTTACATTTTTAAACATCTAGATTGCTAGGCATCACATTCTCAGAAACCTAAATGTTGGGATTAACGTAGATTCCTCGTATCAAACGCCACCTTAATCTTAGCAGTTAGCAATGTTACACTGCACCAAGTCTAACATGTTGGAGTCTAAATTCAGTCATAATGACCTTTGTACAGTCTTAATTTTTATTGATTAGGTTCACCCTAATTGGAATTAATTTTTAAAACTATGGAGAAAAATAAATATTTTACTAAATAAAAAAAAATTCTACATTACCTCTTAGGATTATCCCATGTTCACTTGTCCACAATTATTTACCATTTAAAACAATGAGAATTAAGCTTTATGTCGATATTTAATTAATCATTCAAGTACCAATTAAACTCAACCAAGTTTAATCCCATGCATGCTTATTTTAATACCATCCTTGATCAAAACCATAATTTTAATTAAGGAAAAAAGTAAAAAACTATCATGCCCTTAAATTCTATTTTGACCTATTATTATTTGAATTTTAACTTTACGTAAATTTTGATAATTTCAAAATTTGTAAAATGGCTTTTATTTTAAAAATTAAATTGCTCAAAAATGACATTCTAATAATTGCGAAAGTAGCATAACTAAATGTGTATAATCTACGTGATATGGCTAAAACAGGCACACCATAACTTTACTCAAAAGCCACGGTAACTTTTAAAGGAGGGTGAGACAAGTTATACTACACACAACATACTTTCTTAAGCAATGTGGGACAATTACCATTTTTTTAAGAAATACACACATACAAGGGAGATAGAAAGAGGGTTTAATACAAAGGCACACTACAACTTCACTCAAAAATCATGGTAACTTTTAAGGGAGAGTGAGGCAAGTTATACTATACACAACATACTCTCTTAAGTAATGTGGGACAATTACCCTTTTTTTTGAGAAACAAACACACACACACACACACACAAGGGAGAGGAAAATAGATTCTAACACAAAGGCACATCACAACTCCACTCAAAAGCCAACAATGCATATTGACACTAAATTATTGTAATTGAATATATTTCTGTTCTTTGTTCCATAGTTGTTTCAATGTCAAATTAAAAAAAAAAAAAAAATCCTAAAATAGTCAAATAAAATGGCCAACTACAATCTTGAAACACCTTATGCTTTAAGAATTGTGAGGCCTTGATCGTCGGCAGCGTCTCTGATATTGCGTGTTTTTTTTTTTTTTCCTTGATAGACCCTTCCAAACCATCACGTTCTCGGTGAAGTTGTAGTCATTGCAAAATTTCCCAAGTGCTCGTTTCGACAGAGTTCGAAAAGATCACTACATTCCTCACTACCAAGTTGGTAGCATTCAAGTGAGCTTGGTCTAGGTATGCCCTTGTCTTAACGATGGCCTTGTCAACTAACATAAATTTTCTTAGATCATCCAAAGTTTGTCATATCTTGAATGGCTTTGGGGCTGGGTCTCCACCTCGGAGGCATTGTATAAGTTTGGGTAGGGGTAGTAGGGGTAGGGGTAGGGGGATGGTTTTTAGACTCGATCTGTTCATAGAACTGTAAAAGAAAGAAGTTCAAGGTTTTTATGGTTAGACTGGTGTCTAATTGAGGTTGGACCATGATGATATCATAATTAATTTAAAAAATACAAAATAATATAACAAATTTGTAAAAATGAGTAATTTTGATTAAAAAGAACAAGATTACAGAGAAATTAAATAATTTTCAAGTACATTTTCATAACTTATATTAAAAAAAAATACAACACAAAAAAATAAAAGTATAATTACACTTAATCCTTCAAATATAAAAATATTATTTTTTTAGATTCATAAAATAATACTTAAACAATAAAATAATTTTGATTTTTTACATATAATAATGTTAAGTATATTAATCACAATAAAATATTTATAATTTTAATTATATATCAAAATATATATTTTATAGTTAGACTATTAGATTTTTTTTTTTAATATATCTAAATTTTCGAAACTTAAGTTAAAAGTAATATGCCTTCTTTTTATTGCATAAGAAGCTTAGTTCCCAGTTTCTATTCCTACCATTTGAAACTTTAACTTATTTTTTCAAATATTGAGCTTGTTTTGAACCATGTCCAGTCCTAGAAATCAGACGGTTCACCCATGATTCGAGTGGTTCACGAACTTTAGTGTAATGTTCAGTTTTTGGTGCTAAAAAATCTGTTTTTACGCTGGTTCCTGGTTAACCCAGTTAGACTAGGCAGTCCAGTTTGGGTCTAAAAACCATGGGTAGGGGGTACGGTGAAGGAAAGAGAAAAGAATGTGGTTTCTTTTTTCCTTTTCTTGGGTTTTTGCTCTCTCTCATAAGATTAAATGGGTTTTAGGAGTGCAAAGTAGGGTGACAGGGCGGTCCAGTTCGGGTTTAAAAACCATGGGTAGGGGTAGAGTTGAAGGAAAGAGGAAAGATTGTGGTTTCTTTTCTTTTTTTCTTGGGTTTTTGATCTCTCTCATAAGATTAAATGGGCTGTAAGAGTGTAGGGTAGGGTGACTAATCTAAGGCTAATAGATTTATACTCGATTTCCTCCAATATTTTAATAATTTTTATGGTGAAAATTTGAAATCTTTATGTTCTATTTGTTTCACAAATTTCAGGTGTTTGGCAAATATGTAAAATTTTTTAATCGCAAACCACCAAAACCAATGCCGGATGAGTGGCTCTAATTACCAGATTGGAGGCTTCGGCAACTAGACCGCCAACACTGGCCATTGAATTGATGACCCCACCAAAAGGATGGAGAGCCACTATGTTTTTGTAAAATGTTTTACTAAGTTTTTAAAGGCAAAACATTTTACAATGAAATTTATAGTCAATGGAAAATAGTTTCAAGTTTGAGAAAATTTTACAGAGAATAAATATAGTAAAATGCTAAAAATATTTTACAACAAATCAAATGGGTGTTCTACATTATAGACAAAATAAAAAGATTATAAGAGTGTTGCAGTGATTTGATAATACTGTATGTGTTTACAAATTTAAAAATTGCATAATATAGTGATTGATATTTAGATAAATGTCTCATACCCACTATAGCATGCAAATATCATTTTGATACATTAAAAATGAAAATATTTTTCAAATATTATTTATTTTTTATATTATTTATTGTGTATCATTAAATTTATATTTTATTAGACTTTGTTTCAACTTTTGCAAAAACTACTAAATTTGAGGAAGAATAACATATTTCAAATAAATTATTTCTCATATAAATCTTAGAAAAATTACATCAATGAAATTTCATTATACTTAAAAAATTAATGCACCACTTGAACTAATTAATATTAAAGAAAATAAATGTATTTATCCATCCTATTAGTAATCTTTTAGGTTACATAGAATCATAGATAAGTTATATATATATATATATATATTTATATATATTTGTGTAAAAGTTACAAAATGTAAATGATTAAGATTAATTTAGTAAATTCAAAAAAATTTAATTTTTAATTTAGAAACAAACACACATACACAAGGTAGAGGGAATAATGTTTTAATACAAAGATACACCATGAATTCCACTCAAAAGTCATGACAACTTTTAAGGGAGAAAGGGACAAGTTATATTATACACAACATACTCTCTTAAGCAATGTAAGACAGTTACCTTCCTTTTTAACCCCTTTTTTAGAGACAAAAAAACACACACAATTGAGTGGGAATGAGATTTTAATACAAATGTACACCACAAACTCTACTTAAAAGCTATGGTGACATTATACTATACTCAACACACCCTCTTAAGTAATGTGGGACAATTAAATTTTTTTTTTGAAGAAAAAAAACACACACACAAGAGAGAGAGAAAATGAGGTTCTAATACAAATTCCACTCAAAAGTCATGGTACATTTTTGTTCATTTGTTGGTATTCTTTTCTTCTTGTTATTATGGCTATTTTGGCTGCTATTATTGTTATTTGGACTTTTAATTTTTTGTTTAATAGGTTAAGAATATTTGTGGGGCCAAGATTATATTTTTTGAACCCAAATCTTTAGGATTCTCAAATTAAGGTGTTCAATATTTTCTATTAGGGTGGTTAAGATAGATTAGTTTAAAAATAATTATGTATATAATTATTATTTTTCTGCAAATAATATATAATATATATATATATATTTTTATATAAATATATATATATATATATATTTATATATATATATTTCTTTTGAAAACTAATGTGTTCATTTGAACACCTTGAACTCAATGTGTAGCTGCCCCTGGCATGATAGTTGGTGATTAATGCCATTGGAAAAGATACAAAAGCTTTGGAGGTATACTTAGGCCTATACATGGTGCGGTGCGACCTGTGGATGGCCTAATTTTTTTCTCCTCATAAGATTTAGTCTCACATTGAATCTTTGGTAACATGACTCTTGCGTGCTTGTGTCTCTAAAGTGGAGTGTGGTTATGTGAGTCCCTTTTTCTTATTTTTATTTTAAGAATCGTCACCAACCATCGGTTTTGTATTAGATGTGACTGGTCACCTAAAGGTATAATTCATTTTAGGTTACCTAATTAAATAAACCAAGTTTCAACGGTTCATTAACTAAAGCAAACCAAAAAAGTCTTGAACCTAAGATCTTGAACTTGGAAGTTTGGTTACGTGTAGGGAAGGCGTTAGACACCCCACGACGCCTATCCGAAGATAATACCTAATTTTAATTCATTTCAAACATTATAATTTTGTGAAGAAATAGAATACTTGGCATTTTGAAATTTTTTAAAAGGTTTTTCTTTTTTCTTTTTGCAAATAATATACATATATACATGTGAGTAAATATTTACATATAGCTAACATGTGAATATTAACTCTAAAGAATATTTACAATCAAGATATGTGAGGTATACACATAAGTAGAATGAGAGAGAACATTCAAAACGTGTGAATAGAATATTTTATATATATATATATATATATATATATATAGCATGCAAGTACTAGCTATCATAAGTAGGCAAGCAAATAACTCAACAAAGAGAGATGGATTTGGAAGAATAGGACTTTGTTATCATCCACATTTTTCTCATTTTCATCATGCAAAAAAGATGACAAATAAAGCTCATTAGTGCCTGTAAGGTTGAATTTAATCAACCATCTTATTGGCTTTATTCTGTGCCAAATTTGCTTGTAATTTAGCAATTAGTAACCCTGTGTTTAGGTGGGATTCATGTAAGGGTAGTGTGTGAAAGAGTGTGAAGAAATGCTCAAGACTATGCGGTGAAGCGGGGACTCGCGGATAGCTCGCGGTTTACAAGCCGCCGGATGATGCACACGAGTGAACCATGCGGAGAAGCTGAACTATCATGTCGGCTATAGCACTACAGGACAAAAAGTCTAGACTGGCCATTCGATTAGCTCGTGGCTCGGACTAGCGACTTAGTTATGTCGCAAGGCCAAGTCGCCAGTCCACTCTGTTAATAAAAAATGACCCTTCGCATTCCTTTCTCACTCTAGTATAAATATCCCTTACACCCACGAAATATTGAGAGCTTCCAGAGAGAATTTTGAGAGAGAAATCCTAGAGAAAAACAAGATTGATTCATCTACAATCTTTACATAGTGACTCTTCAAATTCCTCAACTCTCACCCTCTCCATTGTTATATCCTTGAAAGGTATATTAGCCAAAACATTTTCTCATCATACCTATATCTGTGAGAAGGCTATTTGGTGCTTGGGAAGCGATTAGGAAGGGACCAATTCAAAATGGTTGATGCTATGGGTTATAGTGGAATCCGGTAAGCTAAAGAAGACAAAGGTTCAGCGTAACTTTGTTGGAGCAAGAAGCTTGGAGGGCTTAGGTACACCGAGTAGATTAAGCTTGGAGGGTCTTCTGCTGTTCATGTATCCTAACTTCATTCTTTAGTGGATTATTTACTGCTTGGAGGGCGGCGAAGAGGTTTTACACCGAGGGTTTCGATTTCCTTTTTGATAGCACATTGTTGTGTTGTCTTTGTCTTTGTGTCTCCATTGTTACATCCTTGAGAGGTATATTAGCCAAAACATTTTCTCATCATACCTATATCTGTGAGAAGGCTATTTGGTGCTTGGGAAGCGGTTAGGAAGAGACCAATTCAAAATGGTTGATGCTATGGGTTATAGCGGAATCCGGTAAGCTAAAGAAGACAAAGGTTCAGCGTAACTTTGTTGGAGCAAGAAGTTTGGAGGGCTTAGGTACACTGATTAGATTAAGCTTGGAGGGTCTTCTGCTGTTCATGTATCCTAACTTCATTCTTTAGTGGATTATTTACTGCTTGGAGGGCGGCGAAGAGGTTTTACACCGAGGGTTTCGATTTCCTTTTTGATAGCACATTGTTGTGTTGTCTTTGTGTTTGCATCTTTCATCCCTTAATTTTTGCCATTTAATTTCTGCTGTGGATGTGATTTTATTTGGTTTAGATTGTTTATCAATTCTATTATAAGCTTATGTTTATTTTCCACACATATATTGTTTGATATTAAGCTTGAATTGGTAATTTGTAAATTGGGGGTCTAAACATTCAAGGTGTTTTATACACTATTTGAACATTCAATGCCAAAGAAAATGATAGGACCAATGAAAGTTTATAGGGTGTTCAAAGACTCAAGAGAAATGAGCCATGGACATGAATCCTTAACTACAGCTATTCTAAGAAAAGGCTCAAAATTAAAATGTATGAAGAAAATTAAATGTCAACTTTTATTAGTTTAGAAAAGCACAATTTTTTTTTTTTTTTTTAGAAAAAGTTTTATTGAGAGGTTTTTGAGAAAAACATTTTTTTTTTAAAGATCCTTTTTTATTTAACGTGGTAGAAGAATTATTTAAAAAAAACACACACACAATTTTCGGATTTAAAAAAAGAAGAAGAAGAATTTTGAAACATTTTCTTTAAAAAAAAAACATTTTTTAACGTGATAAAAACACTTTGTGGGGCCCAACAGTTTATGGGTCCGGCCCGCTCACTTATGAGGAGTCCACAGGCCCAAATAGAAGAAGGCCAGGGCCCAAGCTCGAAATATGGAGCCCAAAGAGGCCCAAAAATACAGCCGAGGACTGCATAGTCCTCGGCAGATCCGAAGTCCCATAGATGAGGGTGGAATACAAGCAAACTTGAAGGATCAGAAAATATCTCAGGGAAATTGTCCTTAGTACCCTTCATTGATATGACGCTGCACCTGACAAAACCGGATTCTTAGGCTTTACCGACAATCTCCAACAATTTCGGGAGTAGATTGATGGGACAAGCATCGATCTTGGAAAGGTCGACCCTACACGTGGACGAAGGAAATTAAACGCATGCGAATATAAAAGGAAAATATGCAACCTAAAAGAAGGGGGTCCCTCCGGAGAAAAAGGAGAAAAAGGGTGAATATCTCTAAGCCATGCACGAAGAACTTAACAAAAGAACCGCCGAGTAATCTCGACTTAGCCTTTCGAACCCACTCTCTACAAATGATATTGTCGGGGCCCATTCACGTGCGGACCCAACTACGGTTGCGGTTCGTTTCGGAACGTGACCCTACACACTTTTTCTTTGAAAGAAATATATATATATATATATATATATATATATATATATATATATATTATATATATTTTAAAAAAGAAGGAGAAAACATTTCCTTGAAGGGAAATTTAACGAGGTAAAACACATTTTTTGAAAGCATAGATTTTTTTTTTTTTTTTTTTTTTTTTGAAGAAACATCATTTTGAAACCACTTTTTTTAATATGTAGGAAAAACATTTTTGAATACATATTAATTTCGGATTTCCCTTTTTTAAAAGGAAGTGTTTTTTTTTTTTTTTTTTTTTTTTGAAAACTCTTAAAAAAAAAGGTTATTTTTATTTTTATTTTTAGAAAAGCATATTTTTTTAGAAAACTCTCTTTTTTATTTGAAAGACTTCATTTTTTAAGAAAAATGTTGGAAAAGATTTTTAAAAAGCATTTCCTTAGGATAGTGTGTAGAGGAGTTGTTTTATACAAGCACATTTATTTTATGGCAACATTAATGATGATGAATGTAAATAGACAACAATAATAATTAAAGTGTAAAAAATAAATGGCAAGGAAGTAAAGTGCAGAAATTTAAATGACATAAAAGTAAAGAGCTGAAATATTGTTAAGGTTGATTAAAAAGTTTTATTTTTATGTCCCCTTAAATAGATTTTAATCTCTTTCAAGCCTTATGGGTTCTTCATCATAAAGAAACAAGAGTTCTAAGTCATCAATCATTCGGATGAGACATACCCATATTGTGCTCTATTTGAGGTTTAAAAACCATTTAAGAAGGATGAAACAGAACATCATTTTTTATTTAGGTGTCTAGGTATAGTGTGTGTGTGTGTGTGTAAGAAAGTAAAGGGGGAAAGGGATTGTGCAAGAAATTAAAGGGATTACATAAATTAAAAGGGGAGGGGGATTACTTGGAAATATAAAATGGATGACATAAATTAAAAGGGAAAGGGGATTTTCTTGGAAAATAAAAAGGATGGCATAAATTAAAAGGGAAGCAAGAATAGTAAAAATGATTAATCCAATACCTCATTGTTTTGGGAAGGTTCATTGAAGGATTATTAAAATGCCACTATGTTAGGTTCTAAAAGTTTAGAACAATTGGTAAACCATAAACACAAACTTGTCTAGATATAGATTCCTAAATCTATAGGTATAATTAGACAATGCTCAAGATGTTGCAAGTTAGAATACTAGAAAAAGGAAGTTACAGGTTCGACCAATCGAGACATGGATCTATAGAATTTAATTAAGGTCCAACAGCCCATTAATCCCATTAAATGATTACGGTTTCTAATCTAATTCTCCTAGTGTTTAAAGGAAACCTTAAGGCACATTTTGGTATGATTTTGGAGGTACTTTTTTGAGATCTAAAAGGTACTGTGCCTTCTTCTTTCAAAGTCACTACCAAAATTCCATCTACACATTATTAGAACCAGTAGATCTGAAGTTATTGCAACAAGATCATACATAGCTGATGATTTAAAATTTTGAGTAGGATCTCAGAGTCACAAACGTGAGTGGTTGTGTGCGATAAATTAAGATAGAAGAGTCTGTAGATTTAGAGCTGCACATGGTCGTGTAAGTAAGTACTATAAGAGATAACTTTAGATTTATGGAAAAATCTATTGTAAATCTTCCATTCTATCATAGTGAATTTGTGGCCTTGAAGATAGATTATGTTAAATCCTCCCCAGGCTTTTTACCATGAATTTGTTGGTTTCATTGGGTTTTACGGGTAATCATATCGCTTGTCTTCTTTACTTTTTCTCACTTTGTAATATGATTGTTTGTATTTAACCTAGATCTCATAATAAACCTAAATATCAACTTAGTTAATTAATTAGGTTTAATAATCCAAGTATACAAGGGTCTAAAGAAAACAAACACACCGTTTGGTTAAGTGATCATGCGTGTCTTACAATTGCCTCTGTAAAACGCTGCTTCAAATCTGCATTGATGATCTTCTCGGAAAAAAAAAAAAAAAAAAAAAAAAAAAAAAAAAAAAAAATCTGCACTGATTATATAACAAGTGTCTTACCACAAGCTTTGACCAATATAAGTGGAGTGGTAGGTGATACTTACACCCGCCAACTCCATTGTTCATTGGTCATCCTTTCAGCCACTCTTATTTCTCTCTTCTCTCAAATTTTGGCTTCTTCCTATTTCTCTCTTCACTTCACTTTCAAATATTACTCCCACTATTTGCTCCTTTCCTTACACGAGATCAATATATTTCCTTTAATCTTATAAGTAGTTGTACCTGAAAAAATTAAAAAAAATAAAAATAAAAAGAAGGAAAAACTTTGTGTTGACTTTTGTTAGCATTTTATTTTAATCAATGATGCTATAAGAACACAGGTAATATTCTCCTCATAGGAATGACAAGCAGTTTAAAAATTCTCTATTTTTGTGTCTCTTTTTCTATTACGAATTCCTGATTACTTTTGTGGGCGTTTATGTGAGTCCAAAACTTTGGCTTGTGAGTGCACACACAAAGAGATCTTTTTCTTTAAGATGATATTTTCCCTCATTTAAATGAGTTTGTTAATGAGTTATAGGCACATTATCTATATGGTACAAGTAAGTCAAGATTCTAATAGTAGTACACTTGAAAAATGCTGTAGATTTCTCCCTATGATGTGCAAACATCTTTAAAAAAACTTATTATGCATATTTGTTTATAGATAATGGAGAGTTATCAATGAAAATGTACCTTTGCAAGGTCATCAGTGTTAGGACAAATACTTTGGAATTTCCCGTTTCCAATTATTCATTCTTTTTTGGAGTTAATCATTTACTTAATCAAAGTGATCTATTGGGTAGAGGATGAAAAAAAAAATTATGAAAAGGATAGTAGGTGAACCCATAGGTTTGTTGATATGTGGGAGATTTTATTCACCACTGCTAATAATAAAAGAAACTGAAGTCATTGCAATACGGGTGTATTGTCACTTGTGAATATATATGTTGTGACAGCTTTTTCTATTTTCTATTGTACGGCACCGAGATCCCAAGACCCATATGGGCCCCGGGCTTAGGCCCAATGGAACGGCCCCATCGCCCTAAGCCCTTCTTGAAACTGCCTTCATAAAGAACGAGTTTTGGGCCTCGCATCCTAAGTCGTGCTCGGCATAAAACTTCCCAAACAATCATATAAACCCTGTCCGGGCAAGTCATGGGTTGCTCGGGGAACATCATTACCGAGCAAATTCGCCTGAGTTGGAACCAAGTTCCAAGGCCATAATTGTTACATCCTCCTCTCACCTAAACACCCACTTAAAACAGATAATATTGGACCTTCAATTGCACTAGCGATGGCAGTAATCATGATCTCCCCACTAACCTAAGCTATAAATAGCAAAAGTTGGGGAAGATGAGGGGGTTCAGAAAAAAGGAGAGAAAACAGTCATTTAGAGAGAGGAGGAACATTACTTTGAGTCTCTGTGCCGAGAACGACCCAAAGTAGGAAATCTTGAAACCCACTTTACAAATAAATTGTGAGCCCAAGTGAGGTTGAGCCCAACATTCTCGTTTTAGGCTTGCACAATTGGCACCCACCGTGGGGCCCTCCTACAAAGCTGTGGTTCGACCGAGACTCAAATAAGGGAAATGTCCGAGGGACGTTCGGGAGGGCGTGCCTGTGAGTGGTTCCGTGGGATCTTCTCGAGGGTCCACATGGCGGGAAAGAAGACGAAAAGGGCGCGAGGATAGGGAGCGCCTGTTAGGAGAGGAAGAGTCGGCACAGGAGAGAAGGGTCGAATTAGACTCGCCGAACGGTGTCAGGTCTCTCGGGACACAGCGAGATGATGACAGAGACCGAGAGTTGGAGTGGTTGTGTAGACTGGTGGTGGATCTAGAACTGGAAGCAAGGGGTCGATGCCAAGAAAGGGACCGCCACCACCAGCAAAGGAGAAATGATAGCACGGGAAATCGGGGCGAAGAAGGCTCTAGCCAATCCGGTACACGACGATTCCAAAACCGATCACCCTTTCAAGAATCGCACCGGCATAGGAATCACTCACACTCCCGAGAGACACGTCATTGCCGGAACTGTTCACGTTCGCGTGGATACGAGGACCGAGGGTCCGATTCGCTAGAGGAACGGCGACCCCACAATGCTGCCATGGACGCCATGAGCCGAGCCTTACAAAGGGCTGCTCACTCACCATTCTCAGATGAAATAGAACGGGCCCCTATGCCAAGTAGATTTATAAGACCGCCATTCAATTCCTACGACGGGAAGACGGACCCTGTGGAGCACGTCGGTCATTATATCCACATGATGTCCTTGCATGCATATAATGATGCCTTGATGTGTAAGGTATTCCCCTCTTGTCTCGGCTCCACGGCTCTAAGATGGTTCAATGGGTTACGAAAAGGCTCCATTCGTAGCTTTGCCGAGCTAATTCAAGAGTTCGGCAAGAGATTCGTGACATGCGGCCGAGTGCCGCAGCCGGTGGATACGCCGCTTTCCATAAAGATGAGGTTGGTGAAACCCTTCGGAGTTAGGCCAGTGGTGCTTGGGAACTCTACAACGAGATCGATGGAGGAAATGAGAAGATAGCGGCAAGCACCTTCGGGATGGGGCTCCCGAAGATTTTTGAATTACGGGAGTCATTGACGAAAAGACCTCCCGAGGATATGAGGCAACTTATGAGGCGCATTGAGGAGTATAAACGCCTAGAAGATGATTGGCTACAAAATAAGGGGAAAGCCCCGTTACTCAGGAGATCTCGGCAGGGCGTTATCCTAGCAAGACCGAAAAAAGATTTCAGGATGCAAGAACCAGAGGCGCAAATTGAGGGAGTTAATGTGGCGATCAAAGAACCTGTGCACAAAATTCTAGATCGGATTAAGAACGAATCATTCTTCAAGTGGCCGAACAAAATGGGGTGTGACCCATCTCGGAGGAACCAAAACTTGTATTGCACATACCATAGGGACAAAGGGCACACCACCGAGCGGTGTCGAGTTCTAAAAGATCATCTCGGGTAGTTAGTAAAAGCAGGGTATCTGAAAGAGTTTGTAGTGGACTCCGCTGACCGAGATTCCGCCCGGGGTGTTCAGAAGAGAAGGAATCCCCTCCCACCACCGTTGGGAGTGATCGAAGTCATCCACGCTGCCCTGAGAGGTACGACAGTAGCTAAAGGGGTGCGACATGGCCTGCACAGAAGGAGAATCGCCCGAGAAGGGGATGAAAATTGGTTGGCTAACCATCTCTTTTGGCGAAGAAAACTTGCAACGGACGATCCAACCTCATGATGATGCGTTGGTAGTAACAGCTCGGATAAGCGGATTCTTGGTAAAAAGAGTGATGATAGACCAAGGAAGCGAGTCGGCGTGATGTACCCGGACCTGTTCGAAGGGCTCGAATTGAAGAGTCGGGATTTGGCGAAGTATGACACGCCATTGGTCTTGTTTGATGGAAGGGTCGTGGTTCCCGAAGGGCAAATCTCTCTCGGTGGACATGGAAGGCAAGGAAGTAATAGTGACCTTCATAGTAGTCCGGTCATTCTCACCGTACAATGCAATCCTAGGAAGACCGTGGATCCACGCAATGAAGGCCGTTCCGTCCACCCCGCACGTGAAAGTGAAATTTCCCACCGAGTATGGAGTCGCCGTGGTGCGAGGGAACCAACGATTGGCTAGGCGGTATCTAGTCGCCGTGGTCAGATGGAAGAACGAACAGCACGGACGAGCGGAGGAGACCGAAAAATAGCCTTTATAGCAATCACAGAAGCCCCGAGGGGAAACGGGGGCGGGCGTTGCCGATGAGGTTTTGAAGGTCAGAATTTTTCCTGACAAAGACAGGTATTTCCAAATAGGCACGAGCATGAACGACCGAGAAAAGGCAGAAATGTTGTTGTTTCTTTTACAAAACGTAGATGTTTTTGCCTGGAGTCCGTACGAAGTGCCCAGCGTTGATCCCGAGTTCATTGTCCACAAGCTTAACGTGGACCCATCATTCCCCCCAAAAAAGCAAAAACCGAGGAGAGCATCGAAGAAGCATCTTGACGCGGTGAACTTGGAAGTCCAGAGGCTGAAGGAAGCAAGAGCGATAACGGAAATATTCTTCCCGAGGTGGTTAGCGAATACGGTGGTGGTGAAGAAAAAGAATGGTAAATGGAGAGTTTTTGTGGATTTCACAGACTTGAATAGGGCATGCCCCAAGGATCCATTCCCAATGTCCAAGATTGACCAACTAGTAGATGCCACGTATGGGCACCCGATGATGAGCTTCTTGGATGCTTTCCAGGGGTACCACCAGATTGCCTTGGCACCGAGGACCGAGAAAAGACAACATTTATTTCCCCGAGTGCTAACTATTACTACGAAGTTATGCCGTTTGAGTTGAAGAACGCCGGTGCCACATACCAAATGGATGATGACGAGGATGTTCCGAGAGAAAATTGGGTGCACGGTGGAAGTATACATTGACGACATGTTGGTAAAAAACAAAAAGGAGTCGCAACACACGGAAGACCTCTGGGGAGTATTTGAGATACTTTGGCGGCACAAGTTGCGCTTGAACGCCGAAAAGTGTACTTTCGGTGTGAGGGCTGGCAAGTTCTTGGGTTATCTGATTTCTACTCGGGGGATAGAAGCCAATCCCGACCAGATAAATGCCGTGAATTGCCTCGTCTCGCCGAGCAATCCAAAGGAAGTACAGGTGCTAACCGGGATGTTAGCCGCCCTAAACCGATTCATCTCCAAATTCGCGGATCGGCTCATAGATCTGTTTCATCAACTTCTGAAGAAGTGGAAGAGGTTTCATTGGGACGAGGAATGCGACAAGGCCTTTCGAGAATCGAAGGAGTACTTGGCAAAAGTGCCCATGTTAACAGCCCCGGAGTCCGGGGAGGATTTGTTTATGTACCTCTCGATGTCCGACCATGCCATGAGTACTGTGTTACTAAGGGACCAAGGAGTACAACAACCAGTGTATTACATAAGCAAAACCTTAGTAGATGCCGAGACGAGATACCTGCTGTAGTGACACAAAAAGGGGGGTCTTGCATTCCATGGAATCCCACATCGCCTAGGGAAGCACATGTGAATGTATTTATAAGGAATGACCTCCTTTCAAAGTGAAGAGGCCTTTTCCCCAGCGCAACTTAGGGAAGAACAAAACCATGAGGGGTATGGGCCTCAAAGCGGACAATATCTACACAGTTGGTGTGATGCCCCAATTTGATTGATTGTGTGATGTGTGTGGGTGTGTGATGAGTCCCACATCGGGTATTTACTTGGGTCGAATCGGGCTTTATTAACAACTACAAGGAGCCTCAATTGTGACTAGTCCTTTTAAGGTATAGCGTAGATGTGGCTAGCGCTTTTCCTTGGGTCGTTACATATGGTATCAAAGCCGGCCCGGTAACCCCGTGTGGGCTCAGAGACACTAGCCCATAAAGTGGGCCCTAACGAGGTCGTTAGGGATTTAAGTGGGGGAGATTGTGATGCCCCGATTTGATTGATTGATTGTGTGATGTGTGTGGGTGTGTGATGAGTCTCACATTGGGTATTTACTAGGTTGAATTGGGCTTTATTAACAACTACAAGGAGCCTTAATTGTGACTAATCCTTTTGAGGTATAGCGCGGATGTGGCTAGCGCTTTTCCTTGGGTCGTGTATCATAGCCGCCCCAGTAATCCCATGTGGGCTCGGAGACACTACCCCACAAAGTGGGCCCTAACGAGGATGTTAGGGATTTAAGTAGGGGGATTGTGATGCTCCAATTTGATTGATTGTGTGATGTGTGTGGTGAGTCCCACATCGGGTATTTACTAGGTCGAATCGGGCTTTATTAACAATTACAAGGAGCCTCAATCGTGACTAGTCCTTTTAAGGTATAGCACAGATGTGGCTAGCGCTTTTCCTTGGGTCGTTACACCTGCCCCTTGAGAAGCTAGTTTTGGCATTAGTACACGCCATGAGGAAGTTGCCACATTACTTTCAGGCTCATACGGTATTCGTCCTCACCAAGTATCCCCTGCAGTCGTTGCTAAAGAGATCGGACTTCACGGGCCGAATAGCCAAATGGGGAACTCGTTTGGGTTCGTTCGACATAAGGTATCGACCACGAGGCTCGGTAAAGGGATAGGTTCTTGCTGATTTCATTGCAGAATTCACCCCTAAGAACGATGGGAAGATAATTTGTAATGCGGAGCGTCGTTCGTGGAAAGTGTTTGTAGACGGCGCTTCGAATGCTATTGGGGCCGGAGCTGGTATTGTCATAATCACCCCGGAGGGCATACGATTAGAACACTCCTTCAGATTAGGATTCAAAGCCTCAAACAACGAAGCCGAGTACGAGGCCTTCCTGGCCGGGTTGAGGGCCGTGTTGCGTTTAGGCATGAAAGATGTTGAGATTTATTCGGACTCTCGACTGGTTGTTTATCAAATCATAGGAAGCTTCGAAGCTCGAGACTCTCGGATGAAAGCCTATCCGAGTGCAAATAAGCGAGATCATTGGCCGATTCGGGACAGTGAAGGTAGCCTGTAGGTCGTCGGCACAAAACAGACATGTCGACTCGCTGGCCACGTTGGCTTCATCCTCTAATGAGAATATACCTCGGTTGGTCAAGATAGAGCTTATAAGGGAACCAAGTATCGAGGTGAAAAGTGATGACAACCTGGTCAGGTTAAAGTTGCCATGATGTCAATGGCAAATCCGTGTTGGATGAACCCGATCATAGACTTCATAGCCGAGGATAAAGTTCCTGACGATGAAAAGGAGGCCAAAAATGTTCGTCAGGTGGCTTCCCGGTATTGGCTGTCGGTAGATTGCAAGTTGTCTTGAAGGTCTTTCGCAGGCCCTTACCTTTGATGTCTACATCCCGAGAAAGTGAACGAACTTCCGACCGAGCTGCATGATGGAGTGTGTGATGGCCATATCGGGGGACGGTCTCTAGCGCACAGGGCCATGACCCAGGGGTTTTGGTGGCCACAGATGCAGAAGGATGCCGCGGAATACGTCGGGAGGTGTGAACAATGCCAAAAGCACGCCCCTTTGATCCACTAGCCAGCAGGTCGTCTAAACCCCGTCAACGACCCATGGCCGTTCGCACAATGGGGGCTAGACATTCTCGGCCCTTTTCCCCGAGCAACAGGTAACCGCCGTTTTGTATTGGTGGCAGTGGATTACTTCACGAAGTGGGCGGAAGCCGAGGCCTTAGCCAACATTCGGGATATCGACGTGAAAAAGTTTGTGTGTAAAAACATAGTCACAAGGTTTGGGGTACCGAACTCACTAGTATTAGACAATGGGCTACAGTTCGATAGCAAAGCTTTCCGAGCCTTCTACAGCGATCTCGGCATTAAGAACAAGTACTCAACCCCGGCATACCCTCAAAGCAACGGCCAAGCCGAGGCAATGAACAAGACGATTTTGAACGGGTTGAAGAGGAGGCTAGACGGGGCAAAGGGGAGATAGGTAGAAGAGCTGCCTAACGTTTTATGGGCTTACCGTACGACTCCCGAAAAATCCATGGGTGAGACCCCTTTCTCTTTGACATATGGGGCGGAGGTCATAATACCAACCGAGGTGAGCTTGTGCAGTGCACGGTCACGAGTTTGACCTTGCCCAGAACGCCGACCTGATGATGGAGCGCTTGGACTGGTTAGAAGAATGTCGAGAGGCCGCAACCATACGGCTCGCAGAGTACCAGTAG
Source organism: Quercus dentata (assembly GCA_028216015.1). Taxonomy (NCBI): domain Eukaryota; kingdom Viridiplantae; phylum Streptophyta; class Magnoliopsida; order Fagales; family Fagaceae; genus Quercus; species Quercus dentata. The sequence continues at coordinate 25,088,180 of CP116453.1, forward strand.
AAATTGTCCCAGAGATATAACCAAGATGTAAAGGGGAGGGAATTCAGCGCCGGAAACTGGTTCTAAGGAGGGTCGTGGGAAACATGCGAGACGTAGCTGCCGGGAAGCTTGCTCAAACATGGGAAGGGCCGTGCAGAATTACCGCCATCGCCGGGCGCGGGGGCTTACTACCTGGAAGATCTTGACGAGAGGCGCTCCCCTCGGCCATGGAATGCTCACAATTTAAAGAAGTTCTACCCATGACCATCCATATAGTAAATGTAAGTCAAAACTTTGTACTTCGCTAAAGTCAAGATAATGATGAAGTTACTTGTCTAAGCTGTTTTCGATCCCGTCATTGCACATTAAGAGAATTGCATGTTTTGTACAAAAAAATTTCTAAGGACAGAAGCCTCGTCCTCGGTTCGATCAAAATCGCCGAGCAGGCGGAAACCTTATCGTTACAAAAAATTCTTTTTAAGGATAGAAGCCTCGTCCTCGGTTCGATCAAAATCATCGACCAGGCGGAAACCTTATCGTTACAAAAAAATTCCAAGGACAGAAGCCTCGTCCTCGGTTCGATCAAAATCACCGACCAAGTAGAAACTTTATTGTTACAAAAAAAAATTCTAAGGATAGAAGCCTCGTCCTCGGTTCGATCAAAATCACCGACCAGGCGAAAACCTTATTGTTACAAAAAAAAATTCTAAGGATAGAAGCCTCGTCCTCGGTTCGATCAAAATCACCGACCAGGCGGAAACCTTATCATTACAAATTCTAAGGACAGAAGCCTCGTCCTCGGTTCGATTAAAATCACCGACCAGGCGTAAACCTTATCGTTACAAAAGATTTACTAAGGACAGAAACCTCATCCTTGGTTCGATCAAATCGCCGAAGCGGTGGAAACCTTAACCCATTTACAAACATTAATTGCAAATTCATTCTCGGATTATCCAAAGCACCGCGCAACAGGTTTTGGGGTATCATTCCATTTACGGTCAAAAAAAAAAAAAAAAACATTGTATGAATACGATACACTAAGGCATGATTTAACCGAGCGGGCAACTCTCGGCTTGACTTACTACAAGATAAGAAGCCACTAACATAATCTAAGCAAACACACAAATAAATAGAGGGTCATTCAACGAGTTGAAAGCAAAGTTAAAAAGCATAGTTAATATCTCGTCGCCAAAACTCGGCAATTGTTTACGGGTCATCCCCGTGAAATAAGGAAATTGTTCGTTTACCACAACCCGGTGACGTAGGCAAATATACCATTGAGAAAATAAACTAAAAATGCTATAAAGATAAGTAAAAGCATGAAAAAACTAGACTGCAGATAATCGGCTAGATAGCCGGGTTGGATCTGTCACTTCGGGCTGATCGGTCAAGGGGTAATGCGGGTCCTATACGATTGGGATCTGGTGGCCTCTAACTCATCCGGCTCGGCATGGGCATCGATCTGTTCTACCAGCTCCCTCATGCTTGCCGTTTCTTCCTCCTCGGCGGCAATTGGTGGATCTGCGCATGGCGAGAACGGGGCTTAGGAAGGGAATTTGGCCGGGGTCTCTCAGAGAAGAATCCTCGGGAACTCCCAGAGCTTGAAGAGTGGCAAACCACCCGGCCTCAAAACCCGGCTTCCGGGCCTGGGCCACTACCGGTTCCGCAGATTGCTCGGCATCGCAAAATCCCTCGTTGTACCACTACGCTCGCAGCCTCGGGTGGCTGCCCTCAGGTCGGTTAGCTCCTCGGCTTGAGAGGTGTTGAGGCTAACGGCTTCAGCTAGCTTCACTTCCGTTTCGTTCTGCTTAGGCAAAAGTTCAGCACACCTCTTCTTCGCCAGTGCTCTATTTTTCTCCGTGGCAGCGGCCCTCTTCTCGGCGGATTCAATTGCCTTTAGTTTTCCTTTGCTGTTTTGGCAGCTGACTCTCGTGCCCCCTTCTCACGGTCGACCTCTTTGGCAAGATCCCATGCACGGCCAGCCAAGATGTGAGCCAGTTGAGCAACCTGGCAATCACAAAAGTAAGTACGGAAGTAGAAGTAAATGTAGGGAAAGGAATAGAAAACTAAGGAGTTACCGCAATAGCGTGCCACTCTAATCGGCGCCCCACGGACTCCTCGGACCCCTCCTCGAAGGCATGCACGTCGTCGGGAAGAAGAAGACCCTCGGCCGAGTGCAGGCAATACGGCCACCTTCGCCTTTCTCCCACATCCGCACACAGTCGGTCGAGGGCAAAGGCTTGCCGTCCAACAAAAACTTGGGCTTCCACGTTGGAGCAACTTGGGAGGAGGACGCAACCCCCCGACCGACCTGGGTCTGCGGCTCACGGATAACGATCTCCCCTGTTGGCTGGGGAGGAGTCTGGACGGCGGCATCTCCCGGACCCGTGGATGGTTGACCGACGACCCTCTGTTTCTTACAGGCTCGTCCGGCTTGAGAAGAGGGTGGAGGGTGAGGCACGTGGCTCCGACCCCGAAGGGTGGGGCTGGATGGGTTGCTATGCACCGGGCACGAAGCGATCGATAGTCATAACCTTCCTTGACACCATGTTTTTGCCGGGTTGGGTATCTTCACCCGAAAAGGCGATCGCTTGATCGCTGGTTGCTCGGACTCCATAACAGGGGTTCTCGGGCGGCGCTTGCTCTTGAACAGGGTCCTCTTGTTGAATTGCCTTGTGAGCTAACTCTCTAAGACGCCGAGACACACGTTCGCGGACTCGTCCCACAAAGGAGCTAGCTCGTCCGAGCAAGTGTAGCGCCTTCCGAACTCCCTCGCCTCCCCGGTTGTAAGCTTCGGCGGCAAGAAGTTCGCGTGTCGAACGTCAATATATGACAGTAGGGGATTATCAACTAATAGTGCCTACTTAAAGGTCGCGCTGTAGAGTAAATCGGCTCTACTCTGAGGATCAGGTGCAAGGCCCGGAGTTGTCCATCCCAATGCACGAATATCTCGAAACGAAGGATGAAGTTCAGATCTTTTACGTGGGCGGTTCTGATGTCCGGAACGAACACTTTGCCGTCTGTAAAAGAACAAGTGTTATATCAATATCCGATGATGAAGATCTACTTTAATAGAGGAAAGAAAAGGAAAAAAGGGGGGAAAACAGTTAGATCAAGGGATTGGTACAAACCCACTTCACGCCGTGAAAGAGGGCAAGGGACTTCCCAAAGAAACCAGGTTGCCGCACACCCGAACAAACTCCTCGGCGGAGTTCTTATTCGAATCAGGTAGGCATGATATCACCCGTACCCGATTATCTCTTGTTTTTAGGTAATAGTTGGTAGCTTTGTTCCCACAGAGGCTATACATATGGTTAATATCATGGTAATTTAACTGTAAATCAAATGTGTGGTTTAACCTACTGACGCAGCTAACTACCGGTAAAAGTTGGGGGAAGGCTGGTCGGGACACAATCCGTAATACCTAAGTGTATCTGCTAAAAGGGGATCCACGGCGAACCTAACCCCACCGTCTAGAATTGACATTAAAGGAAAAAAGGTCATGCCTTGTCCTCGGTGGAGAGCGATTTCACTCTCATGGCGGTAAGCCACTTCCACGTCATCGGGTATATTAAACTTGCGCCTAAAAGTGGCCAAGGCAGCCGGGATCTCCAAGAGATAAGAGTAGCCCATCCGTGACGCTAAATGCTATGAAAGGGAACTTGAAGAAATAACCTGAAGGAATAGGAAGGGGAAGAGAACTTACTTTGGGTTCTAAGGGAGAAAAGAACTTTGAAGCGGTGAGTAAGCGCACAAAGGATTGGTTGGCAGAGAGTAAGCTCGAAAGATCGGAGGTGAAAAAACAAGTGAAAGAATGTTACGAGGAAGGCTATTTATAGAATCAGAAAAGGGGCAAAGGAACGTTCAATCAAGCAATAAATGGGCACGATTCACGAATGACCCTGCGGATGCCAAAGATACCCGACACGCGCGCCGCTTCGGTTCACGAATTGTCGTGCAATAATGACAATCGAACCTGGCGCCGCGGAATAAAGATCGTCTTTTGAGATGAGCATTAATGAGAAACCATAACCGTATAAGTCCCAGGCTATAGGACTTCCGATACCAAAAGGCTCGGCTGGCTCCTTGATTCTTCCCGGCAACCGGGTATGAATCAAGGGGGGGCTAATGTACGACACCGAGATCCCAAGACCCATATGGGCCCTGGGCTTAGGCCCAATGGAACGGCCCCATCGCCCTAAGCCCTTCTTGAAACTGCCTTCATAAAGAATGAGTTTTGGGCCTCGGATCCTGAGCTATGCTTGGCATAAAACTTCCCAAACAATCATATAAACCCTGTCCGGGCAAGTCATGGGATGCTCGGAGAACATCATTACTCGAGCAAATTACCGAGCCGGAACCAAGTTCCAAGGCTATAATTGTTACATCTCACTCTCACCTAAACACCCACTTAAAATAGATAATATTGGACCTTCAATTGCACTAGCGATGACAAGAATCATAATCTCCCCACTAACCTAAGCTATAAATAGCAGAAGTTGGGGAAGATGAGGGGGTTCAGAAAAAAGGAGAGAAAACAGTCATTTAGAGAGAGGAGGAACATTACTTTGAGTCTCTATGCCGAGAACGACCCAAAGTAGGAAATCTTGAAACTCACTTTACAAATAAATTGTGAGCCCAAGTGAGGTTGAGCCCAACAGTCTCGTTTTAGGCTTACACACCCATAAAATTGATATCAAAACTTTTCTAAAATAGATTATTAACAATTTTTCAAAGAACATCCGTTAACATGACCCCTATTTATATATAGAAGAGTGTTTGTCTAATACTCCCAATAGGTGAGGCCAATATAATTAAGTGAGGAATCAATGGAGAGAAATTGACTATAAGTGAAGGGGATGTGGTCCATTTTTTTTTTTTTTTTTTTTGAGAGTGCATATTTAAGTATAAAGTGACAAAAAAAACTTTTGACTTTTTGAAGTTATTTTGTTTCTATCATAAAATATACAGGACAAAATCTAGTGTAATATCTTATTTCATGTATCTTAGAATGTCCTTTTAAAATTAAACAACGTGGCTACTTATTAGTATCACCAGACAACGTTACAACTTCAAAAAATCTACTTATTTTCTCCGTTAAAACCTTCTCTTTCACCCACCTTTGCAGAATCCCATTAATGCCTACTACTTTGAAGAATCTCCAACAACACCCCCCACAAAGATTTTAGCAAAAACCATTAGCTTGCTAGATAAATGTCAAACTGTATCTGCTGGTTACAACTTACAAGTCTCCTAATTGCAAAGGATTGTGAGCTCTGTTTGTTAAAAAAATTGATACTTGTTAGTATGACAGATTAAAAAAAAAGAAGGTAATATCATTAGTAAGTTTAGACGTAGATAAGAATTAGTGAAAACTTACCAACTCAACAGTTATTAAAATAATTGTCATTTTTATTTTTTTATTTTTTTATATATAACATTACTCATATATAAAAACAGAAACTTATTATCCATGATCTATGATTATGCCAAGTAGCTCATTACTACACAATTTCTTCATTTTGCCTTCCACATAATCAAAAATTTTTTCTTTATGTGAAAGAATTACAAATATCTTGTGTTAATGGGTAGATCTGTTATCTGTAGATTGCATTCGTTTTTTTCTTTTTTTGGGCAATAATTAATTTTTTCCAAGTAGAGAGAGAGAGAGAGAGAGTACATGTGTAAAATGATTGAAATAGAGTACAATGATTGAAATTATTTAATAGATTTTTTATTTCCTCCTTTTACTCGACTGATTGCCCACCACGAAAAAGGGAGTCGGTAAAAAATAAAAAATAAATATTAAAGTTAAAAGACAGTAGTGGATTATGACTTATGAGGAAAGTTTGCATACAATTGTTCTAACATACATCCTCCTATATGTTAGTTATACGAAACTCAAAGCCAATAATTTACCAAGAAAGGAACTCAAGCCAATACTATTGGTCACAGTCGCCTCTGATTTTTGTGCACGAAATTGACACGTGTTCAGTTTGAATCTGTTTATTTTTTGTCTCAGGAGTATCCGATCCTCCCCCACAGGTGAGGTCCACATACTTTTGGCGATAAGAAGTGGTAATCCGAGTCACTTTGTATTTGTCCGTGTGCGACTAGTGGGAACTTACCATTATTGATTAAACTTTACACGTTTATCATTCCAATCTCATTTCAAAGTCTTGTGTAAAAAAAAATATACGACAAAATTTCTCATCAAATTAGTTTGAAAATATGCTGTTTAAATTTTTTTTCTACCTTTTTATTAGTTGTAAATTAAAAAAAAAAATTAATCGTTAAATTACATATTTTTAACATATATGTCAAATTTCATCCAAATCAGATGTTAATTAATATTCAATTAACAAACTTATTTTTTTATACATAATTTTAGATTATAAAAACTTAAAATTTAAACATTTAATTAATGACATAACTATTGATATTTGATCTTCTTGAAATTTTGTAAGCACGAAGAAGTACATTAAGAATATGTAATCTAACATATAGATTTTCAAAATTCACGTCCAATAAAAAGATATTGACATAATTTGAAGAGTTTTCCTTCAAAATTAGTTTGGAGGGAAACTGTTTGAAAAAAGTGGTATCATCTTATGATAGTTTGGATTTTCTGCTCTCAAAAGTTTATAAATAATCCCCGATACCTTCCAATCTCCAACTCAGCAAAAAAATCCCTTCCAGTCTCCAACATTCTAGCCTTTCCTTAGCCAACTCAATTTCCAAAATGTTTCCACTAACATTAGCCATTTTCCTGCTACTCCTTGGATCCATCATCTGGACATTCATGCACAAAAAGGACGTAAACTAGTACTCCCACCGGGTCCCCGGTCTTTTCCCATTATTGGTAATTTTTACATGTTGGGTTACTTGGGTAGCCTCCCACATCGTGCTCTCGAAAACTTAGCCAAAAATACGGACCCATCATGTCATTGCGGCTTGGCCATGTCCCAACTATTGTGGTCTCATCTTCCCAAACTGCTGAACTAATTTTAAGGACCCATGACGCCGTTTTTGCCAGCCGACCTATATTCCAAGCCTCCAAGATCATTGGCATGTCCAAAGGTATTGCTTTCTCCGAGTATGGTCCATATTGGCGCAGCCTTAGGAAACTCGTTGCGTCGCAGCTTCTGAGTGCTTCAAAAATAGAGTCATTTGCACCTATGAGGAAGGAGCTGGTAGGATCATTGGTACAGTCACTGAAAAAGGCTGCGGTAGCTCATGAGGTTGTGGACCTTAGTGAGAAAGTGGGCAAACTCGTTGAGGAATCAACGCGTAGAATGGTATTTGGTCGAAGTCATTATCATAGATTCGACTTGAAGGCACTTATTGACGAGACCTTGGACATGATGGGGGCTTTCAATCTAGCAGATTATGTTCCTTACCTTGGGGCACTTGATCTACAGGTATATTTCAATATTTTTATCTTTTCAACTTTATTCTCCCTTTGACAAACTTAGCCATTGATTTAATTGCCTTTTCTCTTTTTTTTTTTTTTTTTTCCTCTTTTATTTTTATTTTTTTCTTTTTATCTTTTTAAAAAAATTTTTTTTTGGAGAATCTAAAAACAGTCGATTTTTCCTTTACATTTCATGCCTATTTCTTCGTCCACCTAGGAATGTTGTTGGCCCAAAAGTGTCTCAGTAGCGGTTAAAACTACACAGTAAATGCCAAAATATCAGTAGCGGTTATACTAAGGATCCGTTTGGATACCGCTGAAAACTAAAAATTGAAATTGAAAATTGAAAAATACTGTAGCAAAATAATTTTTAAATGTGTGAATAGTACCGTGGGACCCATTTTTAATGAAAAATTTACTGAAAAGTGAAATTTGTGGGTCCATGAACATTACATGATGTGCACTGATTGGCTGAAAAAGGTTTGAAAAGTCAAAATTTGCGATTCTTGTTCATTAAACAAGATATAAATAGTAACCGCAAATCTAAAAAACGCGTGAAGAAAAAAAAAAAAAAAAAAACTGAAACGCAAAAGCTTGGGGTTTTCAGCGCAATCCAAACGCAGCTTAAGTCTTTAATTTTTATGAGTTGTTTAATTGTGAGTTTTGGTTAACTCAATTAATAAATTGTAAGATACATGGTTTTCACACTTCTATTACTACTATTTATAATTTTTCTTCTTTCTAGTATTTTCTTGTTTTAATCTCATCCTCAGCACTTCTCTTACTACTATTTATTTTATTTGTTCCTTATTGATAATTAATTAACTAATCTTCCCCCACACCCTACTCCTCATTGACCGACAATATTTGCAATTAATAGCGCGTAAGAATTTCTATGGTCTTAATATATCTTATAAACAATCGAACACCTTTGATGTAATAGTTATTACTTTATAAATACAAATTTCTTATGAATGGGGTGGGAGTTTCACAAATACACTTTTTTTTTTAACACACACACACACATACATTTAAATTAGGTTAGAATGAGATTTCTATCATAGATACTAATATATATATATATATATATATATATATTTCATAACACTTTTACAATAAACTAAGTTGGTAGCATATCATAAATTAAAATAAAATAAAATAAAAATAAAAATGATTAATATTATGGCCCACCACACCTCAAAACAAAGCTTATTGTTAAATTTTTGTCCTGCCATTTACTTTCTCTACAACGCATATATCCCAACATCTGGTTCAATAATTTTGGGTCCATCCACAAGTTTTAGCTGTTGTGCCATGCATGTATACGAAGTAAATAAGTATTCTTGGGGAAAAAAAAAAATCCTTAATGACCCTACCGTATTAAAAGATGAGCATACTGCTTTTCGGTCATGTTAGAGTTATGGCAATAGTGATTGCAGAAAAATTTTGTTCCTTGGCCCTCCCTTGCCCACTCTATATGCCATATTGGTATGTAATGTTATAGATGAAAAATTTTAAGATATAAATTTTATGCCTCAATTTTAATGTGGTTGACTGTAAGTAGTAGAAAAAGAAATGCAACAGCTCAAGAAAAGATGCTAGTTACATCTTTATTTTACCTTAAATAATATTTGATGGACATGAAATTTGGTATCTATATTAAATTTATTAAGTGGTGTATTTCGTACCAATAAGTGTTATATATCTATAAAATCATATTGCATGTATATGTAACATACAAAAAATGAAATTTAAGGTGTGTTTGGATACCGCTTATTTTGTTTAAAACTAAAAACTTATTATTGAAAACAATAAAAAATAATAATTTTTGGGTTCTTGTTCACTCCTCCAAACATTGTACATTTGCCTTAATGCACTGTTCATGTCCCATAAATAGTGCAAGAGAGCTAGTAGTCAAAAAAGAAAAAGGAAAAAAAAAAGGCAAAAACGTAGACGCATGAGTTTTCATTTGTATCCAAATGGATACTTAATCCTATGATAAAAGGCATAGTGATTAATCCTTGATAATCTAGGAATTTTTTAACAAAAAGAGAATAAGTAAAAATGTAATCAAATGGTAAATCTATCAAAATTGTCATCTAATAAAAAATTATTAAGTGGTGTAATATTACTTCACCTTACACTATATATATAATTTTAACCTAAAGAAGCTTATCTAATTTTAACCCTTAAATAAACTAACGTTTTCTTTTCACTTTAAACCTTGTTATATTTGGGTTCTCAAAAATGGTATTGTTTACTTAGTTTTCTAACCATTCATTACCCATAGGGATTGACACCGCGCATTAAGAAAATTGATAAGACTCTTGATGTAGTATTGGAGAACATTATCCAGGAGCATGAACAAATTCCTAGTGGCACACAAAGTTGTGAAAAGGACTTTATGGACATGTTACTTTCTTTGATGAATCAACCCTTGAATCCCACTGACGAGAATTCATGTAAAATTGATCGAAGAGTTATCAAGGGTATCTTTATAGACTTGATTACGGCTACATATGACACTTCAGTTTTTAGCGTTGAATGGACCATTTCTGAACTCTTGAGGCATCCACGGATAATGAAACTTGTACAGGATGAGCTAGAACGTGTAATTGGAATGAATAGGATGGTGGAGGAAACAGATTTAGCAAATTTAACTTACTTGAGTATGGTGATTAAGGAAAGCTTCAGACTACATCCTGTTGCACCATTTCTAATCCCACGTGAATCAATGGAGGACATTGAGATTAGTGGATATTACATACCCAAGAAATCAGTAGTAATAATAAATTCTTGGGCTATTGGACGAGATCCTTATGTGTGGTCGGATAATGTGGAAGAATTTTACCCTGAAAGGTTTATAAATAATAATATAGACCTCAAGGGACGTGACTTCCAGCTTATACCATTTGGATCCGGTCGCAGAGGCTGCCCTGGATTACAATTAGGGCTTACAACTGTCACTTATGTTCTCGCTCAGTTGCTGCATTGTTTTGATTGGGTGCTCCCTAATGGCATGTTGCCTAATGACTTGGACATGAGTGAGAAGTTTGGGCTATCAATGCCAAGAGCCAAGCACTTACTTGCGATGCCAACCTATCGCCTACCTGGTTAAACTTGTAAGATAATTATCATTTAATCTTTAAAGAAGTTTTCTTAATTATACTTGATGTATTTTAATGGGAGGTTTTCATCTATCTTTTTTTTATTTTAGGTCAAACGAAAAGGTTCCATAAGAAGAGTTGAAGACATTGCAACAAGAAGTTATTTTATGTTACCTCAAATAAAATATTAGCCTACCTTGTTTATTGGATTCAAATGTACTGTGTCCTTCTAAAAATTAAATGTCATAGCTCACAACTTGGAGACTTTTACTAAATGTTTAAAATAAGTCGTTAAGATTTTTAGCGACAAGTACCTTTTTACAAGTATCTCGTTGGTGTGCAATATATATAAAAAACTGATTATGGATGTTTATTTATAAATAATGTCAACACCAAATTTTGGCACTCATCCGCCAACCTCTAGAATGCTTCACTTGGTTATCAAAGCAACATATTCAACACCAGGCAAAGGAGCATTTCTCACTTGCCTTTACTCCTGATCTTTTACAATTAATGAAAACACTTTGTTCATGGGGATATAGAGGATCCTTTGTTCATGGGGATAGAGGATCCATAAGAAGTATCTGTCCTAATAACAAATGAAAAGCACTCGTTAAACCCATGAGAAACCTCATGATGCATTCTTGTTGCTACTACTCAAATATGAGCAATTGGTTCGCTTGATGTTACAACTTACATTCAGTGAATGGAGCTAGGAATTTTTCTAAGAGAGACCAACCTTTGAAAAATATTCAGCGGACTTCATCGTGTTGATTAACGGTATTTTTTTACATATTACTCGTTATAATACAAGATCATCTTCTGAGGAAACAATATATGTTTACTTAACATATTTGAACTTTTCAATAATAATAACAATTGGTAAACCCCTAAGTTGCAAACTTGATAGTGCTAAAAGTTTTAAGATCATTTACATATTGGAGTTGCTAGATCCTTATAGATGCTCTACGCCAAAGATACAAAAGAATTACAAATTTTAAAGGGCATTTGAAGCACTCAGAATATTCACTATCTTGTTAACTATCAAAAGACCTTTCAACAATAATATTAGCTATATCAAAGCATTTAGTTTTTCCAACTACAAAGACATCAACACAGTCAACACTATTTCAAGTGCCTGTGAATCAACAAATTTAATATATGCATCCAACTTTGAGTTATAATTGTGAATATATATATATATATATATATATATTATTAATGTATGCTGTAAATTTCACTACTTATTTTCAACTTCTTTTTTCTCTTTTTAAACTTTTATTCTCCTTATTCTCAAAAAAAATAAAAAATAAATAAAAAATAAAACTCATTTTCTCTATTATTTCACATCCACTGTTATACTTAACTTCTCCAACCTTTCTCCTTCCTCTTTACCTCATTATCTTTCTACTACTCTTACTTTACCATTAAACTTCCTTCATCATTTTTTCCTTCTTATATTTTGACTATTCTTCTCCCCATCTTGTTTTGTATAAATTTGATATAATTTCTTCCATTCAATTCATCTTTTTTCCACATAAAAACTGTGAGTACTCTCTCTCTCTTTCTCGGTGGCTTTTTGTTCTTTCTTATAACTCTCATTTAGATTGATGGTTTTTTTTATTTAATTTTAATATGTGTTTTGATGTTGTGTTTTATAAATTTCCCATTAAAAATCCCCCTTATAACTTTGGTTGGATTTTGGTTTGAATTAATACTTGGTTTCTTTTGGAAATAAGAATTTGAGTTTATATCAAAACAAAATCTACATGACTACTAATTCCAATGTGCATACCAATTGTTTGAGTAATAAATTATTATAAAGTCTATATTTTATTCCTATGGTTTCATTTTAATTTTGGATAAGATAATATTATAGTTTTGTGATGAGTTTTGATTATCATGATGATCTTTTTATTCCTTAAGAGTTACGAGATAAGAAATTTGAATAATAAATTTGAAACTTATAATGTTTAGTTGTATATTAGGCAAACGTAACATACTATAACAGAAGTTAGAAGAATATTAATCACCTTAAAAAAATATTAGTCAAAACACAGAAAATAAAAGAATGACATTTGAAAAAAAAATATATATATATATATATATATATATATATATATTCCTTTTCTTTTTAAAAGACAATACTTAAAGTAATTGTTACTTTTTATATAATACACCTCATTACATAATATTTATATGTTCCCAGGTGTTGATGCCCATTTTTGCAAATTCATATCCAAAAGCCCATGAGGAAGAAAGCCCAATAAGAAGCAAGAGTCAAAAGCCCATACGGAGGAAAGCCCAACGAAAAGCAAGGCCCAAAGTATATATTTGAGAATATGCTAACCCATGTAAACTAACATTTGCTTGATGGGTATTTTCTTTGGGATTTAGATTTGTTTATATGCAGGAAGAAGAAAAGTATTTTTATAGTAAAAAATGAAGAGTAGTCATTAATGTTGCAAAAAAGTGCAGAAAACTTACTACACAACAGAAGGTTCTATTGCACAAATAGAAGGCTTTCTTTGCCACAAAGAAAGGCTTTGCTGCACAGCAGAAAAAGCTTTACCGCACATCGAAAAGTCAGCCCTATGACAAAAACAGGAGAAAAGTTCCTTCTACGGTAGAAACAGAGGATAAGCCCACTTTACAGCGTCTTCCCTTGGACATTGGACTCAACGTTTGTGCACAAACTAGCAACGCCAGAATGGTACTTTGGAGCCCATTTTGTGAAGCGCTAGATCCAACTTCTTTCTTTCAAAAAACCTAAACTAAGTGTTGTCTAATAACATCATGACGCATGTCTAAGGTACAAGATACGTAAAGAGAACCCTTGACATTTTTGGCGACTTCACTGCGGAGTTGGGATCAAGATGGGGAGAATGAGATATTTCTCTTCTGCAAACATGTTTCCAAGTCCTTACCAAAGCGAGACGTGATGTTCTTAACCCGTCCAATCTATACCCTCGGGAAAGTATCCAAAACGTCACAGCAGTACCATAGTGGAATTCTATGGTGGAGTATCACGGCAACATTACAGCAAGATAGTGTTGTGGAATCCTATGGCAAAATATTGTAGCAACGTTGCAACAGGACATTATCATAGCGAGTGCACGTGGCGAGAACATAGCAACGTTAAAATAAAGCAATATCGTGAGCAAAATGCTATGGTAGAATATTGCAATAGAATGTTCAATGAATCGAGGAGCTATCGAGGAGACAGAAACTTTCTCGATCAATTGAGGTGCTATCGAGAAGTTGTTGAGATTGCAATTAAAAGAAGCTCAAGAGCTTGATAGATATGCCTGGTGTCAAGAGGTGTCAAGGAGCTGTCGAGATTGCTTAAAAACAGTTTTTCAAAGAAGAGAAAAACACAGATATGAATGCAATCAAATATGCAACTCAACCAAGGATCCAATTAACATTTTAAACTCTCAAAAACATCTCTCAACCAAAAAAAAAAAAAAAAAAAAATTGATAAGCACAAAGATCCCAAAACACACACACACACACACACTAAACAAGTCTAACCAATTTTATATTTCAAAAACAAATTAAGACAGTTTAGTGAGCATACATTAACACATGTATTCCTTGTGATGGCCAAATCACATTGTACCTGCACATGTATCAAAAGTAGCAAAGAATTTTATGTGCTGTGTGTGAATAACATCACAAGATTGCATAAGCGTCTATATGTTATGACGATTTGAGATATGAGGAAATCACTTTAACTCACACACAATCATAACTGTTTGATGGGGACTATCACCTTTGATGTACATCCTATAACTCCCACATCTCCTAGAATACACGCTTGCAATCATATATAAAGCATTTTGATTATTTTTTCCTTTTATTTTTCTTTTCATATTTTTCTTTTTAAGCAAACCTTGCATGGGCATATAAGAGAGAGAAAAGAAATACCCAATTATGTTAAGCATTTGACATTCCACTTTTTCTATGCTGAAGCATACAAATGTTATTTCATGATTGGCGGGCAACAATGGTGAGATGATTATTTATGCCTTTCTCATAGGATTTTCTAGTCCCTCCTATCAAAAAGAGTGATACAAGTGTTAAATACAACAGATCACTTAATCTTACTCATCACAAACACGAGCCACAAAGCTCACTTGCTTAGTTGTGCATAGAGATGCCTATCTAAACTAGAAAAGATACAAAGTTTAGAAAACTTTGTTTCAATGGCCATTCAAGGTACACAAGTACCAATGTATACAAAACACACACTTTTTTTATATTTTTCTGATTTTTTTAAATTTTTTAAATATTTTTATATGAAAAAAAAAAAAACCAAAACTAAAAAAATAACAAAACAAAAACATGTTAAACAAAACAAAGCAATGCATAAAACTAGACAGACTCAAAACTAGAAATCAAAACATACAAGTAATGCCAAAAAAAAAAAAAAAAAAAAAAAAAAAACGGGGAGAGAGAGAAAAAGTGACAAAATCACTTGGAGCTCTTTTCCTTCCACACCTTGGAAGAACCTTTCCATTTAGTGAACCCTTGATCTGGTGGTAAGGGGGAAGAGTTAAAACCGTTTAAGTTCGAAAGGAACATTAGGACCTTGAAAAGATCTCCAAGAGAAGCAAAAAAGGATGGAAACTAATTTTGATCTCTCGACGCGATTATGCTATTGCTTTTTTGAGTGCCTAGCCACTTGTAGCAATTAGGTTAAGTATGTTCAAATTGCGTCATAAAGATGACAGAAATGCTGCTTTTTCTGTTTTGGCTTTTGAGAGTTTCTCTTATTAGCCCTAGGGTTTTAATCGCTTTCTTATCAAGCTTAGAGGGTGCTCCTAAGATAGATTTACCCTTGTCTATGTTCTCACTAGCTAACTCATTTTTAACAACATTGTTCTCAATTTCAATATTATTAGCGGGAGGAATAAAAACAATATTACTAGTAGAAGCAATACTAGGAGAAGAGAAATCACACCCTAAACCAGTTCGATCAAAAGCAGATTTCTAAAGATTGAGTATCTCATCAAGCTTAGTGCTTAAAGTCCTTCCCAGCTGAGCTCTGACTTGGAACAGTTCTGTCTCAAGCTTCTTGGTCTTCTCGGCCAAGAAATTATTCTCAAATCTTAGTGCTCCAATAGTTTGATTGGCTTCATCAAACTTTGTAAAGATTTCCTCTCGCTCAAGCTCCACATCACTAAGCTTCTTGGTGGTCAACCTATACAGCTTTTCATGTTTTTCGGAGACTTTGTATAGCTTTGCATAGGCTGTGTGGATGTCGTCTTGTTCATCTATTTTCTCAAACTTAGACTCCACCAATTCCTCTTCTTCATCCACATCTTCAACAATCTCCTCAATAGGATTTACAATGACAGTGAAAGCATTTAGGATTCCATCATCCTCATTATCAGAATCATCTTGAGTCTTAGTGTCACTTAACGTAGCAACAAGTGCCTTACTTTTCCCAATGGTCTTGAGATACGTAAGGCACTCTTCTTTCATATGACCGAAACCTTGACACCCAAAGCACTTTGGTCCCGAGGGAACAGTGTTCTGACTACCATCCCTCGCATCCTTCTTCCCTTTGTCTTGACTCTTAGACTGAGAAAAACTCGACTATCTACAATCCTTGTCGAAACCCTTTGCATTAGCATTCTTCATGAGCTTCTTGAATTGCCTAGTGATGTAGGACTCCATCTTAGAATCTTTATCATCAGAGGACTCATCAGTATCATTGCTCTTGGCCTTTAATGCCATGCTCTTGCTTTTGCTTGATTTCCGGATCCTTGTCAAACCCAACTCATAGGTTTGTAGATTGCCAACCAACTCAATTAAAGGAATTTTGTCAATGTCCTTTGATTCCTCAATTACTGTGATCTTGGTATGGAATTTCTCAGGTAGAGATTTGAGCACCTTTCTCACAATCTTGGGTTCAGGAATGGTTTCCCCAAGATTAAAGGTTGAGCTCACTATGTCCTTGAGCTTGGCATAGAACTCATCAAACGACTTATCATCCTCCATCTTGATCTCTTCAAAGCTTGTAGTGAGCCTTTGAAACTTTGAATCCTTGACAGCCATGGTTCCCTCATAGGTTGTCTAAAGGATATGCTTCCTTTGCAATTTCAGTGGAGGATATCTTCTTGAACTCCTCATTTATGACTGCACTGAATAAAGCATTCAATGCCCTACTGTTGAAGTTTGCTGCCTTGATCTTGGCATCATCCCGATCGGCCGGCGCTCCGTAGGCTTGGTCCAGCCTATCTCCACAACTTGCCACGATTTTTCATCTAAAGACCGCAAAAAAGCTTTTATGTGTACTTTCCAGTATGCATAGTTAGTGCCATCAAATAAAGAAGGTATAATAAGAGATTGTCTTCTATCCATGATAAATAGGGGTCAATGGATCACACAACAAAAATTAACCCTAATTAGAGTGTGCCTGCTCAGATACCAATTCATAGGCCAAGAATGTATTGACCTCTTGTAATGAATTAATTGATTAATTAGCAACGTTTTTTAATTAATCAAATAAACATGCAAAGCGCGTGGTAGCATAAACAAATCACCAATTAAACTATGTATGTAGCGGAAAATAAATTGACACGGTGATTTGTTTACGAATGGGGAAAACTTACACGGCAAAAACCCCATCAAGTGATTTTAAGGTCACCACTCCCGAGAATCCACTATTATCAAATCAAGCGGTTACAAGTAAAGGAATCCCAATAATTTCTACCAACCTATAGTTGAACCCTTACCCTAATACCCAATTGGACTTGTTTTGTAGTGACAATCTTTCTTTTCAATGCACACTTCCCAAGACATGATTAACCAATTGCGCGGATCCTAGTACGCAACTTGATCACCAACTTGAGAAGGATATTGGCTGTAAAATTCTTCAATTCATCACATGATAAAGATTATGAAGTTGCTTGGTCACAAAACACTATGGTGTACAAACACAACAGCTTCTTCAAAAACTAGGGCAAACTAGGTTTTCGGTCACACTCTTCTTCACACTTGTGAAATTTGCTCTTTTGCAACTTGTGTCACGTTTTACTGCCCTTAAAATAATTCTTATATATGTTTAGGATTGTGAGAAAATATTTTCCAAACATACATTCACGGATTGGATGAAAATTAGAACTAAAAAGCTGAACTTCATAAATCTCGATAGATACCCTATCTGTCGAGGTAGTCATTGAGCCTTGGGCTGAAACAGCTCTCTTTGAACCTCGATAGATGCTAGCTATCGAGCTTTAAAATCCTACACTTTCTGACTTGATTCTTGGATAAACTTGCATGGCTTTAATACTTGAACTTGAAACCTTGTTTCTTGAAGCATTAAACACATCCTAGATCCACCCAATTACAAGTAAAGCGTGTTTTGTCAAAAGATTAGTCAATTACATAAAATAGTGACATATGTTCCTAACATTGAATCACATACGTCCTAACAGTTAATATCAATTATTTTTCGTTTTAAATAATTGCATTTTTCTTATTTAATGATTACGAAGAGATTACGCCTTACATATTATCTAATAAGGGCATGAGATTAAATTTGAATAAATTATCTTTTTTATCCCATCATTTTCATCCTCAACCAAAAAAAGGTTTTTTCCACCACTTAGTATACATTAGAGAAGACTAAATATTTTCTATCCCCCACTTTTCTACTCTCCCATAATTTTTATCCCCTCACTTTTCCAATTTGCAACCAAATAATGCCTTAGCCTTTTAATTGATGATCGACAAATCTTTTCCCACCCATTTGGGGTGGTATTACATGTATCTACCCTATCACAAGGGGATGGATACATGTATTGGATATATTATAAATTTCCTCCACCTATTTACTTGCATATATGCTAACATTTGGTTCAATAATAATAATAATAATAATAATTTATAAGGATTTTATCATTATACTTAGTGACTATATCATCGTTACTAGCAATAGAATAATGTTTTGGCCTGTCTATATATGCTTTATAAAATATAATACCAATAACAATGTGAATATGTAAAGTATTTCGAATTGTGATATTAATTAATTTTGAACTTTTTTTTTCTACTTAACTTTGCAAAAAGTAGTACTTTAGTTTGCTATATTATCTCACCTGATAGGGTAAAAAAAAAAAAAAAAAAATTATTAAAAGTCTATGTCAGCTCTAATATGAGCAAATTGATATCTTAGGAATTAAGATCATTATTTATATATATATATATATATATATATATATATATATAAGCATATCATCTTAAATATTTCACTTGAACATATTGTATATAACAAACAATTCCATGACCAAGGTCCAAGGCAACAGACTGTATAAAGAAGTGAATTACTGAAATCTCTAATTAGCAAAGACAAGAAACAAAAAGAAGAAGGAAGAAGTTGTATATATTTTGTAAATGCATTCAAATTCTAATATTATTTTTCCTGTGATTTTAATTAACATACAGTATTTAAAAAAAAAAAAAAAAAAAAAAAAAAAAAAAAAAAAAAAAACTCATAGGAATGTACCCAGGCCCTTTTGTATCTTCATATCCCAAAACCAAAACTTGCATTCCACAAATTCGTGCAATTGCATGGAAGAAAAATAAAAGCCACAAAACCCAAAACAAAAAGATCCACACCAAAGCCCAAATAAACCCTAAACTTTAAATAATAATAATAAAAAAAAAACTAAAAAGAAAAAGAATGAAAGAAAGAGAGAGAAAAACTCACAGCACAATACGGTAATAGCAGAGGAGGAGATAAGAAGAGGAAAGGGGGAGAGGAGGTAGGGTGGTAGCAGTGGATGAGGAAAGAGAAGGTGAGGCAACAAAGGGAGAGGAGGTCAGGGTGGTGGCGTGTGGCTAGGAAGGTGGTTGGGATGGTGGCGGTGGCTAGGGAGGCGGTTGGGGCGGCGGTGAAGAGGAGAGAGTGAGGGAGAGAGAGAGGTGCAGGTGAGGGAGAGAGGGTTAGGCGGCTAAATAGAGAAAAGAGAGAAAAAAAAAAAAAATGAAACATTAGTAGATTGTAATAGGCAATGTAATGTAATAGTTATTCCAATGGTTTAACTATTTGGTAGTTTGGTTATATTTTTATTATAGAGAATAATCATTCCTTATGAATAGCTATTTTTTAAAATGAGGAATAACTATTCCTTTCTAAAAATGTTGTAATAGCTATTTCTTAGTATGTGTAATAATTTCTAAAATTATTATATTTCCAAATAAACAAAGTTTTCATATGTACATAACAATTATAAAAATTAAAAAATATAACTAATATCTCTCTCAAATTTAAAAAAATATTAGTTTTTCGGAAATATCTTACTCAGAGTAATATATCTTAAGTTTGATTCTAATATTACAACTCACAGCCAAATTTATAAATATACTTAGCTATTCCATTACAACACATTTTATTCATAGTAATAAAGATTACAATTTCTGTTGTAATCCCCATTGCGTATCAAATGTGGAGGGAAATGAGTGAAAAAATAATTTTAAAATATTCTTCACTTCCTTTGTTTGAGAGTTTTAATAGAGGGAAATAAAAATTCATTCTCTTGTTTAAGAGTTTAAGTGGGAGAGAATGGAATGAGTAGGGGCGAATACTCATTCTTCTCTATTTCCTCAAAACCTTAAATTTCCATTCCCCTCAAAATTGTGAAGAATTGGAGGGAATAAAATTAGATTTAATGAATTTTTTACTACTATAAAAAAATCATATTTATTTGGCTATTTATTTAAAAATAGAGGTCTAATAGTAAAACTATTATAAAATGATTCCATTAATTTTGTCCGAAGGATAGGGTCTTCGTCCCATACGCATGCTTTTGTCTTGCCCCATCCCTGCCCTACCCCTGCCCGCATGGCGAGGAAAACTTTCTTACCCCATCCTCGCCCCTTGGGACCCTGCGAAGCCCCGCCTCATCCCGTAAAACTCTACTCTTTGTTAATTTGCCCTACAACTAGTACAATTTTTTTAATGAAACCTATTTCATTGATAAAAATATACTTGAAATTACAACTAAATTTATCCCATCAAATCAAATAATTTTTTAGAAAAATTGAATAATATATCCTAGTGTTTAACAAGACAATCATAAAAAAAATATTTCATAGTATAACACATAACAAAATAAAGGCCAAGAACCATATTAGGTAGAATAAAATAAGCTAATATTGATATGTTTGTTTAAATAGTAAGATTTTAGGGTATAAAAAATTTATAATTATAATTGTAGGGATATTGGGCCCAAAAATTCGTTATTTGTTTATATATTGGGCCTATGGCCCAATCCGAGGATGAGGTTTTGTCCGAAGAGGGGATATCTTTGTCAGAAGAGACTGCGTTAGTAAGTAGAGAGATTAGTCTTGGTCATAACAACTCCAGGAGTGGGTGGAGGATAAGCACATCCTCGGCTAACCAATGCCGAGGTCCAAAAAGTTTGTCTGTCGTCCCGGGTAACATTCTAGGAAGTTCCGTTGGCACGTATATGAATTGAAGTGACATCAGGCAAGGAAAAATCCTAAAAATATCTTTGGAGAAAGCTGCTGCCTCTGCATTAAATGTACTGCAGCTAACTCTATGACCGCATTAATGTGGAAATGATACCTGAAAAGTGGATTTGAGCCTTACACCTACTGCATGAGGACTTATGGGGAGGGCTGATGGGACAAGTATCAACACCAATAGTCCGGTATGCACGTGGAAGGTGGAGATGAAAATGAGAGACAACATAAAAGAAGAGGGTGGCAATGAGACTAGGGGATCGGGAAAAAAAAAGAGAAAACTATTGTAGCATCAAGAACTGACTTTGTAATCAAATCTAAAAGAAATATATAAGGACAGATCTCGTCGGACTTTGCCGAAGACGTTTTTCTTCATTATAAACCTATTCATTTACATTTTCTTGTCATCTAAACCTACTTTTGTGTTAGTTTACTTCATTAGAGCCCAGTTTTCTAACCCATTCTCAACAAATTCATTGTTTTGGGCTTTTTGAGCCTTAGTCCATCTACTTGTTAGACTAAGAATTCAAATCGAGTCCTTACAATTGGCACCTTCAGTGGGAATTATTGGTGTGATAGTGAGTTTGACATTCAACTATGGTAGGTTCAAGTTCAAACTAGGCAGAATCCATGGGGTCTCAACGTCGAGATCACTTCCGTGAACTTGAGCAAAGGAGAGACCGGGAGGGAAGTGTACATACTACCTATACTGGTAAGAGCCATTCTCGGGGTGGTAGCCATATCTCCCAAGAGAAAGATACCAAAGCCATGCAAAAGGAAATTGATCACCTGAAGAGAAGCTTGCGCCATGAACGGCGAAGGTGAGCTTCATCCAATTTTGACTTCTCTTCCAATGGTGAAGAGGATGACAAAATATAGGAGCAAATCAAGGACTCCTCCTAGCAAGTCTTTCTCATATGATGAGGACTATCATTATGAGTGCAGAAACAGAAATTCATCTTCGGTAGACCTAGGAAACGACACTATTATGAGTAAAGCGCTCAACCAAATTTCCAGGTCACCTTTCACGAGCTGGATTGAGGGAAGGAGACTTCCTCGGCGGTCCACTCAGCCCACATTTACTATGTACAATGGTAGAACAGGCCTTGTGAAGCATGTTAGTCACTTCAATCAAAGGATGACTGTACACTCCAAGAATAAGGCCTTGATGTGCAAGATATTCCCATCCAGTTTGGGGCCTGTGGCGATGAGGTGGTTTGATGGTCTGAGGGCGGGTTCCATTGATTCCTTTAAGGAACTCACTCGAGCATTTGGATCCCACTTTATTATGTGCGGTAGGGTTCCTCAACCTTTAGCTTCCTTGCTGTCTCTGTCCATGGGAGAAGGAGAAACCACGAAAACATATTCAGACAGATAAATGGAGATGTTCAATAAGATAAATGGTGATTTTGACGACGTAACTATCAGCACCTTCAAGCTCTGCCTGCCTGTCGAGCATGGCTTAAGGAAGTCTTTGATTGGGAAACCTATCATTAGTGTACGCCAGCTCATGGATTGGATTGACAAATATAAGAGGGTTGAAAAGGACTAGTAACAAGGCAAGGGAAAAGGCAAGGTTATCCCTCGGGAGAGGAGCGATTTCAGTCGATCACACAACAATAATAGACCTCGGAGGGATTTTGTTGGGCGATCCGAGCCTGTAGCTTCTCAAGCGATTAACGTTGTGTTCGAAGAATTGGTGCATCGGGTTTTGGAGAAGATAAAAAACGAGCCATACTTTAGGTGGCGAAACAGAATGAGTGGAGAACATTCGAGGTGCAACCAAAACCTTCACCGCCAATATCACCAATAGAGGGGACATACCACCGAGGATTGTAGAACACTATGGAACCATCCGGAGCAACTAGTTAAGGAAGGGAAGTTGCAACAATTTTTGTACCGGCCCAATGGATAAGAGGACCAATCAAGGTCAGGGGCTCGGGGGAATACTCCTTCAAGGCCCCCGTTAGGTACCATAAATGTCATTTTTGTTGTGCCTGGGAGAACTGGTTTTCAACCTTCCGGGGTAATGTCTGTAGCTAGGCTACTGCCCGAGGACTCCCACTCCGAGCCGAAGAGAGCTAGGATGAAGGTCCGACCATTGCCGAGTTTCTCGGGCGAAGACAAGATTGGAACCATCCAACCACATGATGACGCTTTAGTAGTTATCCTCAAAATAGGGGGTATGACGTTAAAAGAGTAATGGTAGACTAGGGCGGTTGTGTAGAAGTCATGTACCCCGACTTGTACAAGGGGCTGAAATTAATGCTTGAAAATCGGATAGTCTATGATTCACCTTTGATAAGTTTTGATGGGAAAGTTGTTATTCTAAGAGGCTAGATTAGGATTCCCGTTCAAGTTGGCTCAGAGGTGGTGGAAGTAGACTTCATTGTGGTAAACACATACTCACCCTACACAACCATTATGGCTAGACCATGGCCCCATACCCTAGGAGTTGTTTCTTCTACTTTGCATCAGAAAGTGAAGTATTCGTTAGGAGACCAAATCGAAGAGCTAATAGGGGATCAATCAATGGCTAGGCAATGCCTTGTGTTTGCAATTTTGCATCAGCCAAGAGTTGAGGCCTCGGCTTCTGTTGAGGGTGGCTTATAGCAGTCAAAGTCTCTCGTATGAATCGTGAAGGGGCCAGCCGAGGATGCAAAATGTGAAGATTTAGAAAAATTTACTATAATTGGTGATTCGGAGAAGTCTTTTCAGGTTGGGGCTCAGCTACCACCTCAAGAGAAAGAGGAGTTGGTGGAATTCCTTAAGAGGAACTTTGACGTATTCGCTTGGAATGCTTACGAAGCTCTAGGGGTGGATACGAACTTCATCTGTCATTATTTGAACGTCAACCCGTTAGTCGTCCCTAGAAAGCAACCACTTCGACGCTCATCTAAGGATCATTCTAATGCCGTCAAAGACGAGGTGATGAAGCTTAAGCGGGCCGAGGCTATTGAAGAGGTGTTCTACCCCGAATGGCTAACTAATACAGTGGTGGTAAAGAAGAAGAGTGGGAAGTGGCGTGTATGTGTAGATTTTATGGATTTGAACAAAGCCTGCCCAATGGACCCCTTCCCCATGCCTCGGATTGATCAGGTGGTGGATGCAACGGTAGGCCATCCTCGAATGAGCTTTTTGGATGCCTTTCAAGGGTACCATCAGATACCTTTAACCTTGGACGATCGGGAGAGGACATCTTTTCTCACCCCTATTGGGAATTTCCATTACAAGGTGATGCCTTTTGGTTTAAAGAATTCAAGGGCTACCTACCGGAGGATGATGACCAAGATGTTTGAGCCATTGTTAGGGAAAAATGTTGAGGTCTATATAGATGACATGGTGGCCAAGAGCAAGTTGGAATCTGAGCATGTTAATGACCTCGGGAATATTTTTGAGATCTTAAGGAGGCACAAGCTACAACTAAATGCTTCTAAATGTTCATTTGGTGTCGAATTAGGCAAGTTCTTGGGTTACATGGTTACACACTTTGGAATTGAAGTCAACCCTAACCAAATCAAGGCAATCAACAACCTACAACCACCTCGAGAATCCCAAAGAGGTCTAGAGGCTAATCGGGATGACTTCTGCTCTAAACCGATTCATTTCTCGATCAGCAGATAGGTGTAGGCCTTTTTTTCAGTTGTTGAACAAATGAAAGGGATTTGAATGGACCGAGGAGTGTGCCCTGGTTTTCCAGCATTTGAAAGAGTACCTTTCTTGGCCACCAATTATGTCTAGTACCGAGGTGGACGAGATTCTGTTTGCTTACATTGGAGTGGCCTCCCACGCAGTAAGTTTGGTGCTGATCCGGGTTGACAGTGGTGTGCAGATACCAGTCTATTACGTGAGCAAGTCACTACATGAAACCAAGGTCCGAAGCTTACCACTTGAGAAGGCTGTTCTGGCAGTGGTGCATGGTACGCATAAGCTCCCCCATTATTTCCAATCACACACGATTGTTGTCTTGACTCGACTCCCGTTCAAATCTCTACTTCGGAGCGTTGACTACACAGGGAGAATTGCAAAATAGGGCACGATCCTAGGGCTTTTGATATCAAATATATGCCTCGCACTTCTATCAAAGGTCGGGTCCTCGCCGACCTGGTGGTTGAATTTGCTAATACCCCACCAAAAGATAGATTAAAGGAGTAAAATATGGATGGAAAATCGGTTGGTGTAATCTCCTTGCAAGAGCCTTTGTCTTGGAAGGTCTACGTTGATGGTGCAGCTAATCATAGAGGATCCGGGGTGAGGCTAGTTCTGGTACCTCCGGAGAATATCACAATTGAGAAATCCTTGAGACGGGGATTCTCGGCCACAAACAATGAGGCCGAATATGAAGCTCTATTGGTAGGGATGACTATGGTTCAAAAAATGGGTGGAAAAGCAGTGGAGATATTCTCTAACTCAAGGTTGGTTGCAGGCCAAGTCTAGGGAGAGCTGGAAGCAAGAGATCCTAGAATGTAGGAATATTTGAGCCAGGTTAGACACTTACAGTTTGAATTTGAGTCTTTTATTTTATCACAAGTTCCTAGAAGTAGAAATGCATATGTGGACTCTCTCACCACATTGGCAACCTTTTCAACACAGAGCTTACCTCGGGTAATCGTTGTTGAGGACTTGTGCAAACCCTTCGAAGTGGAAAGGAATGTGGTTCATGTTCACCAAATAAGGGTGGGCCTAGCTAGATGGACCCTATTGTGCTATTCCTTAAAGAAGATGTCCTGCTTGAGAGTAAGTCCGAGGCTAACAAGATACGGAGAAAAGCTCCTCGGTTTTGGCTTTACGAGGACCAAAAGTTGTATGAAAGATCTTTCTCCTGCCCATACCTGCTATGCGTACACCCTAAAGCGGTTGAGCTACTCTTGGAAGAATTACATGAAGGGATTTGTAGAAGCCACACGGGGGGCAGATTTTTATCTCACAAGGCCCTCACACAACGTTATTGGTGGCCAAATATATAGAAAGAAGCACAGGAATATGTAAAGAAATGTGACCAATGCCAAAGATTTGCATCAAACATTCATTAACCTGGTGGAGTCCTCAATCCACTGTTTAGCCCCTAGCCTTTCGCTTAATGGGGTTTGGACATTGTAGGTCCTTTCCCCAATGTAGCAAGAAATAAGAGTTATTTGGCTTGGATTATTTCACCAAGTGGGTTGAAGCCAAACCACTGGAAAATATTAGGGATAAAGATGCAAAGAAATTCGTTTGGAAAAATATCGTCACCCGGTTTGGAATCCCACATACACTCATCTCGGACAACGGACTTCAATTTGATAGTAAAACCTTTAGAAGATACTGTTGCGATCAGGGAATAAAGAACAAGTATTCCACTCCAGCCTATCCACAAGGGAATGGACAGGCTGAGGTTGTCAATAAGGTCATAGTGAGTGGACTTAAAAAGAGATTGGATGACGCGAAGGGAAAATGGGTGGAAGAGCTGCCACACATCCTTTGGACTTACTGGACCACTCCTTTCAAATCCACTAGGAGACGCCCTTCTCGATGACTTATGGGGCCCAGGCTGTCATTCCTCTCGAGACTGGATTTCCCACGTTGAGAACGAGTTCTTTTACTCTAAGCAACAATGATGGGCTGTTAGAGAAAAGTTTAGACTTAATTGAAGAACGAAGAGAAAATAACATGGTCTAATTGGCTTGCTATCAACACAAGCTCAAGCGGGAGTATGATGCCAACGTAAAGCTAAGGCCACTAACAGTTGGAGAATTGGTCTTAAGAAAGGTTTTAGGCACTACAAAGAACCTAGTGTGGGGAAAATTAGGACCTAACTGGGAAGGACCATATCGTATCACATCGATGGCCGGAATAGGGGCATATTATCTTTAGGATCTAGAGGAAAAGACTGTACCACGCCCTTGGAATGTAAATAACTTGAGAAGGTACTATTATTAATAAAAGCTTTCTTCACCACATTTAGGTCTACTATATTGTATGTCATGCATTCTACTTTCAATCTTAGTATTAAACAGAACCTTGGTTATGCCTGGCTCCTCGGACCACAAACCTTAGGTAAATTAATACTCTCGGACATCTATTTAAGTATCAAATAGAACCTTGGTCATGCCTGGCTCCTTATATCACATACCTTGGGTAAATTGATATCTTACAAGTTATTTTTCTAAGTGTTAAATAGAACCTTAGCTATGCCTGGATCCTTGGACCACATGCTTTGGGGAAATTAACACCTTATGATATCAATCTTAGTATTAAACAGAACCTTGGTCATGCTTGGCTCCTCGGACCACATACCTTGGATAAATTGATATCTTACAAGTTATTTTTATAAGTGTTAAACAGAACCTTAGCTATGTCCGGATCCTCGGACCACATGCTTTGGGGAAATTAACACCTTATGATATCAATCTTAGTAATAAACAGAACCTTGGTTATGCCTGGCTCCTTGGACCACATACCTTAGGTAAATTAATACTTCCGACATCTATTTAAGTATCAAACAGAACCTTGGTCATGCATGGCTCCTCGGACCACATAACTTGGGTAAATTGATATCTTACAAGTTATTTTTTTAAGTATTAAATAGAACCTTAGCTATGCCTACATTCTTAAACCACATGCTTTGAGGAAATTAACACATTAAAACATCTTTCTAAGTATTAAACAGAATCTCAATCATGTTTGGATTCTCGGACCATATACCTTGGGGAATTGATATCTTTTAATCATTAATACTTCCTATCATTTTTGACAAACGTCCAGGCAAAGCTTCAGTTCATCTTAGATTTTTTTGGACCACATACTTGAGGTAAGACAAGTAATTCTTATGGATTACCTAAGTGTCAAATGTGACAACTTCACTAAATAGCAAAAATCTTCATGGCAGAAACAAACCCACTTGGATATTCATGAGCATTACTTAAAGCATTTGCAAGCTTACCTGTATTTGTTTAAGAATTGATTATCCCTTTGCTCCTCTAAACTTACTAATGAGTAAAGAGCAGAGTAAGGTTAAACCTCTACGCAGGTTATATTACTGTGTATGTTCTTAAGAGTTGAAATTGTGTCCTGCTGAGGTAATGGACTTAGAGGTTTTTAACTTGTTTTGTTTGCGATCATATGAAATGGGATAAATTTTCCACTACTCATGTAGATTAGTAATAGAGGTTTTGCTTTATTACTACTTACATTAAGTGTTAGATAAAATAGAAATCATATCAACTCCAATATATGAATCACAAGAAGAAAGAAAATACTCGCAACTTTCATTAATAAAGGTTTTAACATAAGGCGCTTCAAATTCAAAGAGATAACTTGATTACACATTGTGGAGACCAAAACAAAAAATAAAAATAAAAAGGGGAAGAGAGCTATGCAAAAGTCTACTTCTTTTTTATTACAATTTTTCCTTGAGGAGGAGCCTTAGGTTGCTAGGCTACGACCTTCGAGGATCCTTGGTCGACACCTTTGAGGTCACCCTTAGCAGGAATTGGGAGAGTTGCAAGGACAATCTCCATCTTAGATGCCTTATTATCTTTAATGGAATCCTGGGGAACAGTAGGGGCTTGGTGGCATCAGGGGGCACGCCCTTGGTGACCTTGGCCTCTTTCTCATTCACCCCTGCTACTCGGCCACCTTTGGAGGGTTGCCGGAGGAGGGAAGGGCCTTCTCAGATCCACTCTTCTCTAGATTGGCCACCTCTGGGCATATGACTTTAGGGTAATAGACATTTTCTACCTTCCTAAGTGCAGAGGAAGCCTTAACCCCAGCTTGGTTAAGGGTTTCATCCCACACTTGGGCGTAGTAAAACCTACATACCCCTGGAACCTCGACCCTTAGGGCGTCCTCGGTATCGGGCGCCCTAACGTTATACCCATATTGCTCAGCCTCCTCCCTGGCCATTTCAACTTGAGCCTTGGCCTTCTCGACCTGCTTCAGATTTTCTTCAGTGTAGTGATCTGCTCCTTGGAGGCGGCGGCCACCGTCCTCGGCATTACGCAGAAGCACCCTCTGGCCTTTGGCTTGCTTTTCCACAGTGTTCAGGGCAGCAATGGCACTTTTTCTCTCTTTCTCCTCCTCTTGCAGTTTGCTCTTCAGCTCCCGATTACTTTTTTTAGCCACGTGGAAGGCATTCAAGGCTGCTATCTTCCTCCCTTCATCCTCCGATGAGAGTAGTTCACCATTTCCTCGGCCCTAAAGGTTACTTGGATGGCCTAGAAAGGAAGATGAATACAGATTAAAAAAAGGTTAGAAGAAGAAAACATAACTAAACTTAAAAACTTGCTTACCATGGCTAAGTCCCTTTTTAATCCGAGGAAGACTTCATGCTCCTTCATGGATCTGAGGTCAGCCATGTCCATGGGTAACAATGAGGGGATTGCTCCACCACATCTGCTACATACGCAGCCATGCCCCGCCGGAAGTCTCGAATGGAGGCATCACCAAGAAGGGGAGCTCCATCCGGTTCCATGCGAGGGGCCCAGGCAGGGCTATAGTTCGGTGGTCAACCCTTCTTTCCCCTTTAGTGGTGGACCTCGTTTGCATAGTCCAGGGTTGCTTAGACCTCTTTTGAGATTTAGCCTCTCGGGGAGGTTGTTTTTTCCCAACTTCTATCATGTCCTTCCCTTTCTCCTCCCTTTCCTCTTATGGTCGATTTGATCGGGTTGGATTGGTTGGACGGGTGGAGGAGTGGGGAGCCTGGTTTAAGGTGCCTTCCTTAAGGCATCCCTCCCTGGTTGAGACTCAAATAGCTCCTAGAAGGTGGACCTCTGTTTGCGTTGGATGCCCATATTAGTAGAGGTGTCGGGAGTTTATTGGTAAAGACTAGCTTAGGCTAGGGAAGGAGGGCCGAAGTCAATAGGAGAGGCCTCTCGAAATAAGATTTGGTCGAAGATGCCAAATTCGTCCTCGGAATTTGACACTTCTACTACTTCTTCTTCTTCTTCTTCCTCCTTTATAAAAGCGGGATGAGAAGAAGTTTCCTCCTCGGCTGTATGTTGTGGTGGCTGGGTGACCCTAGGGATGCCCTCTGGAATCGGACCGTGGCAAGTGTGCCCTATGGGATTGAACCGATAATGAGAAACCCTGGAGCGGCTACACTAATCCTTCGTAGACATGGGTCTCTTGCCTTGATTATGCACTTCGGTGCTTGGAAGGCGTTGGAGATTGACGTGTAATCCAGAATAAGGTGAGCAGCCCATTGTTGTCCGTTTGTGTGAACGAACACTTCGGCCTTAAGGATCTTGTCTAGGCTTGCTTGATTCACGAGGCTAAAGTTGGGGACAACAACGTTTTTGTCTGCAACACCATTAGGAAGGAGAAAAAGTATCATAAAAAAAATAAATAAATAACAACAACAACAACAAAACAATGTAAATTACAGAAAATTTCAGGTACAAGTAAAAGAGAAAAGAAGAACGCAGAAGGTTTAACTTCAAGCATAACCATCCTAGGTTTAAGACACCACCTGGCTGTCCCTCTCTTGTCGGGCGGGGAAGTCCATCGTGCCAATCTCCTTACACGATCGGGAAGTCTTTTTTCTGGCCTTTGTTGGACTCAAGCGGGCATTGACTGAGTCTAACTTCGTGGTACCTGGATTTCGTGTAATACCCTTGCCCCTTTAGGTGATGGAGGTTGTAGACCCAATTAATATTGTGGTGGGTAAGTCCTAACCCCATCCTTTCATTGAGAGCATCTACAGAACCTAGGATTCTAAACATGTTTGGGGCGCACTGGGTAGGAGCTAACCTATGGGCCCTAAGATAATCCTTGGTTACGATGCCCATGGGGATCCTCATCCTGCCCTCTATAAAGGCAATCATTGGGATTACTACCTCTCCCTCTTGCCTGTCTTCATGCCATTGTCTCTCTTTACAATACCTAATGCCTACTCCTGGGGGAATCCTATATTGAGCCCTAAAGTTTCATATTCCCTCCTCGGAATCTACTAGACTCTTAAATCTACCCATTTCTACAAGGGTTTAGAGAGAACTAGAGAGGTTGAAAGGAGAGAATGGAGCCGAGGAAAGGTAAAGTATGAAAAACAGAAAAATATATGGAAAAATAGAGTGTAGAGATTTGTGAAGACTTACGAAAATAAGGAGGGTATCCTCGGATAGACTTTTAATATTTGTAGAGGCACGAGTGAGTTAAAAGAGTTGGCAAGTTCAGTGTATGAACGCTAGAGCTAAAGTGAATGCTAAAGTAAGATGAAGGATTGATTAAAGTGATATTTATATCAAAGAGAAAGTTACAGAGTGGGAAAGTTCCCGCCCAAGTCCCGATGAGAGTTCTCAGCCGTTGGATTTGCATCGTATCGTAGAATGTGGGGGACATGCAGCCGTAAAAATTTAATGAGGAGCACATCTCATAAGCAGAAGCGTCGGGAGCGTGTCTCAAGCGATTAAAAAGGTGTTTGCTCCGGCAAAGGTGATGTGTGATAGGCACGGACTGGCTAAGGTGACATCAAAATCCTCCATTCTTACCGAGGAGCCAGAAAGAAGAATCCCGAGAGACTATTGCGGGGATATTGGGCCCAGAAATTCGTTATCTATTTATATATTGGGCTTGTGGCCCAATCTGAGGACGAGGTTTTGTCCGAAGAGGGGATATCTTTGTCAGAAGAGACTGTGTTAGTAAGTAGAGAAATTAGTCTTGGTCATAACAGCTCTAGGCGTGGGCCGAGGATAAGCACATCCTCTGCTAACCAATACCGAGGTCCGAAAAGTTTGTCGTCCTAGGTAACATTCTAGGAAGTTCCATTGGCACAGATATGAATTGCGGTGACATCAAACAAGGAAAAATCCTAAAAATATCTTAGGAGAAAGCTATTGCCTTCGCATTAAATGCATTGCAACTAACTCTTTGACCGCATTAATGTGGAGGTGATGGTTGAACAGTGGATTTGAGCCTTACAGCTACTACATGAGGACTTATGGGGAGGGCTGATGGGACAAGTATCAACACCAACAATCTGACATGCACGTGGAAGGTGGAGATGAAAAGAAGAGACAACATAAAAGAAGAGGGTGGCAATGAGACTAGGGGATCAGAAAAAAAAAAAAAAAAAAAAAAAAAAAAAAAAAAAAAAAAAAGAGAAATCTCTTGTGTAGCATCAAGAACTGACTTTGTAATCAAATCTGAAAGAAATATATAAGGACAAATCTCCTTGGACTTTGCTGAGGATGTTTTTCTTCAATATAAACCTGTTCATTTACATCTTCTTGTCATCTAAACCTATTTTTGTGTTAGTTTAATTCATTAGAGCCCAATTTTCCAACCCACTTTCTACAAATTCTTTGTTTTGGGCTTTTTGGGCCTCAGTCCATCTACCTATTGGGCTAGGAATTCAAATCAAGTCCTTACAATAATCTTTAGCAACGTGGGGCGGGACAGGTCTAAAAAGTCTAAATCCATCCCCGCCCCACCACCTTTGCGGGGTGTGGAAAACCCACGCGGCGCGAAGTGGGGAGGGGCGGGTCAAGTGGAGTGGGGAAAAATTGCCATCCCTACTCCTAAACAAGGTTACTTACCTTCCATTTTTTTCAATTCCTTTATTTTAAAACATCCAAACAAGATAACTTAATTTAATTCCATTCATTTTTTTTTTTTCCATTCCTTTTTTATTCATTAGTAATCATTCCATTTCATTTCATTCCCTTTTGAATTCTCAAACAAAGCCTAATACTAAAGGTAAAGTGGGAAGGCTTTAGCGACAAATTAATTCTTTACTAGAGGAGGCCTTCCATGAAGAACCTATTTTCGGCACCTAATATGTTCCCAACAAATTTATAGAGATGAAATTATTTGTCACCAAAATGTTATACATTTAACGACAGAAATCGCCTTAAAGCAAATAAGTTTCACACCACAATTTTTTAATTGGCATCTAACCTTGACTAGAACTAATAGCGACAAAAATAAAATTTTGTCACCAAAAGTTATTTATTTTTTTATAAATGGCGACAAAATCTATATTTTGTCATTGTATGTTACCTTTTGGTGACAAAAAAAATTTACTCACTAAATTTTCGTGGTCACAGGGAGAGGAGGTGGGGGGAGACTCGGAGGAACTTGAGTCTTTGGGACTTCGTTAGAAGATGATCCCTTGTTCCTGTTGGCCAATAAACCTTTTAAGCTAGTCCTTGGCTTCAGGTCCATGCCTTCTTCTTCGTCTTCTAAACTGGTATCAACTTGAGCAGTTATTAAACTTGGAGAGTGGGCAACAGAAAATCTATCCAAATCAGCCTCAGAGTTCAAGAGCTCTACCAGCCTTTTTGGCACTTCACCTTCCCCCTCAAGGTGGAATTGGTCGATCTCGGCCTCGGTGGATAAGGGTGCAGAAGCTGTCACCTCCCTCGGAGCGGCTACTTCCTGAAGGACGCGTTGAATGGGCGTAGGTCTCTCCGAGCCAAAAACCCCAGCTTAGAGACGTCTATGCGTGCTAGCCTAGGATCACCAGCCCTTATTGACTAGCCTACGTCCCGAAATATGTGAGATAGAGGCTCGTAATCCAAAATTAGGTGGACGACCCGTAATCGTCTGTCTTCACTTATGAATATCTCGGACCTTAGCAATTTGTTAAGACCTAGTACATTGACAAGACTGAGTCTCGAGGCAACG
The DNA here is from genome assembly GCA_028216015.1 of Quercus dentata. Classification (NCBI taxonomy): domain Eukaryota; kingdom Viridiplantae; phylum Streptophyta; class Magnoliopsida; order Fagales; family Fagaceae; genus Quercus; species Quercus dentata. The sequence continues at coordinate 25,121,783 of CP116453.1, forward strand.
TGGTTTTTATCTGTAAAAACATCCGAGGAGGAAATTGTGATTATATAAATAAAAACTATTATCCGAGAAGGTGAAATGTTAAGGCAGAGTTAAAAAAAAAATATATATATATATATATATTTATTTATTTATTTATTTATTTATATAAGAAGACTAAAATCCTATATATATATATATATATATATATATATTATATAAGAAGACTAAAATCCTTGCTAAGGGACCTAATCCTAGGGTACCCTACCTGGTTTTCTTGCCTGAACCGAGTAGTGAAGACCGTTGTGCCACTCCTTGGAGATGACCAGATAATCATCCTTCAAGCCCTTATTGGACTTAAGAAGGCAGGATATCAATCTAATGACATCGGACCGGGACTTGAGGTAATATCCCGCTACCGGCAAGGGAATGACACTCGTACATGTGAATGACGTCGTGCCATGTGAGCCCTCAGTTCATCTAATTGATCAAGGCATCTACACTCCCTAGGACTCTAAATAAGTTGGGAGCGCACTGATGGGGACACAACCTATGATTGAGTAGGTAATCTTTGGTTGTCCTACCCATGGGTAGTGTCATTCCTCCCTCTATAAAGGCGATCATTGGAATGACAACTTCACCCTCCTCTCTATCTGTAAGTATTTGGTCCGGTGGACAATAATGTAAGCCCACTCCTTGTGGGATATGGTATTTGGCCCTAAAACCTTCCATACCGGCCGAAGAGTCCACTAAGTGCTTGAATCTACCCATCTAAGCAAACGTAGGTGACATGGAGGAAGTTTTCTAATAAGGAAGAAGGTCGAGGAGTTTGGCCGAGGAGAAAAAGAAAGTTTAAAGAAATAGATACTTATGAAAACAAGTGAGTGTATTAAATCCTGAAATTTTAGAAAAATCTTTTAGAATTTTCTTAAGGAAAAGAGTTAGGAAAACTTAAGAGTGTATAGATTTTAGTGAGTTGGAGTGTTTGTGATCTCTGGAGAACTTGAAAATTCGTAAAATAAGGGGAAAGTGATTTCCCTCAAGGCTTTATATAGAGGGTGAAAATGAGTGGGAGTAATCCGCTCAAAATTCCAAGAGAGAGAGATCAACCGTTGGATCTGCGCCTCATCATTAGATCTGGGTAACAAAGCGCTGCCTGGAGCAATTAATGGCGCCTCGTAAGCTTCGAAGTGTCAATGGCAATTATGAGTCGCGTAAAACGGCACTCCCACACGTGTAAATCAAAGGATCAAGTAGAGTTAACTTTTAAAAATTCAAAACCCCAGTTTTCTCCTCCGATGAGAGGAAAAAATCGGAGTTTTAAGGGGTTATTATAGGGTTAAAGGCCCAAATCATATATTGGGCCATGAGCCTTGGCCGAAAGCATGTGTAGTCCGAGGAGAAACAAATGGTAATGAATGGTTCAAACTCAGGACTTAGTGAGCAAAATACAAATGGAAGGGTGGTCCGAGGAGGAATATCTCCTCGGACATGATAAATATAGCTCGGATATGTTTTTTGGCAATCAAAGTGACCTTCCGGGAAGCTCCAGAGATAAGGACATGCATCATAAGCGTATAAGGATGATGAGAACTTAGGAATATCTAAGGGAAAGTTGCTACCACCGCATTGAATGCACTGTAGCTACTTTTCTCGTCGCATTTATGTTGAGGAGACCCCTGAATAGTCTTTGTCTTTGGCCACCACAACTAACAAAAAGTTAGAGAGGGTGTCTAATGGGACAGACACTCAAGTAAGGGCTCAAATGATCAATAAGTATAGGGTCAAGATGGTCCAACGGGAGATATATAACGAAAGAGACTCTCCATGAGGAATGGATCAAAAAAATAGAGAAAGAATACTATTGCAATCAAAATTGTACTTTTACTCAATCGTTATTGATCTATATGAAAGTTGACCTCCTCAGACAGGGAATTCATTCAGCTTTATGTTCCTTGTTCTTGCTTGATCATCCTCTAAACCCATACTAGTTTTTGTCAAATTCATTAGGACCTAGTTCTTTGACCCATTCTCTACAAATTTATTGTACTGGGCTCACTGGGCCAATATCCCATACATCTTGGGCTTGGGCTGCAAAATGTGTCCTTATAATTATATATATAGATGAATGTCAATATTATTATTAATTATTATTATTATTATTTTTTTTTTGTGATTTGTGACATGTCAAAATTTATAGTATTTCTAACATTAGCTTTTATTTATTTATTTATATTTTATAAAAAATATAATTTTTAATAGTTAATATTTTGAATTTAATTAATATATATATATATATATATATATTTATTTATTTATTGTTTAAAATTTGGGGATTGGGAGCTTGGACTTTAGGCGATTGCCTTACTCGACTAATGGTTGAGCTAACCTAGAAGTACAAATGTGACTTTTCATATTTTAGATTAGAGTTCGGTTGATGGGTGCCCTTAGGGCATTTTTTAATGGATTATTTAAAAAAAGTTTTGATATCACTTTCATAGAAAATATAAAAATTTGTGAAAAATCAATTAATCTTTTTATTTTGAATAAAAATTTTAGGTATATTTAATGTGATAATTTGCTTTTTCAATTTTCTTAGGAGGGAGAGAAGAGATTGGATTTTTGTATACGCTATGACTTTAAAGAAGGTGACTACTGACTAGCGAGATCGAGTAAGGTGACAATCTGATGGCATTTTTATTGAATTTTTTGCCCTACAAGTATAGGCGAGTTTATATTGCCACCCTAGAATTCTGATTCTACTACGTATTTATTTATTTATAATGAAAAGTCAAATTAGCCATTTTCCACTCTCACAAGAGTTTATAAATTATGGGAGATGTTAATGAATGCTTAAGGGAATTGATTTAGGAACTATTTTTAGAAATATTTTATGGAAAAATGAAAAATCAATTAATTTTTCTGTTATCATTTTATATTTCTCATAAAAGTTGTGTTAAAACTTTCTTAATATGGTTTATTAACAATTGCCCTAAGGGCACTTTTTAACATGACTCATAAATTATAATCTCCAAACACCTCTTCAATCCCCTACCTTTCATCGCAGACTCAATTTCCAAAATGTCTCCATTGACATTAGCCATTTTTCTACTACTATCCATTGGACATTCATACAAATCCTATCACGGCCAAATGACCACAAAAATGAGCCTGAACTCCCACCTGGTCCTCGTGCCTTACCAATTATAGGTAACCTTCACATGCTAAGTGTCTCCCACACCGTGCCCTCCAAAACTTAGCGAAAAAATATGGGCCCATCATGTCATTGCGGCTTGGTCATGTACCAACTATTGTGATCTCATCTCCTCAAGCTGCTGAGCTATTTTAAAGACCCATGACACCATTTTTGCTAGCCGACCTAAACTCCAAGCCTCTGAGTACATGTCTTATGGTACCAAGGGCACGACTTTCACTGAGTATGGTCCATATTGGCGCGACGTTAGGAAACCATGTACGTTGCAACTTCTTAGTGCTTCAAAAATAGTCATTTGCACCTATGAGGAAAGAGGAGCTAGGATCATTGGTGCAGTTACTTAAAAAAGCCGCGGCAGCGCATGAGGTTGTGGACCATAGTGGGAAAGTTTGCGAACTTATTGAGAAAACCACATGTAGAATGATATTTGGGCAAAGTAAAGATAATAGATTCCACTTGAAGGTGCTTATTGAGGAGGCCCTGACCTTGTCGGGGGCTTTCTAAATCTAGCCGATTATGTTCCTTACCCTGGGGCGCGCACTTGATCTACAGGTATTCACGTTTCTATCTATTCAACTTTATCTGAGTCTTAAATCTTTATGATTAGTTGAAGTGACCATGGCCAAAAACAATCCAATTGGTCAATTCTTTTTTGGGATAAAACCTGTCTATTATTATTATTTTTTTTTTTAACTTATTCAGAAATATTAGATATGTTAGTCCCCACATCTTGAACCCACTCTACTTACCCTTGGTGAGGTATATATATATATATATATATATATATATATATATATTTCTGAATGATATATTTTTCTATTTAAAATTTATAGTTGTGGTATATGAAAAATAAGACATGTTTATGGTTTGTTTGAATTGAGGGGGAGAAATGAAGAATATAATAGATTTGACTTAAAATTAACCTATTTTCACCTAACTCTATTCTATTTCTCCTCCATCCAAATGAACTCTTAATAAAATATGAGATTTTAATTCTTCGTAAAATCTTGCATAAGGACATGGCTGCCTTGAAAAACACATGGCCAATAAAGTTCCTGTTTCACCTTAAAAATAAATAAATAAATAAATACAGTTCCCGTTTTCTTCTTTCTAGTATTTTATTGTTTTGGTCCCTTTCTCAACAATTCTTTTACTTTTTTTTTTTTCTTATATTAATACCTTACACTTTGATAAGTAATCAACTAATCTTATCTTCTACCACCCTATTCCACTTCCACAGGACTACATTATTTGCAATTGACAGAGCATATATATATATATATATAACAACTGGTTCCATAAATTTGGGTCCATCCAGAAGTTTTTACTTGAATGCCAGACATATTAATGGAGTAAACAATACTACTAGTACCATACGCTTTTTACATACTTTGTCTTAACTATTCTATGTTGCAAATTGTGCTTAGTTGTCTATTACTATTACGTAAACTCATAATTTTCTTTTTCATCACTTACAATTTGTCATGTAGGACCATTATGACAAAGTGTATAGTATTTACATTATTGTGGAGTAAGTGATAATTCTTAAGAGAAAAAGAATAAAGAAAAATGTTTATTATGATTTCTTAGGCTACTATATCATAAGATAAACATGATGTTTTTCCGTGTATTTTATATTTGAAAAATGCTAGAATCACAATTATTTACACAAATTTTGTTACAATTTAACATGATAAGTAGTGAGCGACGAAGGAAAACCGGTAGGTTTAATCATTTAAGTAGGTCCACACCTCCACTACTTGCAACTCACCAAGTGATGAATTGTGTAAAAATTGTGTAAATTGTTATGTTCTAGCATTGTTCTTTATATTTCTACTTCTTTTATTATTGTTTTAAAATATGTAGTTGCATCCTTTCTAGAACACTATAAGCTATCAACTTGGCCTATGTAATGGCTAACAGGACAGGATATAATCATCCACAGGTTGCAATATATATATATATATATACACACAAAAGCTAAAAAAGCAAAGCATAATAGAATGCGTCACGTGAACAAATCTTTTCGAATCACATATATAATAACCATTTGGTTTAGCGTTTTGGGTCCAAATTAAAAACATGTTTATTTTATCCAAAACGTGATTTTTATGTGTTTGGTAAAATATCAAGGCTATCATAATAGACATGATTTCAGGTGCACATGACACTTTAGCTGCTGCGATTGAATGGACCTTTTCTCAACTCTTGAGGCATCCATGGTGATGAAACATGTACAGGAAGAGCTAGAACGTGTAGTTGGAATGAATAGAATGGTGGAGGAGACAGATTTGTTAAAATTGCCATAATTGGATATGGTGGTGAAGGAAAGCTTAAGACTGCATCCTGTTTGACCATTACTTGTCCCACATGAATCCATGGGGGACATTGAGATCAATGGATATTATGTCTCCAAGAAATCACGAATAATAATAATTAATTTTTGAGCTATTGGACGAGATCCTTTTGTGTGGTCTAATAATGTGGAAGAATTTTATCTAGAAAGGTTCATAAATAGAAATATAGACCTCAAAGGATGTGACTTCTAGCTTATCCCATTTGGGTCTGGTCACAGAGGGTGCCTTAGATTGCATCTAGACCTTTACAACCATTAAATATGTTCTAGCTTAATTATTGCATTGCTTTCATTGGGCACTCCCTAGTGGCATGTTGCCTAATGACTTGGACATGAGTGAGAAGTTTGGGCTATCAATGCAAAGAGCTAAGAACTTGTCTGCTATGCCAACGTATTGCCTACTTAGTTAAATTTGTAGGAGAATTACGATATAATCTTTAAAATTTTTTTACTTATTCAGATTTACTTTGCACTTGGTTTCGTTGTTCCAAATGAAGAGTTGGAAAAATTGTAGCACCAAATCAACTCAAGTTACCTTGAATAAAATCTAAATTTGCCTTGTTTTGGATTCAAATTTATTTTGTGCTCACAAAAATAGAATGTCATAGGTTGGGAAGTTCTGGACAATATTTTTATTTAAAATAGAGTTGGTAAATTGTTAAAATATTTGGTAAATGCCTTCCTAAAATTGCAGCTTCAAAACATTTTTACTTTGAAATTATGTGTTCAAGTGACGTCTTCAATGTAAAACAATTTTACAATAGCACTGAATTTTTTCTTATAAAAAAATTCCCACATTTGGTTGCAAATCACATATGGAAATCAGATATTAGGTATCTAGATTCTCACTCAATGCCCTTATTAGGAATGTGGATTCCCTTTTAAAAAGGTGGGTATCCACATTCGTATGCTTATATAAAGTTACATTTTGTATAAACTGGTAATTTTACCCATTCTTCCTACCTTTTAACCAATAGAAATAAAATAAAAAAATTATTAAAAATTGACAATTTAAATAAATTTTTTTATTATATATGTCATTTTAAAAATGTTTTACTAAAGTTCTATTGAATTTTCCATGACTTATATATATATATATATATATATATTTATATATTTGTTTCTCATAATTTATTTGAAGGAAGATATAAAAAAAGATTAAAAAAAAAAAGAAGGTTGCATTTACGAATCAAATGATATTTTAGAAAAAATAAATAATTATGATAAGATTTTTGGAAATAATCCAAATATAAGCACCTCATATTCTCAAAATTTTTATTAGTTTACAAATCAAACCAAACAAAGAAATAGTTACATTTTTAAACATCTAGATTGCTAGGCATCACATTCTCAGAAACCTAAATGTTGGGATTAACGTAGATTCCTCATATCAAACGCCACCTTAATCTTAGCAGTTAGCAATGTTACACTACACCAAGTCTAACATGTTGGAGTCTAAATTCAGTCATAATGACCTTTGTACAGTCTTAATTTTTATTGATTAGGTTCACCCTGATTAGAATTAATTTTTAAAACTATGGAGAAAAGTAAATATTTTACTAAATAAAAAAAAAATTCTACATTATCTCTTAGGATTATCCCATGTTCACTTGTCCACAATTATTTACTATTTAAAACAATGAGAATTAAGCTTTATGTCGATATTTAATTAATCATTCAAGTACCAATTAAACTTAACCAAGTTTAATCCCATGCATGCTTATTTTAATACCATCCTTGATCAAAACCATAATTTTAATTAAGGAAAAAAGTAAAAAACTATCATGCCCTTAAATTCTATTTTGACCTATTATTATTTGAATTTTGACTTTACGTAAATTTTGGAAATTTCAAAATTTGTAAAATGGCTTTTATTTTAAAAATTAAATTGCTCAAAAATGACATTCTAATAATTGCGAAAGTAGCATCACTAAATGTATATAATCTACGCGATATGGCTAAAACAGGCACCATAACTTTACACAAAAGCCATAGTAACTTTTAAGGGAAGGTGAGACAAGTTATACTACATACAACATACTTTCTTAAGCAATGTGGGATAATTACCCTCTTTTTTAGAAATACACACATTCAAGGGAGATAGAAAGAGGGTCTAATATAAAGGCACACTACAACTTCACTCAAAAATCATGGTAACTTTTAAGGGAGAGTGAGACAAGTTATACTATACACAATACACTCTCTTAAGTAATGTGGGACAATTACCCTTTTTTTTAGAAACAAACACACACACACACAAAGGAGAGGAAAAGAGATTCTAATACAAAAGGCACATTACAACTCCATTCAAAAGCCGACAATGCATATTGACACTAAATTATTGTAATTGAATATATTTCTGTTCTTTGTTCCATAGTTGTTTCAATTTCAAATTAAAAAAAAAAAAAAAAAAAAAAACTAAAAAACTAAAATAGTAAAAAAAAAAGGCCAACTACAATCTTGAAACACCTTATGCTTTAAGAATTGTGAGGCCTTGATCGTCAGCAGCGTCTATGATATTGCCTCTTTTTTTTTTTTTTTTTTTTTTTTTTTTTTTTTTTTTTTTTTTTTTTCTTGATAGACCTTCCAAACCATCACGCTCTCGGTGAAGTTGTAGTCATTGCAAAATTTCCCAAGTGCTCATTTCGACAGCGTTCGAAAAGATCACTACATTCCTCACTACCAAGTTGGTAGCATTCAAGTGAGCTTGGTCTAGGTATGCCCTTGTCTTAACGATGGCCTTGTCAACTACCATAAATTTTCTTAGATCATCCAAAGTTTTTCATATCTTGAATGGCTTTAGGGCTGGGTCTCCACCTCGGAGGCATTGTATAAGTTTGGGTAGGGGTAGTAGGGGTAGGGGTATGGTTTTTAGACTCGAACTGTAAAAAAATTAAAAAAATTTAAAAAAAAAAAAAAAAAAAAGGTTCAAGGTTTTTATGGTTAGATTGGTGTTTAATCGAGGTTGGACTGTGATAATGTCATAATTAATTTAAAAAATACAAAATAATATAACAATTTGTAAAAATGAGTAATTTTGATTAAAAAGAACAAGATTATAGAGAAATTAAATAATTTTCAAGTACATTTTCATAACTTATATAAAAAAAAAAAAAATACAACACAAATAAATAAAAGTATAATTACACTTAATCCTTCAAATATAAAAATATTTTTTTTAGATTCATAAAATAATACTATTTAATAAAATAATTTTGATTTTTTACATATAATAATGTTAAGTATATTAATCACAATAAAATATTTATAATTTTAATTATATATCAAAATATATATTTTATAGTCAGACTATTAGATTTTTTTTTTTTTAATATATCTAAATTTTTGAAACTTAAGTTAAAAGTAATATGCCTTCATTTTATTGCATAAGAAGCTTAGTTCCCAAGTTCTATTCCTACCATTTGAAACTTTAGCTTATTTTTTCAAATATTGAGCATGTTTTGAACCATGCCCAGTCCTAGAAACCAGACGGTTCAGCCATGATTCGAGTGGTTCACGAACTTTAGTGTAATGTTCAGTTTTTGGTGCTAAAAAAGTTGTCTTTAAGTTGGTTCCCGGTTAACCTAGTTAGACTAGGCAGTCCAGTCTAGGTCTAAAAACCATGGATAGGGGGTAGGGTGAAGGAAAGAGAAAAGAATGTGGTTTCTTTTTTCCTTTTCTTGGGTTTTTGCTCTCTCTCATTAGATTAAATGGGTTTTAGGAGTGCAAAGTAGGGTGATGGGGCAGTCCGGTCCGGGTCTAAAAACCATGGGTAGGGGTAGAGTTGAAGGAAAGAGGAAAAATTGTGGTTTCTTTTCTTTTTTTTCTTGGGTTTTTGATCTCTCTCATAAGATTAAATGGGCTGTAAGAGTGTAGGGTAGGGTGACTAATCTAAGGCTAATAGATTTATACTTAGTTTCCTCCAATATTTTAATAATTTTTATGGTGAAAATTTGAAATCTTTATGTTCTATTTGTTTCACTCAGAAAAATTTCAGGTGTTTGGAAAATATGTAAAAAATTTTAATCACAGACCACCAAAATCAATGCCGGATGAGTGGTTCTGATTACCGTGTCGGAGGCTCCAGCAACTAGACTTCCAACACTGGCCATTGAATTGATGACCCCACCAGAAGGATGGAGAGCCACTACGTTTTTGTAAAATGTTTTACTAAGTTTTTAAAGGTAAAACATTTTACAATGAAATTTATAGTCAATGGAAAATAGTTTTAGGTTTGACAAAATTTTACCGAGAACAAATACAAGAAAATGCTGAAAATATTTTTCATAAAATATTTTACAACAAATCAAATGGGTGTTCTGCATTATAGACAAAATAAAAAGATTATAAGAGTGTTGCAATGATTTGATCATACTGTATGTGTTTACAAATTTAAAAACTGCATAATATAGTGATTGATATTTAGATAAATGTCTCATACCCACTAAAGCATGCAAATATCATTTTGATACATTAAAAATGAAAATATTTTTCAAATATTATTTATTTTTTATATTTTTTATTGTGTATCATTAAATTTATATTTTATTAGACTTTGCTTCAACTTCTGCAAAAACTACTAAATTTGAGAAAGAATAACATATTTCAAATAAATTATTTCTCATATAAATCTTAGAAAAATAACATCAATGAAATTTCATTATACTTAAAAAATTAATGCACCACTTGAACTTTTTTTTTTTTTTTTTTGGAGAAGGAAACACATCATGCTTTATTAAGAAAATCCATCCATGTCATCTTGGACAACAGAGTGTATGGGTGGCGGAACATCCTCCATCCACACCAAGAAATCTGAAATACAAAGAGCATGTTTTGCTAACTTATGTGCAACCTTATTACCTTATCTTCTTACATGAGAGTAAAGTAATTGATTAAAAAAACTAGCATAAAATCTAATATCATCCAGCAGCAAACCATCCGTGGAAAGACAAGTGCTATTCTTGAGCAATGCCGAGACCAAAACCAGAGAGTCGGACTCCAAAATTCCTCTGTGAAAACCCAGCTGAGAGGCAAAGGACAGCGCTGTGGAAGCTGCCATGGCCTTAATCTCCAGAGCCGTGTATAGTTGAGGTATTTGCTTAGCCATTGAAGCCAAAACCATCCCGTTCCTGTCGCGGATCACCACTCCAACACCTGATTTGTTTTGTTCTTTAAAGGTAGCTCCGTCACAATTAATTTTCACCAAGTCAAGATGAGGAGGACGCCATCTGGTCTGAGGGGGATTGGTTGTAACTCGTGGAAATAGAGGAGTGGAACAGGTCTGTGCAAACTCGGCAATATGATCTTTTGCCGTTGCTGCAATTTGATGAGAGTTAACTGCTGCTTTGTTCAGACGTAGCCGGTTCCTTTGAGTCCAGATTAGCCAAGCCGTGGTGCAGAAAAAAGTCAGGTCATGCTGGTTGATGATGAGCCATGAAAGAAGCTCTTTGAAGTCCACAAAGGTCTGGTTTCTTCTGCACTGCCACTGCGCATCATTCTCCCAGACCACATCCAATTCTCGGCAGGACCACATAGCATGCAGAGCAGATTCTGGGGCTTGTTTGCAGCGATCACAGGTCGAGCAATCTATGACCGTTCAGCGCACCAGATTATCCTTAGTTGGCAAGGAGTTTCGGCAGGCCCTCCACATCAGGTTTTTTATTTTGTTCGGAACAGAGGCAGACCAGATTGTCCTCCACAGTGTACTGTCATGCGCCCTTTACTCCTCATCAACCACGGACTGGTCTTCAGCTTTCAAGAATCTATACCCGGACTTCGAGGTGTAAATGCCATTGTTAGTGAAGGGCCAAAACAAGCTATCATCTGCCTCACACTGTGATAGTGGGATTGCTTTGATCAGCTCTGCCTCCAAAGGAAATAAATGTATTTATCCATCCTATTAGTAATCTTTTAGGTTACATAGAATCATAGATAAGTTATATATATATATATATATATATTTGTGTATACAAAATGTAGATAATTAAGATTAACTTAGTAAATTCAAAAAAATTTAATTTTTAATTTAGAAACAAACACACATACACAAGGGAGAGGGAATAATGTTTTAATACAAAGATACACCATGAATTCCACTCAAAAGTCATGACAACTTTTAAGGGAAAAAGGGACAAGTTATATTATACACAACATACTCTCTTAAGCAATGTAAGACAATTACCTTCATTTTTAACCCCTTTTTTAGAGAAAAAAACACACACAAATGAGTGGGAATGAGATTCTAATACAATTGTACACCACAAACTCTACTTAAAAGCTATGGTGACATTATACTATACTCAACACACCCTCTTAAGTAATGTGGGACAATTAAATTTTTTTTGAAGAAAATAAACACACATAAGAGAGAGAGAAAATGAGGTTCTAATACAAAATTAAAATACAAATTCCACTCAAAAGTCATGGTACATTTTTGTTCATTTGTTGGTATTCCTTTCTTCTTGTTGTTATGGCTATTTTGGCTACTATTATTGTTATTTGGACTTTTAATTTTTTGTTTAATGGGTTAAGAATATATGTGGGGCCAAGATTATATTTTTTGAACCCAAATCTTTAGGATTCTCAAATTAAGGTGTTCAATATTTTCTATTAGGGTGGTTATGATAGATTAGTTTAAAAATAATTATGTATATAATTATTATTTTTCTGCAAATATATATATATATATATATATATATATATATATTCTTTTGAAAACTAATGTGTTCATTTGAACACCTTGAACTCAATGTGTAGCCACCCCTGGCATGATAGTTGGTGATTAATGCCATTGGAAAAGATACAAAAGCTTTGGAGTTTGTTGACACCCTATTTTGTAACCCGTATTTAACCTCACATGAAGGGTAAAAGGGTAATTTCACATTGGAAATATGCATCTTGATTCTGGTCATTAGATCCTTAATCTCATTTCACCAAAATGATCTTGATGTTGTAACGATCAAATCGACTGATCATGAGCCCTAATTGGACCATTAGATTGAAAGTTATCATCAAATCAAGTTTTAATGGCTGAAATGCACTATTACAAATTGAGTCTAACTATATGTGATTATGAACAATTGATTTCAATTGGTTATAAATATAATCAATTTGAGATCGATGATGTGTCATAATTTGATTGGTTATGACTACATTTTATGGTAGAGTTGCATACACCTAATTAACTAGATAGTTAAACATTAATTATTCAATGAGTAATTTGTGCAATTATATTTTAATTAGAGTAAATTTAGAGCCAATTAAGTCTGAAATGGGAGTGATTGGAGCTATTTAATGTTAATTGGGAGCTAATTTGGGGACCTATTAATGTTAATTGTGCTGAAACCATTTTCTAACAAATGACCTCTGCTTACCATTTCATTGATATCTCTCAGAATATTTTGAATCTGTGAATGAGATTATTTTTCCCAGAAACTAGACATCCAGGGCTTCAATTTGAGCACAAGAATGAGACAATTCCGATCAGAATTGAGGCAGATATGATTTTTCAAAGTTGGCTCTATAGGCTGTGACAGCAGCTACGGGAAAACCGAATTTTGGCTTGCTCCTCATTCCCACCAATCTTTCCATTTAATGCACCAGATTTCCCCAAAGGCTAAAATGAGATCTAGGTTCATGATTCCTTGTCAACTCTCATTAAATGACCTTCCATTCATATTTTCTCCACCATTACTATATAAACCCCCCTCTCTTTCATTCCAAAGCACACAAAAAATCCTCCTCTCTTCTCTTCTCTTGAGTTCTAGTGAAGTTGAGTAGTCTTGTCATATCTTGTTCTTCCTAAGACTCAAGGTATTGAGTGAGACTCACTCCCCCTCTCCTAGCTCTTCTTTTCCTCCACCCTTAGGACCTCCATCAAGAATCCCCTCCTCCATCATATGGATCTTACATGAAGGTATAATCCCCTTCCCTAACTGTTTGCTTATATTGCCATGATGAGAATTTAAGATTAAAGCATGATAATTCTCTTGAATATGTTTGAATGTTCTTAATTGTTTTTATGTGTTTTTCACATGTTCTTAGTTGTTTATCACATGTTCATGCATATCACTAGATTTAATCTTAAGTCCACATCAAAAATATGAAAAACATGTTTGTTTAGTAATTCTTTCAAATCCTTGAATCTAGGTTATCACTATCCACACACATTCACTAGAGTTTATTTTTCAATCCAAATGCCATGTTTAATAAATTGAATTAGGGTTTATCACATGCACACACATTAAATTCAACATACAAATTGATAGACATATTGGATGATGTGATATGAATGTTGGCCACCATAGTCTAGAAGACTGGTTTCACCGGGCAAGGTGGGTGCCTAACACCTTCCCATCTTGTAACATAGCCTCCGAGCTTTAGATCAAGGGTTAGTAGATCAAATACTTATCCATATAATTTTTATTTTTTTAGATTGTAACTAGGAAATAAAGCCATGTACTTTATCTTAGATTGTATCTAGGACCAAAACCATGTAATTTTCCTATGATCAATGTAAATTCAATTTCAAATTAATAAAATGAGGAATTTTTCATTCATGGTTTTCTTATTTTTCCAATAACTAAATAAGTGGCGACTCCATTGTAAAACCCTTAATCTAAAGGGAAAAATATAACTAGTCGTACTTCCATTTTGAGAGGCAATAACACGACTCCACCCATTCACGTGGGTTTGGCCCAACATTCTATAAAAACGGGCCGGGGGCGCGGTCTCTCACAGTGGTGACTTTGCTGGGGATATTGAGGGCTAAACTTCAATTAGGTTATGGTAACCAACCATGTCATTGTTTGTTTATTACTTTTTGTAAATAATATGTCTAATATGTCATTATATTGCATGTCATGCATCATTTGCTTGAATGAAATTCATTTTATTTGTGTGCTAGCCCTAAAGCTCGGTAGTATTAGCCATGAATTGTGGTCTTCCTGAGACTCACATACCCAGCGGTGAACCTACCACCCATCGCGACAAGGATCATCATGGTTATGCCATGGTGGTTCATAGGGACAAACTGTACCATTCGGACCAACGTGGCGCTCCCGGCGTCACAAGTTGGGAGGTACGACGTCCTTGCTTGTGGGGACCTTTAACCTACCTTCTACCCATGTTGTAATGACCCCTAGAACCTACCTTTAGGTTGTTCCATGTTAATTGCATTACATTATGCATGTGCTTGGCCGTTGTTTGAACCATGATGAGTCCAAGTCCAACGCTTGAGCCCATCATAATTGTTTGAACCTTGTATGCTATGAATGAACTCAAGCCCAAAGGCTATGATTGAACTCTACTTGGTATAGAAACCCAAAATTGTTTCTTAAATTAGTCAAAGCCCAACACTTGAGCTCATCAAAGGTGTATACGCATGATCAACACCAAAGGCCAAAAACTCACAAGATGCATGCCTTCCAAGTGTAAGCCCAAGCCGTTTCAAGCAGATACCAAGAGATCATAATCAAGGTTCAAGCCTTCCAAGTGCAAGCCCAAGCCATTTCATCATAATCAAGGTTCAAGCACACCAAGCCTCAAGCATCCTAAATGGTCCAAGAGGAAGCAAGTGGCCCAACTTTGCCTCACTCCACATTTGGTTTGCAACATCATGGTTAAACTTAAAGTTTGTTTGTTTATTCCATGTTTCTATGTTTTTTTTTTTTTTTTAATTCAAAATTTTCTTGTAGCATTTAATGAGCTTTGTTTGTGTATATATATATAATAAAAAAAAAAAAAAAAAATTCAAGATTTCCAAATTTCCCAAAAAAAGAGAAAAATTTTCAAATGAAAAAAGACTTTGGACTAGGGGCATTGAGCCTTTAAGTCATTTAAAAAAAAATCCCTTGAACTAGGGGCATTGAACTTCCTAGTGACTTTTTCTTAAAGGCCTAATTTTTTTTTCTTTCAAGGATTTCAAGATTTAAAAAAAAAAAAAAAAAAAAAAGTCTCATTTTCAAAATGGTACATGAGGATCCCCTGGACAAAACATTTTCTAAATCTTGATGTTTAAAAGCTTGAGCAATCAACTTGTACCAAGGAATGATTAATTTCATTTGATCCATGTAAAGACTTTTGCTACTTGACTTAGAATATAAGAAGAAATGGTCTTAAAAGGCAATCAAAAAGAATCCATCCATTAGAAAATTCAAAAGCTCATGCATTCATTCCAAAATTCTGAAAACTTTTGTGTCTCCAATAGAGCATTCATACCTTTTATTTAAAGAGGAATTTACTAAAAGAGCTCAAGTCATTGTGCCTGCAAGCAAGCATTACTAGGGATAGGAGGCCGTCTTTGGTAAAACAAGATTATAACTTAATATCTAGAATGATCATTATCCATTGCTAGCCCATTTGAGCCTTTAAACACTTAGCCTTTTTTTGCATGAACCCACTAAAATCTAAACCTAGGGTGGGAAAATTCAAAGTATGCATGCTTAAATCTCATGTTGAGGAGGAGTCGACCTTGTATCTTTGAAGCTAATTGATAAAGCTCTCCTAGAAGACATGAAAGACAAGTGGAGAATTCATTAAGCTAAAGATAAGAGATCATCAAAGTAAAAGGAGTTTTCCCTCAATCAAGGAAAGGGAAATGAAATTCCATCAATGTGAGAGAAAACAAAAAGGTGTGCATCAAGTTTGAAGAGCCTAAAATTCATCATACCAAGAGGAATACAAGATTCATCTAAAAGAGATTTCATCAAAAAAGGAAAAGATTCATCAAGCACAGAAATGTGCAAATGCATTGAGGCAAGAAAGAAGTCTAGAGAGTGCATCAAAATGACCAAAAATCATTAAACTGAGAAATACAAAGAGGGCAAAAGGTCCCCAAAAGTTCATTCAATCAAGAGATGAAAGACCCAAAAAAAAAAAAAAAAAAAAAGAAAAAAAAAAAAAAAAAAAAGAAAAAGAAAAAGAAAAGAAGCCCGCTAGGCTAAAAACCCAAAAGGGTGGTCTAGGCAAAAGCTAGGGCCAAAAAAGCCAAAAAAGCTAAAAAAAAAAAAAAAAAAAAAAAAAAAAAAAATCCCGCTAGGCTGAAAACCCAAAAGGGCGGTCTAGGCAAAAGTTAGGGCCAAAGAAAAGAAGAAAAGAAAAAAAAATTTGAAAATCCTACCAAGTTGGAAACTTGAAGAAGCAACCTAAAAGAGAACAATTTTACAAGATGAAAGTCTAGAGATATGATTCAAGAGGAATGAGCATAAAAACGATTGTTGATACAAGTGACCAATGAAGACTAGTGAGAAGATAACAAAAAAGAAATGAGAAAACTCCTCCAATACTTGATTTTTGAGTAATGAATACTTGGGGGAAACATCATAGGGAATTTTGAGCCTTTTATATCTTTCATTTCATAACCCAAACCCAGCCTACATTACAACCCATGAATAAGACCTCCTTGAAGTCTTACTAATTGTAGGCGCATCTTAAACTCAAATAATATTTTCTCTTGAATTAAAAAGGAAAAATGCTTAAAATTGTCAAACCCCATAGGATGACATGTCCGAGAAAAAATTTCTCAAATTCTCAAATCCACAAAATGACTCAAAAGAACTTGCAAACTTGGAGCACTCTCCTTGTTTGCACCCAACAATGTGATTCATAAATATTATCACATTTCATTTCTTGATTGCCTTTGGAGACTTAATCTGACGATGTTCAAAAGGATGAAGCAAATTTGATTACATGAGTTTAATGATCTTAATCCTTCCTAATCAGATAGATTTGTTCGATTCTTAAACACTTTGATTTGCCAAAATGGTTGTTCAAAGGATCACCTCTTGTTCCAAAAAAAAAAAAAAAAAAGAAAGAAATTTGTTTTTTTTTTCAAAAAAGAAGTGAAATCTCATTTCATAAAAAAAAAAAAAAAAAAAAATCATTCTTTTCCAAAATCCAATTCTCTTGAACTATGTCTTGACCTGATCCTCTATGACAAAGGTACGTAGGTAGCCTTGCAAAGGCTTGGTCCCATTCACCCAAACAACCTTGGAAAACAAAGTCAAAACAATGTGACAAAATTGGTTGGGTGCATGTTAGGTTAAGCCCATTTGTTTGCATTAAGCATGTTTAAACTTGGACCATTAGCCTATTTATATTGTGTGCAAGTCTTCACGATAAGTGGTTTCTACCAAACTAGAGAAAGAAAGCCATTTTGTAGGAACCAAGGATGGCGGACCATGATCTTCTCTCATGTTCCCCAATGGTCACAACATCAAATGAATTCAACTTCAATCTAAGCATGGAATATGCCCCAAACTAGGGGCATTGGGTAAGTATTTCCAATTCATTTCAATGAATAAATCCGTTGTTAATTGAAATTATCTTTTTGCAGGAATTGAGCAAGGACTTATCCAAAGAATCGCATCAACTTCCAGCCAAAGTTATTCTCATTCAAAGGATATGTTTTTCAAAAAAAAAAAAAATCATCATGAATAAATCTTCATCACTTTTACTCCATCTTCATCTTCACCTTCTTTTTGATAATGAACAAATCTTCATATTTCAAAAAAAAAAAAAAAAAAAAAAAAAAAAAAAAAAAAAAGAAGAAGACAAAATACAAAATTTTCAAAAAAAAAAAAAAAAAAATCAAAGTTTTCAATTCCTTGAAAAAATTCAAAATTTCCAAATTTTTCACAAAAAAAAAAAAAAAAAAAAGTCAGTCATCAATCAAAATTTTCAATTCCTTCAAAAAATTCAAGTTTTCCAAATTCATTTAAAAAAAAAAAATCTTCATTAAATTCTTCTTTAGGAACGGAAAGCTATCATCCTCTTCCATATTCTCTAGTGGTGCAACATCAAGTTAATTGTCCACCTTCAACATGGAATATGTCCCAAACTAGGGGCATTCGCCAGTTATGCCAAAATATTTTCAATGAATATCTCTGTTACTAATTGAAAGTATTTATTTTGCGTGTATTAGGTAAACGGCCCACACACATCGATATGAATAATACCTTTCAATTTCAATGGACCTCTGGGAAGCACGTCCATAACTTCAATCCATCGGACCTCTGGGAAGCACGTCCAAATTCAAACCATCGGACCTCTGGGAAGCACGTCCAAAATTCAATCCTTGGACCTCTGGGAAGCACGCCCAAGATTCAAATCCATCGGACCTCTGGGAAGCACGTCCAACTTCAATCCATCGGACCTCTGGGAAGCACGTCCAAAACTTCAATCCATCGGACCTCTAGAACGCACGTCCAAAATTCAATTTCAATGGACCTCTGGGAAGCACGTCCATAACTTCAATCCATCGGACCTCAGGGAAGCACGCCCAAATTCAAATCCATTGGACCTCAGGGAAGCACGTCCAAACTTCAAACCATCGGACCTCTGGGAAGCACGTCCATAACTTCAATCCATCGGACCTGTGGGAAGCACGTCCAAATTCAAATCCATTGGACCTCTGGGAAGCATGTCCAAACTTCAAACCATCTGACCTCTGGGAAGCACGTTCAAATTCAATCCATCGGACCTCTGGGAAGCACGTCCAAACTTCAAACCATCGGACCTCTAGGAAGCATGCCCAAAAATTCAATCTTTGGACCTCTGGGAAGCATGTCCAAGATTCCAATCTATCGGACCTCTGGGAAGCACGTCCAAATTCAAATCGTTGGACCTCTGGGAAGCACGTCCAAGATTCCAATCCATCGGACCTCTGGGAAGCACGTCCAAAATTCAAATCCTTGGACCTCTGGGAAGCACGTCCAAAATTTCAATCCATTGGACCTCCGAGAAGCACGTCCAAAACTTCAATCCATCGGACCTCTGGGAAGCACGTCCAAAACTTCAATCCATCGGACCTCTAGGAAGCACGTCCAAATTCAATTTCAATGGACCTCTGGGAAGCACATCCAAAACTTCAAATCCATCAAACCACTGGTAAGTATGTCTTGTACTCATTTTTTTCAAAAAAAAAAAAAAAAAAAAAAAAAAAAAAAAAAAAAAACAAAAACAAAAAAAAAAGGGGGGGGCACATGCATGAACTACGTTTAGACCTGATCCTCCCACTAAGAGGTACGTAGGCAATCTCCCTCGAGATTCGGTCTACACTTTGATCCAGAACATGACCGTCTGCATTTTTATTTATATGCATCATACATTCATCACGGTTAAATACTGATTGCAAAGTTAGGTGTCTCTTTCATACATTGGCATTCGCTTTTCAAGCTCTGCCAATGAGGGGCATTCTGTTGACACCCTATTTTGCAACCCGTATTTAACCTCACATGAAGGGTAAAAGGGTAATTTTACATTGGAAATATGCATCTTGATTCTGGTCATTAGATCCTAAATCTCATTTCACCAAAATGATCTTGATGTTGTAACGATTAAATCGACTGGTCATGAGCCCTAATCGGACCATTAGATTGAAAGTTATCATCAAATCAAGTTTTAATGGCTGAGATGCACTATTACAAATTGAGTCTGACTATATGTGATTATGAACAATTGATTTCAATTGTTTATAAATATAATCAATTTGAGATCGATGATGTGTCATAATTTGATTGGTTAGGACTACATTTTTATGGTAGAGTTGCATACACCTAATTAACTAGATAGTTAAACATTAATTATTCAATGAGTAATTTGTGCAATTATATTTTAATTAGAGTAAATTTAGAGCCAATTAAGTCTGAAATGGGAGTGATTGGAGCTATTTAATGTTAATTGGGAGCTAATTTGGGGACCTATTAATGTTAATTGTGCTGAAATCATTTTCTAACAAATGACCTCTGCTTACCATTTCATTGATATCTCTCAGAATATTTTGAATCTGTGAATGAGGTTATTTTTCCTAGAAACTAGACATCCAGGGCTTCAATTTGAGCGCAAGAATGAGACAATTCCGATCAGAATTGAGGCAGATATGATTTTTCAAAGTTGGCTCTATAGGCTGTGACAGCAACTATGGGAAAACCGAATTTTGGCTTGCTCCTCACTCCCACCAATCTTTCCATTTAATGCACTAGATTTCCCCAAAGGCTAAAATGAGGTCTAGGTTCATGATTCCTTGTCAACTCTCATTAAATGGCCTTCCATTCATATTTCCTCTACCACTACTATATAAACCCCCATCTCCTTCATTCCAAAGCACACAAAAAATCTCTCTATCTTCTCTTCTCTTGACTTCTAGTGAAGTTGAGTAGTCTTGTCATATTTTGGTCTTCCCGAGACTCAAGGTATTGAGTGAGACTCACTCTCCCTCTCCTAGCTCTTCTTTTCCTCCACCCTTAGGACCTTCATTAAGAATCCCCTCCTCCATCATATGGATCTTACATGAAGGTATAATTCCCTTCCCTAACTGTTTGCTTATATTGCCATGATGAAAATTTAAGATTAAAGCACGATAATTCTCTTGAATATGTTTGAATGTTCTTAATTGTTTTTATGTGTTTTTCACAAGTTCTTAGTTATTTATTACATGTTCATGCATATCACTAGATTTAATCTTAAGTCCACATCAAAAATATGAAAAACATGTTTATTTAGTAATTCTTTCAAATCCTTGAATCTAGGTTATCACTATCTACACACATTCACTAGAGTTTATTTTTCAATCCAAATGCCATGTTTAATAAATTGAATTAGGGTTTATCACATGCACACACATTAAATTCAACATACAAATTGATTGACATATTGGATGATGTGATATGAATGTTGGCCACCATAGTCTAGAAGACTGGTTTCATCGGGCAAGGTGGGTGCCTAACACCTTCCCATCTTGTAACATAGCCTCCGAGCTTAGATCAAGGGTTAGTAGATCAAATACTTATCCATGTAATTTTTTATTTTTAGATTGTAACTAGGAAATAAAGCCATGTATTTTATCTTAGATTGTATCTAGGACCAAAACCATGTAATTTTCCTATGATCAATGTAAATTCAATTTCAGATTAATAAAATGAGGAATTTTTCATTCATGGTTTTCTTATTTTTCCAATAATTAAATAAGTGGCGACTCCATTGTAAAACTCTTAATCTAAAGGGAAAAATATAACTAGTCGAACTTTCATTTTGAGAGGCAATAACACGACTCCACCTATTCACATTGGTTTGGCCCAACATCCTATAAAAACGGGCCGGGAGCGTGGTCTCTCACAGAGTTATACTTAGGCCTATACATGGTGCGGTGCGACCTGTGGATGGCCTAATTTTCTTCTCCTCATAAGCTTTAGTCTCACATTGAATCTTTGGTAACATGGCTCTTGCGTGCTTGTGTCTCTAGAGTGGAGTGTGTGTATGTGAGTCCCTTTTTCTTGTTTTTATTTTAAGAATCGCCACTAACCATTGGTTTTGTATTAGATGTGATTGGTCACCTAAAGGTATAATTCATTTTAGGTTACCTAATTAAATAAACCAAGTTTCAAGGGTTCATTAACTAAAGCAAACCAAAAAAGTCTTGAACCAAAGATCTTGAACTCGGAAGTTTGGTTACGTGTGAGGAAGGTGTTAGACACCTCACAATGCCTATCCAAAGATAATACCTAATTTTAATTCATTTCGGACATTTTATTTTTGTGAAGAAATAGAATACCTGGCATTTTGAAATTTTTTAAAAGGTTTTTCTTTTTTCTTTTTGCAAATAATATACATATATACATGTGAGTAAATATTTACATATAGCTAACATGTGAATATTAACTCTAAAGAATATTTACAATCAAGACATGTGAGGTATACACATAAGTAGCATGAGAGAGAACATTCAAAACATGTGAATAGAATATTTATATAATATTATATATATATATATATATATATATATATATATATATATATATATAGATAGCATGCAAGTACTAGCTACCATAAGTAGGCAAGCTAATAACTCAACAAAGAGAGATGGAGTTGGAAGAATAGGACTTTGTCATCATCCACATTTTTCTCATTTTCATCATGCAAATAAGATGACAAATAAAGCTCATTAGTGCCTGTAAGGTTGAATTTAATCAACCATCTTATTGGCTTTATTCTGTGCCAAATTTGCTTGTAATTTAGCAATTAGTAACCCTGTGTTTAGGTGAGATTCATGTAAGAGTAGTGTGTGAAAGAGTGTGAAGAAATGCTCAAGACTATGCGGTGAAGCAGAGACTCGTGGCTGGATCTCGCGGATAGCTTACGGCTTGCAAGTCGCCAAATGATGCACATGAGTGAAGCATACAGAGAAGCTAAACCGCCATGCCAGCTGTAGCACTACAGGACAAAAAGTCCAGCCTGACCATTCGATTAGCTCGTGGCTTGGACTAGCGACTTAGTCATGTCGCGAGGCCAAGTCACCAGTTCGCTTTGTTAACAAAAAATGACCCTTTGCATTCCTTTCTCACTCCAGTATAAATACCCCTTACACTCGGGAAATATTGAGAGCTTCCAGAGAGAATTTTGAAAGAGAAACCCTAGAAAAAAATAAGATTGACTCATCCACAATCTTTACATAGTGACTCTTCAAATTTCTCAACTCTCACCCTCTCCATTGTTACATCCTTGAGAGGTACATTAGCCAAAACCTTTTCTCACCATACCCATATCTGTGAGAAGGCTATTTGGTGCTTGAGAAGCGATTAGGAAGGGACCAATTCAAAATGGTTAATGCTATGGGTTATAGCAGAATTCGATAAGCTAAAGAAGACAACTGTTCAATGTAATCTCGTTGGAGCAAGAAGCTTGGAAGGCTTATGTACACTGGGTAGATTAGGCTTGGAGGGTCTTCTGCTATTCATGTATTCTAACCGCATTCTTTAGTGGATTATTTACCGCTTGGAGGGCGGCGGAGAGGTTTTACGCCGAGGGCTTTGGTTTCCTTTTTGATAACACATCGTTGTGTTGTCTTTGTATTTGCATCTCTGTTCCCTTAATCTTTGCCATTTAATTTCTGCTATGGATGTGATTTTATTTGGTTTAGATTGTTTACCAATTCTGTTATAAGCCTATGTTCATTTTTTGCACATATATTGTTTGAAATTAAGCTTGAATTGGTAATTTGTAAATTGGGGGTCTAAACGTTCAAGGTGTTTTATACACTATTTGAACATTTAGTGCCAAAAAAAATGATAGGAATAATGTAAGTTTATAGGGTGTTCAAAGACTCAAGAGAAATGAGCCATGGACACGAATCCTTAACTACAGCTATTCTAAGAAAAGGCTCAAAATTAAAATGTATGAAGAAAATTAAACATCAACTTTTATTAGTTTAGAAAAGCACAATTTTCCTTTTTAGAAAAAGTTTTATTGAGAGGTTTTTGAGAAAAACAATTTTTTTTTTTTTTAAAGATCCTTTTTTATTTAACGTGATAGAAGAATTATTTAAAAAAAAAAAAAAAAAACACAATTTTCGGATTTAAAAAAAGAAGAAGAAGTTTTTTGAAACATTTTATTTTTTAAAAAAAAATTTTAACGTGATAAAAACACTTTTTCTTTGAAAGATTTTTTATTTTTTAATTTTTTTTTTGGATTTTAAAAAGAAGGGAGAAAACATTTCCTTGAAGGGAAATTTAACAAGGTAAAACACATATTTTGAAAGCATAGATTTTTTTTATTTTTGAAGAAACATCATTTTGAAACCACTTTTTTTAATATGTAGGAAAAACATTTTTGAATACATATTAATTTCAGATTTCCCTTTTTTAAAAGGAATTTTTTTTTTGAAAACTCTTTAAAAAAAAGGTTTTTTTATTTATTTTTTTATTTTATTTTTAGAAAAAGATCTTTTTTTAGAAAACTCTTTTTTTATTTGAAAGACTTCATTTTTTAAGAAAAATGTTGGAAAAGATTTTTAAAAAGCATTTTCTTTGGATAGTGTGTAGAGGAGTTGTTTTATACAAGCACATTTATGCCAAATGCCTTGTAGCTGAATTGACACCTCCCCATATACAAAGTGCTTGGGGTCTAGGGGGAAAAGGGTTCGAGCTGCGGGGTTAGCAACATGTTATAATTATTTCTCAAAAAAAAAAAAAAATACAAGCTCATTTATTTTATGGCAACATTAATGATGATGAATGTAAATAGACAACAATAATAATTAAAGTGCAAAAAATAAATGGCAAGGAAAGTAAAGTGCAGAAATTTAAATGACATAAAAGTAAAGAGCTGAAATATTGTTAAGGTTGATTAAAAAGTTTTATTTTTATGTCCCCCTTAAATAGATTTTAATCTCTTTCAAGCCTTATGGGTTCTTCATCATAAAGAAACAAGAGTTCTAAGTCATTAGTCATTCTTATGAGACATACCCATATTGTGCTCTATTTGAGGTTTAAAAACCATTTAAGAAGGATGAAATAGAACATCATTTTTTATTTAGGTGTCTAGGTATAGTGTGTGTGTGTGTGTGTGTGTGTGTAAGAAAGTAAAGGGGGAGAGGGATTGTGTAAGAAATTAAAGGGATTACATAAATTAAAAGGGGAGGGGAATTACTTGGAAAATAAAATGGATGACATAAATTAAAAGGGGAAGGGGATTGCTTGGAAAATAAAAAGGATGACATAAATTAAAAGGGAAAGGGGATTTTCTTGGAAAATAAAAAGGATGACATAAATTAAAAGCAAGAATAGTAAAAATGATTAATCCAATACCTCATTGTTTTGGGAAAAACGCCACCGTGTTAGGTTCTAAAAGTTTAGAACAATTGGTAAACCATGAACACAAACTTGTCTAGATATAGATTCCTAAATCTATAGGTATAATTAGACAATGTTCAAGGTGTTGCAAGTTGGAATACAAGAAAAAGGAAGTTACAGGTTCGGCCGATCAAGACATGGATCTGTAGAATTTAATTAAGGTCTAACAACCCATTAAGCCCATTAAATGATTATGGTTTCTGATCTAATTCTCCTAGTGTTTAAAGGAAACCCTAAGGCACATTTTGGTATGATTTTGGAGGTACTCTTTTGATATCTAAAAGGTACTGTGTCTTCTTCTTTCAAAGTCACTACCAAAATTCTATCTACACATTATTAGAACCAGTAGATCTGAAGTTACTGCAACAAGATCATACACAAATGATGATTTAAAATTTTGAGTGGGATCTCAGAGTCACAAATGTGAGTGTTTGTGTGCGACAAATTAAGATAGAAGAGTCCGTAAATTCAGAGCTGCACATGGTCGTGTAAGTAAGTACTACAAGAGATAGCTTTAGATTTATGGAAAAATCTATTGTAAATCTTCCATTCTATCATAGTGAATTTGTGGCATTGAGGATAGATTAGGTTAAATCCTCCCCAGGCTTTTTACCTTGAATTTGTTGGATTCATTGGTTTTTCTAGGTAATCATATCACTTGTCTTCTTTACTTTTCTGCACTTTGTAATATGATTGTTTGTATTTAACCTAGATCTCATAATAAACCTAAATATCAACTTGGTTAATTAATTAGATTAAATAATCTAAGTATACAGGGTCTAAACAAAACAAACACACCATTTGGTTAAGTGATCATGCGTGTCTTACAATTGCCTCTGTAAAACGCTGCTTCAAATCTGCATTGATTATCTTCTCAAAAAAAAAAAAAAAAAAAAACTGCACTGATGATATAACAAGTGTCTTACCACAAGCTTTGACCAATATAAGTGGAGTGGTAGGTGATACTTACACCCGCCAACTCCATTGTTCATTGGTCATCCTTTCAGCCACTCTTATTTCTCTCTTCTCTCAAATTTTGGCTTCTTTCTATTTCTCTCTTCACTTCACTTTCAAATATTACTCCCACTATTTGCTCCTTTCCTTACACGAGATCAATATATTTCCTTTAATCTTATAAGTAGTTGTACCTGAAAAAAATATATATAAAAAAAAGGAAAAACTTTGTGTTGACTTTTGTTAGCATTTTATTTAAAAACTTTAATCAATGATGTTATAAGAACACAGGTAATATTCTCCTCATAGGAATGACAAGCAGTTTAAAAATTCTCTATTTTTGTGTCTCTTTTTCTATTACGAATTCCCGATTACTTTTGTGGGCGTTTATGTGAGTTCAAAACTTTGGCTTGTGAGTGCACACACAAAGAGATCTTTTTCTTTAAGATGATATTTTCCCTCATTTAAATGAGTTTGTTAATGAGTTATAGGCACATTAACTATATGGTACAACTAAGTCAAGATTCTAATAGTAGTACACTTGAAAAATGCTGTAGATTTCTCCCTATGATGTGCAAACATCTTTAAAAAACTTATTATGCATATTTGTTTATAGATAATGGAGAGTTATCAGTGAAAATGTACCTTTGCAAGGTCATTAGTGTTAGGACAAATACTTTGGAGTTTCCCGTTTCCAATTATTCATTCTTTTTTGGAGTTAATCATTTACTTTAATCAAAGTGATCTATTGGGTTGCCCCTTTTCTTCATACATTGCTACCTTTTAGAGGATGAAAAAAAAAATTATGAAAAGGATAGTAGGTGAGCCCATAGGTTTGTTGATATGTGGGAGATTTTATTCACCACTGTTAATAATAAAAGAAACTGAAGTCACTGCAATACAAGTGTATTGTCACTTGTGGATATATATGTTGCGACAGCTTTTTCTATTTCCCATAAAATTAGGGGTCGCAAAATAAGCCCAAACCCACTTGCCCGCCCAAACCCACCCACTTTAATTAAACCCAAACCCACCCAATTATTATTTTGGTTAAATGGGTATCAACCCGATTAGACCCAGTAATTATTGGGTTTTAACTAAAAACCCATTGAGCCCTATTTAACCCAAAAACAATAAACCCAAACTCAACCCAGCCCTTAACATTTAAAAAAAAAAAAAAAAAGCCCCTCTGTTTCTCTCACACTAAACTCAGAGCTTGATTTGGCCGTCAATGGCGGCCTCGGAGACCTCAAACGGAACCGCCTTAAGAAAGGAAATGTTCTCTCCTTCTTCATCCTCCTCTGATCGGCATTCTCACATTCTCAATCCGACTTTTCTCCGTAAGCTCTTCTCAACCTCATAAATCCGATCTTTTCATTCTCTCCCAACAAATTTAGTCCATCAAGGGAAAGTATTTGCTTGAAGGGAAGAAGAGTTATGAATCCAAAACCCTCCAAACTCAAACTAAAATCTATGAAATAGAAACTATCATACATGGCGGTGTGTTTCATGGTGATTACAAATCAAATCATATGCTCCAGGTCAAAGCCTTGGAGTTGGGCATTCATAAAATTAAAATAGATGCAGTTGCGGTATGATTCTTAGGCCTGACTAATGGAAATTTAGGTCGAATTTTTCATTTCCTTTGTGTTCTTACATTTTCTCACCGAGCAAACATAAAGTAATAGTGTGTTTGTGTACTTTGATCATTTTCACTTTAGGGGCATTTTGGTAATTTTGATAATTGGGTGAGTTAGAGTTTACCCATAATAATTGGGTTGGGTTGAGTTTGGGTTAGAAGCAATTAGTTAAATGAGTTTTAATGGGTAAATGGGTTTTATATACCCAACCCAATTATGCCCACCCTATACCCATCCATTTGACACCCCTATATAAAATTGATATAAAAACTTTCTTAAAATGGATTCTTAACAATTTTTCAAAGACCACCCGTTAGCATGACCCCTATTTATATATAGAAGATTGTCTGTCTAATACTCCCAATAGGTGAGGCCGATATAAGTGAGGAATCAATGGAGAGAAAGTGACTGTGAGTGAAGGGGATGTGGTCCATATTTAAAGGTTTGTTTGTTTGTTTGTTTGTTTTTTTTTTTTTTTTTTTTTTTTTTTTTTTTTTTGAGAGTTAATATTTAAGTATAAAGTGACAAAAATACTTTTGACCTTTTGAAGTTATTTTGTTTCTATCATAAAATATACAGGACAAAATCTAGTGTAATATCTTATTTCATGTATCTTAGAATGTCCTTTTAAAATTAAACAACGTGGCTAATTATTAGTATCACCAAACAACGTTACAACTTCAAAAAACCTGCTTATTTTCTTCGTTAAAACCTTCTCTTTCACCCACCTTTGCAGAATCCCATTAATGCCTACTACTTTGAAGAATCTCCAACAACACCCCCCACAAAGATTTTAGCAAAAACCATTAGCTTGCAAGATAAATGTCAAACAAATCTCATCGGTTACAACTTACAAGTCTCCTAATTGCAGTGATTGTGAGCTTTGTTTGTTAAAAAAATTGATACTTGCTAGTATGACAAATTAAAAAGAAAAAGTAATATCATTAATAAGTGTAGACGTATATAAGAATTAGTGAAAACTTACCAACTCAACAGCTATTAAAATAAGGCGTAAATGCACTTTTAGTCCCTACATTTTAACGTTTTTCCATTTTAGTCCCTACATTTTATTTTTTCCACTTTTAGTCCCTAAAACCAATTTACGCTTTCCGTTTTAGTCCTTGAAGCACCATTCCGTCACCTAACTAACGGAGAAACTGACGGATGAATAAAATATTAATTTTTTTCCATGTTGGACAATAAAATAATAATTTTTTATTATTATCGACTAACTTTTCTTCAAAACGTTAAAACCCATGTCTAAATCGGCCGATCGGTTCCTTGTACCACTTCTGCCGCCTTCTTTTTTTCCTTCTTTCTTCTTCTCCCCCTCTCTCTGACTTCAGAGAGAAAGGGTATTAAGAGACACGTATCACAAGTTGAGTGTTGGCTCTTTTCTTCGTGTTTTTGCTAGCCTTTGCAATCGAGGTGTTGTCCATCTTGCCCGATATCAAGCCTACAAGCACGAATCCCATGTTGGGCGCCTTGACTCAAACCATCATATATACTTGTCGCATGGGTTTTACTTAGTCATTCTCTCTATCATGTCCTTCAACCTTGGAATCTTCATAGCCGCCCTGGCTTCCATTTCTAACAGTTACCTGAAATATACAAAAGCATAAACCAAATTATTCACCAACAAGCACATCCCAATATTTCCAATCCTCATATAATCCTATATCTGGAAAAACAACACACACACAAGTGAACAAAAAATAGGAACTGTAGGGAAAACACGAAGAAAAGAGTGAACCTAGGCCGAATGGAGTGGGTGTCGTTCAATTTTGGTCGGATGAAGGAGCCATGTAGGTGATGAGGTGTGCTCTGTTTTGGGTTATATGGAACAGGGGCTGAAATAGTTTTGGTTTTGGGGTAAAAACATGAAGAGGTCGTGTGCATGTAGAAAACCAAAATTGACTTTTCCTTGCCACCAAAAGTCCCTAACCAAAATTGACTTTTTTCACCTTTTTTATAGGCACAATAAAAAACGATATGAGCATATTTTTGGATAACTAGAATCATAGAGAAGGGGCGCGATCGGCGCTTTATGACCGTTGCAATGGAATAGGTTCATCATTTTAAAAATTAAATAATAAAAATTCGGGTCCATTGCTGGATCGGACCTAATCAAATAAGATGTCGTTTTAAGAATATAAGATTATCTTGTATTATCATAAAATCCTGTACGCAATGCCATATACATGCATTTTAAAATGAAGTTATTCTTTCTTTTTTGAAAATTGAAATGATGTTATTCATTTTATATAATCAATAATTGTTATATTACAGGTATGAACATCTTTATGATAATTATTATATTCCATTTGTGTTTTTTCGTTATCTTCTATCTCTTTTTTAGATGAATTCTCATTGATTTTTTTTTTTTTTACATTTATTGTGTGGGCAAATGGCCTACAAAAATTGAAATCTAAAGTCTTCATGAAAAATTGATCATTAATAATGATTTGGTACACCTTAAATTTCTTATCCTGAAAACAATTTATAATTTCATTTAAGTTGGATTTTTATTGTTTTCTCAAAAAAAAAAAAATTGGATTTTATTGTCTCGAGCAAGAAGGAATAAGAAAAGCTGGGACTCATTAAAAAAAGAAAAAAAAAAAAAAAACCCAATGTATTTTCATTTGGGTTGGTAATGATAAATGAAATTATGGGAAGGGAAGGTAGTTTTTCATGTGTGCCTCACAACACGTGAATGGTCCACGTCTTTGAGTGTTTCTGATTTTTTTTTTTTTTTTTTTTTTTGAGCATTGAGCATTGAGCGTTTCGATCTATGGTTGAGATCTTTTGAATCGAAAAATATAAAATAAAAATGGAGGCATCCAGTCCAGAGTTGATTTTTTGTTGTTGAATTTCTGGCTTCTTTTTTGGTCGTGTGCATGAAGAGGTCGTGTTCAAGTTTTCTACATGCACACGACCTCTTCATGTTTTTACCCCCAAAACCAAAACTATTTCAGCCCCTGTTCCATATAACCTAAAACAGAGCACACCTCATCACCTACATGGCTCCTTCATCCGACCAAAATTGAACGACACCCACTCCATTCGGCCTAGGTTCACTCTTTTCTTCGTGTTTTCCCTACGCTTCCCTATTTTTTGTTCACTTTGTGTGTGTGTTGTTTTCCGGATATAGGATTATATGAGGATTGGAAATTTTGGAATGTGCTTGTTGGTGAATAATTTGGTTTATGCTTTTGTATATTTCGGTATCTGTTAGAAATGGAAGCCGGGCGGCTATGAAGATTCCAAGGTTGAAGGACATGATAGAGAGAATGACTAAGTAAAACCCATGCGACAAGTATATATGATGGTTTGAGTCAAGGCGCCCGAAGATGGGATTCGTGCTTGTAGGCTTGATATCGGGCAAGATGGACAACACCTCGATTGCAAAGGCTAGCAAAAACACGAAGAAAAGAGCCAACACTCAACTTGTGATACGTGTCTCTTAATACCCTTTCTCACTGAAGTCAGAGAGAGGGGGAGAAGAAGAAAGAAGGAAAAAAAAAAAGGGCGAAGTGGTACAAGGAACCGATCGGCCGATTCGGACATGGGTTTTAACGTTTTGAAGAAAAGTTAGTCGATAATAATAAAAAATTATTATTTTATTGTCCAATATGAAAAAAAAAATTAATATTTTATTCATCTGTCGGTTTCTCCGTTAGTTAGGTGACGGAATGGTGCTTCAAGGACTAAAACGGAAAGCGTAAATTGGTTTTAGGGACTAAAAGTGGAAAAAATAAAATGTAGGGACTAAAATGGAAAAACGTCAAAATGTAGGGACTAAAAGTGCATTTACGCCTTAAAATAATTGTCATTTTTTTTTTTTTATATATATAACATTACTCATATATAAAAACAGGAACTTATTATCCATGATCTTTGATTATGCCAAGTAGCTCATTACTACACAATTTCTTCATTTTGCCTTCCACATAATCAAAATTTTTTTCTTTATGTGAAAGAATTACAAATATCTTGTGTTAACGGTAGATCTGTTATCTGTAGATTGCATTCGTTTTTTTCTTTTTTTGGGCAATAAATAATTTTTTCCAAGTAGAGAGAGAGAGAGAGTACATGTGTAAAATGATTGAAATAGAGTACAATGATTGAAATTATTTAATCGATTTTTTATTTCCTCCTTTTACTCGACTGATTGCCCACCACGAAAAAGGGTGTCGGTAAAAAATAAAAAATAAATCTTAAAGTTAAAAGACAGTAGTGGATTATGACTTATGAGGAAAGTTTGCATACAATTGTTCTAACATACATCCTCCTATATGTTAGTTATACGAAACTCAAAGCCAATAATTTACCAAGAAAGGAACTCAAGCCAATACTATTGGTCACAGTCGCCTCTGATTTTTGTGCACGAAATTGACACGTGTTCAGTTTGAATCTGTTTATTTTTTGTCTCAGGAGTATCCGATCCTCCCCACAGGTGAGGTCCACATACTTTTGGCGATAAGAAGTGGTAATCCGAGTCACTTTGTATTTGTCCGTGTGCGACTAGTGGGAACTTACCATTATTGATTAAACTTTACACGTTTATCATTCCAATCTCATTTCAAAGTCTTGTGTAAAAAAATATACGACAAAATTTCTCATCAAATTAGTTTGAAAATATGCTATTTAAATTTTTTTTCTACCTTTTTATTAGTTGTAAATTAAAAAAAAAAATTAATCGTTAAATTACATATTTTTAACATATATGTCAAATTTCATCCAAATCGGATGTTAATTAATATTCAATTAACAAACTTATTTTTTTATACATAATTTTAGATTATAAAAACTTAAAATTTAAACATTTAATTAATGACATAACTATTGATATTTGATCTTTTTGAAATTTTGTAAGCACGAAGAGTACATTAAGAATATGTAATCTAACATATAGATTTTCAAAATTCACGTCCAATAAAAAGATATTGACATAATTTGAAGAGTTTTCCTTCAAAATTAGTTTGGAGGGAAACTGTTTGAAAAAAGTGGTATCATCTTATGATAGTTTGGATTTTCTGCTCTCAAAAGTTTATAAATAATCCCCGATACCTTCCAATCTCCAACTCAGCAAAAAAATCCCTTCCAGTCTCCAACATTCTAGCCTTTCCTTAGCCAACTCAATTTCCAAAATGTTTCCACTAACATTAGCCATTTTCCTGCTACTCCTTGGATCCATCATCTGGACATTCATGCACAAAAAGGACGTAAACTAGTACTCCCACCGGGTCCCCGGTCTTTTCCCATTATTGGTAATTTTTACATGTTGGGTTACTTGGGTAGCCTCCCACATCGTGCTCTCGAAAACTTAGCCAAAAATACGGACCCATCATGTCATTGCGGCTTGGCCATGTCCCAACTATTGTGGTCTCATCTTCCCAAACTGCTGAACTAATTTTAAGGACCCATGACGCCGTTTTTGCCAGCCGACCTATATTCCAAGCCTCCAAGATCATTGGCATGTCCAAAGGTATTGCTTTCTCCGAGTATGGTCCATATTGGCGCAGCCTTAGGAAACTCGTTGCGTCGCAGCTTCTGAGTGCTTCAAAAATAGTCATTTGCACCTATGAGGAAGAAGCTGGTAGGATCATTGGTACAGTCACTGAAAAAGGCTGCGGTAGCTCATGAGGTTGTGG
Source organism: Quercus dentata (assembly GCA_028216015.1). Taxonomy (NCBI): domain Eukaryota; kingdom Viridiplantae; phylum Streptophyta; class Magnoliopsida; order Fagales; family Fagaceae; genus Quercus; species Quercus dentata. Next base: position 25,155,202 of record CP116453.1, read on the forward strand.
ACCTTAGTGAGAAAGTGGGCAAACTCGTTGAGGAATCAACGCGTAGAATGGTATTTGGTCGAAGTCATTATCATAGATTCGACTTGAAGGCACTTATTGACGAGACCTTGAACATGATGGGGGCTTTCAATCTAGCAGATTATGTTCCTTACCTTGGGGCACTTGATCTACAGGTATATTTCTATGTTTTTGATGATGCTGGAAATAATACCATCAGTGAGTCACACGTTCCTCGTACGATCGTAAATGGCACCTGCACAACGAAAATGAATAACCTAGCAGAGAGTACCGGTGTGGTACCGGCCAAATACCCTCCGAAGGTTAAATTAGAACTATTCTCACTGCTCTAGAGTGCTAGAGAGGGTAAATTATGCGTGCCTTGGGTCGCGAGGGTGCTTAGGTTTTTATAGTAGCAAGGGTCATCTCCCTTTCCCTTGGAGTAGAAGTCCTTTCCTTATAGGAGTCCTCTTAGGCGTATTTTTCTAAATCTTTTCCTTATAGGAGTCCCTCGAATATTATCTAGCGTGGGAAGCAAGACAACTCCTTATACGTAGCGTGGGTAGCAAGTCAACTCCTTATACGTAGCATGGGTAGCAAGTCAACTTATGCTCGGTCCGTCACCTCAATTTACTTCCTTTAGCTTTTTGGGCGTCATCTAGTGATGCCGTCACTCTTGGAGACAGTTGACCCTATGACCGTCGGCTATCGCTATCGCGCCTGCACTACGTACGAAAGATTGCACTAAACCATCGGTCTTAGGCTCTCCTTTTATCCTCATCGTTTGCCCCCTACTCTACATGCTCGACGCTTAAAACCGTCGGCATGTGGAGTTATTTCTTAGAGACGAAAAAGAAAACGAATTATGAATGACTCCTCGAGCCGCGAGCTATTAAATGCAAGGTCACGTGGCGCGCGATCGTTGGCCTCGTTCACGGGCACGGGCGTCGCCTCGCCTTCCGTGCGTTTTCCCTCTTATATAAATACCACGCCCATTGTCTCATTTCGCCATTTCAACCTCGCGAGACCTTTCAAGAGAGAACCCGTCGCCCTTACTCACGATTTGTTCCGTCAATCATTATTATCAATACCGTCATTCCCAAGGTTGTTTCACCCATTCAAGATCCATTTCACTTGTAAGTTCTTCTTCCCTTCTCTTTGCTTTTTTACTTTTGCCTAAAAAATTTTTTATTGAGAACGTCGGTCTAGGAACTTAGAGTGTATCTCTCACTTGTAGGTAGTCAGATGTCAAGTGACGCGTCGAGTGATCGATCGTCGATTCGCGATGGAGCGGGCTACGGCGAATTTTTTTTTTGGCTCAAGTCAAGAGTCCGACGGCTTTTCCGAGTCGTCGGAAAAGAAACGCCACCCAATCCCTTAGTATTGACGTAGAAGACCATGTCGAGGGAGTTAGGGAGAAGGTGTTAAGTGAGGTTGAGGTCGAGGGGAGAGACGAGGAAATTGTTGGTGACGGGAACTGGGATGAAGGCGGCGAGGGGATTGATAGTGATGGGGATAGGGATGACGGTAACGAGGTCAGTAGTAACGGGAATGAGGATGAAGGTGACGAAGAGTCCAAAGAGGGAACTTCGGGGAGTTCTCGAAGTAATCGTCCCTTCATCCTTCCGGAGGAGTGGGCCAAATAAATTCCTTCCAAAGATGAGCAACGAGTTTTTAATGAGTTGCGTATCCGTTTCAAATCCTGACCACATTCCCATCCGTTTCCCTAGAAAAAACGAGAGGTGTTATACGGGGAGGACTCAACGATGTAGGGATGTACGATGCCATGTTCGCAGCTGGCCTTAGATTACCACCGACGGCTTTACACCGTCACCGGCGATTTCTTAGGATTATCCGTCGGCCAGTTGCTCGAATGCCTGGAGGATCTTCATTGGTCTTTGAGATCCTTTGGGGTCGCTTGAGTGGGGGAACCGTCACCTTTCGCTAGACGAGTTCTTTTATTGCTACTGACCCCAAGATAAAGTATCCGCCAAGGGGACATACCATTTTGCTCCTCGTGAAAAGAACTTAAGATTAGTGTCTGATATGCCGGACTCAAATAGGAATTGGAAGAATAGATTTTTCTTTGTTAAGGGGACGGATTGGGTGTGCCGTCCGGATGAGTGGGATACGTTGCCCGGTGGTTATTTTGATAACATTTGGGCTTATATTAGGGAGTCGAGTTGCCCCCCTTCTCTTTCTTTCTACCGTCTCTTTTCACTTACCAGGGAGTTTTCTTAACACCGTCTCTTTTAACACCGTCTATTCCCTTTTGTTTCAACTAGCGCTCCCCCAGAGATATCTGACGAACAAAGGGAATTCATCCGTCGGATACTTAGCATACCGCTCGAGTAACGTAAGTGTAGGGATTTGATAACCCTAGATACTCTCCATTTGTATTGTGGGGGTCCTGAGCCGACGACTCAAGCTCGGAGGTTGGAAGAATTTTCTCGAAAACGTAAGTGAATGCCTTATTTAATCCGTTGGCTTATTTATTCCGTCTACTCTTACCGATCTGTCAGTTTATTTTGCATAGAGATGGAAGTCATGCTGAAGCAAAGGGTGAGGGCCGCCGTTGCCCGTAAGAAGGAGGAAGATAAGGCCAAGGGAAAAGAAGGAGCGTCAACCCCTCATTCTTCTTTGAAGGGTTCAATTATGAGGAAGGCTGACGGAAAGGATGATCCTCCTTCTAAGAAGGTGACCGTCGATCCTATGGACGTGCCCTCCAAGAAGTCGCCCCCCAAGTCTAGTCACGGCGCTGGGAAAGGAGTGATGACCTCTTCTCGTCCCGTCATTGAGGGGCCCCGTTGCTTGTTGACTCACAAGGATTACGCTGTTGAGGGGGTGGAATCTCTCATTAAACAGACGGATCTGGATCCTTGTGCTCGGCTAGGGACGGAGGACCTGGGAGCGTCGACCTTCTTTGATATAGCACGGGTATGCTTCCTACTTTGAACAATCTGATCTTTACCTTGCTTAATAGCCGACGGTTGTACTTCCTTCAGGCCTTGGTTCGTGTTAAAGCACTTCAAGACCGGTGCGTGGCCAAAGAAGGCGGCGTCTCTCGGGTGAGGAGGCACAACTCCAACCTGATGGATCAGCAGGCGCAATATAAGGAGGCCGTCCGTCTCTTAAACTCGGATCCAAGGATGTGAGGGAGAAGTTAGGAGAGGCCGAGGGCCAGCAGAAGAAGCTTGAGGAGGAGCTTTCATCTTTACGTGCGCAAGTAGAGACGGCTGGGACCGACGCGGTCGAAAAATTCAAGACAACCCAGTCATTCATTGATTCCTACTGCGCTGATTATTATGGCACAGGTTTCGATGATTGTCCGAAGCAAGTAGCGTCGGTTTATCCGGAGTTGGATCTGCCTGCGGAATTACCATGGATGCCTCCGTGCCGATGACTACTGCTGGCGACACTGCTGGCGACAAAGATGACGAACCCCTCAATATGGACTTTTTGCTTAATGATGTCGGAGTTGTTTTAGCCCACTGCTTTGTCACTACCCCCCCGAGAGTCTTTAGATAAAGCACAAATTGCCAAGGATAAAGCCGACGGGGTCTCTAAGGACGTTCCTGCCACTTAATCCTGGCTATTTATTTTAATTTTTGAACAATGTTTTTAAGTGCCCTTACGTTTATTGGGCTTTTTACTTGTAACTCTATCTGCCCTTTTTATGGCGCTTGGTATCCGTTGCTTTGAACATGTATATTGATGTTTTTATTCCTTTGTTGACTAATTTCAATGAGACCGTTATCTTTTTGATTTTTAGCCTTTTTCGATTAGCTCGTCATCTTTACAGGCTTGTTGGTTTGAGAACCTCGTTTGTAAGTAGTCTCATTTTTTGGTCAGATCGTCATCAATTCGACTGTCAACCTTATAGGTCCTTTAGTTCTGGTCCATATGATGATATTTTCATCCATTGGACCGTCAATTTTCCAGCGTTGGCTTTTTCGGACCGTCATTCACTTGACCTTAGCCTTGTTGTTTATTTGGTCTGTTAGTTTTTTAGGCATGGTCCATTTGATGACCGTCGACTTTTTAGCTTTAGTCTTTCTAGACCGTTATTTTCTTGGCCTTAGCCTCGATGTCTTTGACACCTTAGTTAGTCCGTCAATTTTTAAGGCCTGGTCCATATGATGATAGCTTCATCTATTGGGCCGTCGACTTTTAGCTTTAGCCTTTCCGGACCGTTATTTTCTTGGCCATTAGCCTTGATGTCTTTTGACATCTTCGTTAGTCCGTCGATTTTTAAGGCCTGGTCCATATGATGATAGCTTCATCTATTGGACCGTCGACTTTTTAGCTTTAGCCTTTCCGGACCGTTATTTTCTTGGCCATTAGCCTTGATGTCTTTTGACACCTCCGTTGGTCCGTCAGCTTTTTCTTTAGTTCGTGTGTTATGGACTTAGTCGTTTTGGCCACAAACTTAGTGGACCGTAGAAAAAATACACTTCAGCAATTTCTGAATAAAACTCCTCTTATTGCCATGCATTTAAATAAAAGTAATTAAAACCAAATCCTGCCCCTTGGGCTAAAAAGTATTGTTGCAAAAAAAAACTAAAGTAAATGATAAATCTGAGGAGTAAAACTATAATTTGCTGAAATAGAAAAGAGGTTAGTCTTCATGTTGCCGCTCCTATTGGTAGTACTTTCGTAGGTACTCGGTGTTCCATGGGTGTGGTAGTTTCTGTCCCTCCAACGTTTCTAGGTGGTAAGTACCTTTTCTTTGTCACGACGAAACTCGGTAAGGACCTTCCCAATTGGGGCCGAGTTTCCCTTGGGTAGGGTCCCTAGCGGCGCCCATGACCTTTCTAAGAACAAGGTCTCCAACTTGTAAGTCTTTGTGTCGAACCCGAGAGTTGTAGTGTTTGGCCATGCGGTCCTGGTACCTAGCGAGCCTTTGTTCCGCTGCTGCTCTGATCTCGTCCACTAGGTCGAGCTGTAGTCGCATAGCCTTGTCGTTTTTGTTCTCATCATGGTTGTGTACCCCGTAGCTTGTGAGTCCGACTTCGGCCGGGATGATCGCCGCCTCAGACGTCGGGCGAAACGGTGTCTCTCCTGTGGGTGTTCTTGCCGTCGTCCTGTATGCCCATAGTATACTCGGCAATTCTTCGGGCCATATACCCTTTGCCCCCTCAAGCCGAGTCTTGATGATCTTGAGCAAGGATCGGTTTGTGACTTCGACCTGTCCATTAGCTTGAGGGTGGGCGAGGGAGGAGTAGTGGTTCTTTATTCCTAATCGTGAGCAAAAATCCCAGAAATGGTCGTTGTCGAACTGCCTCCCGTTGTTCGAGACAAAGACTCTAGGAATGCCAAACTTGCATATGATGCATCTCCGCACGAAGCTCCGCATGTTCTTCTCTGTAATCGTGGCCAAAGCTTCAGCTTCCACCCATTTTGTGAAATAGTCGATGCCCACTACCAGGAATTTCAGGTGTCGTATGGCTGTAGGGAATGGTCCCATAATGTCTAATCCCCATTGTGCGAACGGCCACGGGGCCGTCATCGGGGTCAGCTCTTTCGTTGGTTGTCTAATAATGTTCTTTGAACCTTTGGCATTTGTCGCAGTTCCCCGACGTAGGCTTCAAGCTTGCGTCATTCGCATGGTGGGCCAATAGTACCCTGCTTGCACAAGCTTGTGTACTAACGATCCGGACCCCGAGTGGTTTCTGCAGATTCCTTCATACACCTCTCGCATGACGTAATCTGCCTTTTCCATACCCAAGCATCTCAAATATGGTCGAGAGAAACCTCTTTTGTAAAGGACATCTTTTATTAGGGCGAACCTTGCCTCCTGGACCTTAAGTTTCCTTGCGGCTTCCTTTTCGTCTGGTAAGACCCCATCTTTCAGGTATGAAACTAACGGCGTTGTCCGGCTCATCGTCGGAGCATATTTCCTGCATGTCGCCGAGATCTATTAGCGGAGAGAGTCTGTTTAAAGAGAGCACATTACCAGGGATGACCATTTGTTCTGCTGAAGCGGCCTTCGTGAGACGGTCGGCTCGCTTGTTTTCTTCTCTGGGAATTTGGACGACTTTGGCTTCTAGGTCACCCACTCGCGCCCTTACTTTATCAAGGTACCTCTTCATCTTTTCGCCCTTGCACTCGTAGTCTCCATTTATTTGGTTAGTGATGACCTGTGAATCGCAGTAGATGACTACCCTCGTGGCTCCTGCCGCTTTGGCGAGGTCGAGCCACCGCTATCGAGCCTCATACTCTGATTCATTGTTGGTGGTGGGGAAGTCGAGACGGACCATACATTCAATGGTGTCTCCTTCGGGCGATAGCAAGACAATGCCGGCCCCTGCGGCTTGCCTGTTGGATGATCCGTCCGTATATATGCTCCATTGAGGGGACTCTGCTGCCTCCTTGTCTTCATCATGGGTGAACTCAGCTATAAAGTCGGCGATGATCTGTCCCTTGATGGCGGTCCGCGGGCGATACTGAATGTCAAATTCGCTCGGCTCTATTGCCCATAACGCCAATCGTCCCGCAGCCTCGGGGCTGCTCATTGCCCGCCGTAAAGGCTTGTTAGTCGGGGCGTTTACCGTATGAGCTTGGAAGTACGGTTTGAGCTTACGGGCTGCCGTAACTAATGCGAAGGCAAGTTTTTCCATGGGCGGGTATCTTTCTTCGGCACCGTGAAGCACTCGGCTTGCGTAGTACACGGGCTTTTGCACTTTCTCTTCTTCTCTGACCAAGGCCGCGCTAACGGCTGCGGGGGAGACGGCCAGATAGAGAAAAAGCTCTTCTCCCGGCTGCGACGGGCTTAGTAACTGTGGGGAGGAGAGGTAAATCTTCAATTCTTCGAATGCTTGCTGGCATTCGTCACTCCATTCGAAGGATTTCTTCAATGTTCGGAAGAAGGGCAAACACTTGTCTGCTGCTTTTGACATGAACCTGTTTAGTCCCGCTATCTTTCCATTGAGGCTTTGCACCTCCTTCACATTTCTTGGTGGTGCCATGTCCATAATAGCCCGGATCTTGTCCGGGTTCGCCTCAATTCCCCTTTGAGACACCATGAATCCTAAGAATTTTCCTACCGTCACTCCAAAGGTACATTTCTCTGGATTGAGCTTCATGTTGTAGGAGCGAAGTGTGTCAAATGTTTCTTTGAGATCTCCTAGATGATTTTCCTCCCTCCGGCTTTTGACTAGCATGTCGTCCACGTAGACCTGGACATTCCTCCTAATCTGTTGCGCGAACATTTTGTTCATGAGCCTTTGGTACGTTGCACCTGCGTTCTTCAGGCCGAAGGGCATGACCTTGTAATGAAGAGGCCTTAGCTGGTCACGAACGACGTTTTCTCTGGGTCGGCTTGCATTCGAATTTGGTTGTACCCCGAGAAAGCGTCCATGAAGCTCAAGAATCGTGTCGGGCCGTAAAGTCTACTAGGACATCAACCCTCGGGAGGGGGTAGCTATCCTTGGGGCAGGCCTTGTTAAGGTCGGTGAAATCCACACACATCCGCCATTTCCCGCTCGCTTTTTAGACCATTACTACATTTGCTAACCAGTCGGGATAGTATACTTCCCTAATGAAGCTCGCTTCTGTAGCTTCGACTTCCTCTGCTATGGCTCGGTCTCGCTCGGGGCAAACACCCTCTTCTTTTGTCGATAGGTGGAAAGGCGGGCGACACATTCAACTTGTGCACCATGACTCAAGGATCTATTCCCGACATATCTTCATGACCCCATGCGAATACGTCTCGATTGCGTCTGAGGAAGGTTATGAGCTCCTGACGGACAATGGGGTTAGCGAGTGTTCCAATTTTGGTCGTCCGGCCAGGATCGGACTGTCAAGGGGTATCTCTTCTAACTTCTCAACCGGCTCCGTTACCGTCCGGTGCTCTTCTATGCTTAAAGCCTGAACCGATCCTCCATTTCCATCATGGCTATGTAGCATTCGCGCGCGGCCATCGACTCCAAGCGCAGCTCCCCTACTCGTAGTCGGGTTGGGAGCTTTATCATCGTGTGGTAGGTGGAGGTTACCGCCTTCCATGAGTTGAGCGTGGGTCGCTCGAGGATAGCGTTGTAGGTGACGAGTAATCAACTACCAAGAATGTCACGTCCCTGGCTATCTCGTTGAGGGTAATCACCCACAATTACGAGATAATGTGACCGCGCCAGTGGGAATACTTGGCCTGCCTGCGAAGCCAACAAGCGGGCATTTGTTGGGATCGATCGCTCCTTGTCGATCCTTATCTCGCTGAACGCTGTGTAGTACAAGATATCTCATTTGAATCGCCATTGTCGATCAAAGACACCGGTGCATATTGTAATCTCCTACACGCAAGGCGACGACGAGTGCGTCGTCATGTGGATGGTGAAGGCGTCGCGCGTCTTCTTCCGAGAATCCGATTATGGGACCTTCTCTCGGTGCTATCTTCGGCACGACTCCCATCACCTGAACATTTTGTACCATCCGAAGATAGGTCTTGCGGGCCTTCTTGGATGACCCGGCGGTAGCCGTTCCTCCTACGATCATCCTTATATCCCCGATCGGGGGCCTCGGTTGCTTATTGTCCTGTTGAGGGCGTTGGTCTTGTGCGGGGGGATCTGCTTTCTACTTGCTAACGAATCTCTGCAGCTTTCCTTGTCCGATAAGGGCTTCAATCTGCTGCTTGAGGTCATAGCAATCAGTCAGTCGTGGGCCGTGGTCACGGTGGAATCGGCAATACTTATCCCGGGAACGTTTGTTGGGGTCGCCAGTTTTCCCGGAACGCCGAGCCTCTTCGTCCTTAATTTGCATAAGGACTTGATCTATCGGGTCATTAGCGGAGTGAAGCTCGTGAACCTTCCCCTAGGGGCTTAGGGCGCCTTTCGTCCCTTCGGTCTCCTGTTCTTGCCTTCTTTCGGCCTTGGTCCCGCCGATTGTCTTCCCGCCTTTCTCTTTTCCCGGGCCTCTCTTCCCGAGCTAATAGCGCATCTTCAGCATTCATATACTTTGTGGCGCGATAAAGTACTTCCGACATGGTCTTTGGGTCGTTTTTGTATAGGGAAAACAAAAACTTGCCCTTCTTCAAGCCATTCGTGAATGCCGCAACAAGTATCTTATCGTCGGCTTCGTCGATCGAGAGTGCCTCTTTATTGAAGCGAGAGATGTAGGCTCTTAAAGTTTCATCTTCTCGCTGCTTCATACTCATCAAGCAAGCCGTAGACTTCTTGTATTGATGGCCTCCAATGAAGTGTGCGGTAAACCGAGTCTTGAGCTCTTTGAAGGTGCTGATGGAGTTTGGTGTCGGTCAGTGAATCAAATTCTTGCTGCGCCCTTCAGCGTTGTAGGGAAGGCCCTACACATGATGGCGTCCGCTACTCCTTGAAGGTGCATTAGGGTCTTAAAGGTCTCCGGTGTGGTCCAGTGGGTCCTTGACCCCGTCATAATCGTCTATCTCGTGGCATGCGGAACTTACTTAGTAAAGGGTAGGAGTTGACGGTGGCGGTGAACGGCAAGTCGGGTCGGTTGACAAGGTCGTCAAGGTCGCATGATACTCGTCCCTTGAGAGCATTCATCATAACCTCCATTTGTTCCTTCATGGCTTGCATCTCCGCGATAACAAGTGGCGGAGTGGTTTTCTGCGAGGGAGGGGATGCTTGTGTTCTGTCGTTGCTGGTTTGCTCGGGCGTTGCTAGCCTGGGGTCCTTCCTGGTTTCTTCTGTCGGCGCTGGTTCCTTCTTGATCTGCTCCTTGGTTGTTGGGAGCTGCATTTTTCTGTCTTAGTTGCTCTTCTAGGTCGTGGTTTTATTTGGTGAGGCGCTCCACGGCAGCGGCGAGTGTCCTCACCTGTCTTTCAAGCGCAGTCGTAGGGGCTTCTTCTTCTTGAATGTCGTTGGTGGTCGCCATTGAGCGAGTGAGTACCATGTAACTCTTCTGTCTGGGAAGCGAGAATGTGCTAAAATGTCCCCACAGACGACGCCAACCGATGATGCCAGAAATAATACCACCAGTGAGTCACACGTTCCTCGTACGATCGTAAATGGCACCCGCACAACGAAAATGAATAACCTAGCAGAGAGTACCGGTGTGGTACCGGCCAAATACCCTCCGAAAGTTAAGTTAGAACTATTCTCACCGCTCTAGAGTGCTAGAGAGGGTAAATTATGCGTACCTTGGGTCGCGAGGGTGCTTAGGTTTTTATAGTAGCGAGGGTCATCCCCCTTTCCCTTGGAGTAGAAGTCCTTTCCTTATAGGAGTCCTCTTGGGCGTATTTTTCAGGATCTTTTCCTTATAGGAGTCCCTCGAATATTATCTAGTGTGGGAAGCAAGACAACTCCTTATACGTAGCGTGGGTAGCAAGTCAACTCCTTATACGTAGCGTGGGTAGCAAGTCAACTTATGCTCACCACACCTCCTCAATTTACTTCCTTGAGCTTTTTTGGGCGTCATTTAGTGATGCCGTCACTCTTGGAGACAGTTGACCCTATGACTGTCAGCTATCGCGCCGTTTGCTACGTATGAAAGATTGCACTAAACCGTCGGTCTTAGGCTCTCTGTAAGGTTGAATTTATTCAACCATCTAATTGGCTTTATTCCGTACCAAATTTGCTTGTAATTCAGCATTTAGTAACCCCGTATTTAGGTGGGTTTGTTGTAAGGGTAGTGAGTGAGATAGAGTGAAGATTGCTCAAGAGTGTGCAAGAAAAAGCAGTCGCGACTGAACTCGCGGGTGGACTCGTGGCTGCAAGCCGCCGGAAAGCACACACGTGCCAAGCATGCTTTGGAAGATGAACAGTCATGCTAGCTAGAGCACTACAGGACAAAACAGGACAATCGGGCCATACGGTTATCTCGCGATCGAACTCGCGACTTAGTCAAGCCGCGAGGTCAAGCCGCGAGCCACCCCCTGTTTTGTAAAACCCGACGTTTCACATTCCTCTCCCACTCCAATATAAATACCCCTTTTACCCACGATTGAGAGAGAGCTTCCGAGAGAATTTTGAGAGAGAAACCCTAAAGAAAAACAAGATTGTTTCACACACAATCCCTACCTTAGAGTCTCTTCATATTCCTCAACTCTCTTCCTCTCCATTGTCAAATCCTTGAGAGGCTTTATACCAAACCTGGTTCTCACCATCATCATCACCGTGAGACAGTTGTTTGGAGTTAAGGGAAGCGATTAGGAAGGAGCCAATCTTCATTGGTTGATGCTATGGTATAGTAGCGGAATCCGGGAAGCTAGAAAAGAAAAAGGTTCGGCGCAACCTCGTTGGAGCAAGAAGCTTGGAGGGCTTAGGTGCACTTTGGGTAGATTAGGCTTGGAGGGTCTATTGCTTGGTATCCCAACTATATTTTCTAGTGGATTGATTACCGCTTGGAGGGCGGCGGAGAGGTTTTTTGCCGAGGACTTCGGTTTCCTCTTCGATAACACATCGCGTGTTATCTTTGTGTTTGCATCTTCCTTCCTCTCTATCTTTGCCTTTATATTATCTCTTTGTGATTTTATTATGTTATGGCTTAGATAGTGTTTAACCTATTTCACAATATAGCATATGTTAAGTTTCCGCACACTTGTTGTTTAACATATTGCTTGTGTTGGTTAAGTTAATTTTTGGGGTCTAAACGTTCAAAAGTGTTTTGTACACGTTTTTGAACTTTCAATTGGTATCGTGAGCGGGTACACTGTTATTGGTTTCATTACCATTGTGTGATCCTTGACTCCCTTTTGAGATGGATAGGTCTCAATCCCTTAATGCACCTCCATACTTTGATGGTAGTAATTATGCTTTTTGGAAGGTTCGCATGAGAGCCTTTCTATGTTCGATTGATGAATCCATTTGGGATGTTGTTGAGATTGGTTGGACCAAACCCGAGGCAGCCAAATCCACATGGGATAAGGCAGCTCTTGCTGCATCTAATGCTAACAAGAAAGCACTCAATGCTATTTTCTCGTGGTGTGTCTCCGGATGAATTTCACAGATTTCACATATTACCATTGCCAAAGAAGCATGGGAGATTTTGGAAACCACCTATGAAGGCACGAAGAAAGTAAAAGACACTAAGTTGCAAATGCTGACCACTCGGTTTGAGGAGCTCAAAATGAGTGAGGATGAGTCTTTTGACTCTTTCTATGGAAAGCTAAATGAGGTGGTTGTCAGTAAGTTCAACTTGGGGGAGAAAACGGAGGACTCAAAGATTGTAAGGAAGATCCTTCGATCATTGCCGGAAAGTTTTTCGTGCAAAAGTGACAGCCATTGAAGAGAGCAAGGACCTTGATGACATCAAAGTGCAGGAGCTGGTTGGTTCTCTGCAGACTTATGAGATGTCGCTGCCCAATCAACGGAAGAGTAAATCTCTTGCTCTAAAGACCATTAATGAGAAGGTGGAAGATCAAGACTCATCGGGAGAAGATGGGGTTGAAAAAGATGTAGCTTACCTTGTCAAAAATTTCAGGAAGTTTTTGAAATTCAAAAACAGTGGCAAATTTGATGATAAAAGAAAATTCCAAAGTTCTGGAAGGGAGAAGAGGGATTTCAAAAAGAAAGATGGAAAAGAATCCCAATCCACACAAGGTGTCACTTGTTTCGAATGTAACGGGCATGGACACTTTAAGAAGGAATGTCCAAATTATTTGAAATCGAAAGGTAAAGTGTATGCCACGACCTTGAGTGACTCGGATTCGTCGACTCGAATCAAGAGAGCTGTGATGGAGAGGGGAACTATTCAGCTTTTATGACTATTGCTCATGTTGAGTCTTCGGATGAGTTAAATCTGCTTGTATAAGACCTTGGAGAACATAGTGATGATGAATCACTAGGAATTGTTGAAGAATCGATCTTGAAGAAAATGAAAGCACAAAGAAATCTTCAAGAGAATTATAACTCACTCTTGGAGAAGTCGGGTAAGTACACAAGGGTGGCCAAGGCTGCTGTGAGAAAAATGAAGAAGGCCGAGGAGGACTACAAAAGTCTCCTAATCCGATATAGGGAGGCCAAATGTGAGATTGAAACACTGAATGGTGAGTTGTCCGAACCTTACACAAAAGTGAGATTTCTTGAGAATGAGGTTGTGCAAGCGAATGCTAAAATAGAGAGGGTCACCACCAAGAAGCTAGATGATGTTATATCATCTCAAAAGAGCTTCTCGGACAAATCCGGATTGGGGTATACCGGAGGAAGTAGTTCATCTGTAAATGTCACTAAAGAAGTGAAGTTTGTAAAGGCAAAAGATCCAGTTGTAGATGAACTTACTGGTGAGAAGCTCGAGGTGGAGGAGAAGAAGAATTTGGTGAACCAACGGATGCTGAATCCCCGTAATCGATCCTCAGTGGGCAGGTCTGAATCTCGTGCCAAGTCACGTCCACGACCACAAAGAGGTCCTAGAGAAACTTATGTGTGCCATTATTGCGGACTTCAAGGGCATACTCGACCAAATTGCCAAAAGCTGAGAGCAAAGAACAAGTGCAACTCCTCAAAGGTCGGGAGGACCCGAAATGATAGGAGAACTTGGGCGGGTGTGATCAATCTAGAGAGCAAAATGGAGATCCCGGAATGATGAACGTGATGAAGATGATTGGTGCATTCACCAACTGCTTGGAAAGCTTCTCACGAAGGTTTGAAAGCCCTAACTCCCGTACCCAATCCTATAAGGAAATCACCCCAAATGCAAGTGACGTGTGGGTGAAAAGGGGTACTCATGCATAAGCATTACAACATGTCCATGCATTAATACTTCCTATGCTTTGTGATAATGTTTGTTTGGTTTGCTTGCTGGTTTTGATGTTGGTTGTTTGCTTATCTTCTTGTGTATATGTTTTTGTTTTGTTTGTTTTATCAATCTTTTTGTGTTTTGTGTCAAAAATCCAAAAATCACATAAAAAATTAGAAAATCAAAAAGCTTAATTAACTTTGTTGAGTTTTTGTCTCAAAACTTGTTTTGCCTTGTACCTTTGTGATAATGGCTTTGTGCATTTTCGAGCATTGCTTGTCTTCATGCACCTATATCTCTGTGGGAAAAATCTTGAAATCTATGTGATTGTTGTAAATAGATCTTCAAACTTGTCATGAATGATTAGTGAATGGTTATGTTGATCTTGAGACATGCATAGACTTGTGTCTATATCTCTTCCCACTCTTTATTTTATGTTTTTATAAAAAGAGCTCACCAAATGTAAATCTCCAAATGAAAAGAGATATTGAGCTGCAAAAGCCTCTGTCGCACATTCTAGTATTCGACTAGGAAAAAGGGTAAGCGACCTTATGTGAAAGTGAATGTTTATTCCAAAAAGCCAAAGGCTTGTTCATTAAAGTAAAATGTCAAATATCACTCTCACAATGAGAGATGATTGCCTCAAAAGATCAAAAATATCAAATGTTATGTTTGAAAGTGGAGTCAAATGAAAAGCTCCAAGTTATGTTATCAAGTTGTGTGGGAGGTCATATATACATATTTCTACAATTGAGATTGGTCACATGATCTAGTGCTAATTGTGTATGCCTTGGTTGAATTGATCATTGAAGCTTCACATTAGACGAAGGACTATCTCATAGTTGGTATCCACACACAACACACAAGTTTATGTTCAATAAATGCCATATTCATTTGTGTGATTGTACTTGATGAAATATGTTTTCACATGCTCAATCTTTGTTAATTCAAGCACAAAAAGATTTTTGAGTGTTTTAAGTGTTTTTGGAAAGTATTTTGTTTGAAAAATCTGAAATTTCAAAAATACGTTTTGCCTGTTTTTGGCGGCTCGATCGCAGTGTGTCAAGTCGCGAGCCTCGGTCGCATCTTCGCTGGTCATTTTTGGCGACTTGTTCGCGAGTGGAAGGTCCAAATCGCGAGGTTCACTCAGAGATTTTCGCGGCTCACTCGCGACTCACTCATGGGTAGACCTTCCAATCGCGAAAAACACTTAGAAAAATTTTTCAAAATTTTGTTTTTGTGTATTTTGGCGGCTTGAGTCAAGCAAGCGTGTGGCGACTCGATCAAGTCGCGAAAATCGCATGTTTGGCAGAAACATGAGCAGTTTTTAAACCTTTTTCAGTTTTCCCTCGAACTTTTGTGACTGTTCATCTTCTCTCTAAACAATCTCCCTCCCAAACACTCCGTGCTCCCTTTTCCCATCTCCATTGTTGCATTTTTGTAGCTCAAAATCGTCAAGTTACAGGTATGGGTTTTCAGTTTTACACTCTTTTCTACTTGATTTTGTGTTTTTCCCCTTTGATTTTTCGCTTATGGTTGTAATCTTGAAATGGGTTTTTGTTTCGATTTCTGCTCCTTGCTCATGCTTAGCTTGTGGATGCTGTTGCTATAGTTTGTGTTGATGATTGTCATATCCTTATTGCTCTCCATTTTGTGCTTAGCTAAGTGTTTCTTTTATTTCAATCTGAACTTTGAGCTGTTGAGTTGTCTCTATTTGTTCATTTTGAGGTTGTGTGTTTTATTGTGCTAAATTTGCATGTTTTATTGTGTTAATCTGTTGGGAGCTTCTGTTAGGCTCAAAATACTGTTTGTGTGTCATATCATTTTTCCATTATCTGTCTCAATGTCATTTATCTGCCTTTAAGATAGTTTCTCCTTGTTATTCTTGTGTTTCCTATCTTAGGCTTGGTTTTCCCATGTAATTGATCTAAGTAGCCTTTTGTTTAAGTGTTCATAGTCATTTTGTGTGGATGATATCTCTTTGTTAATCATGGTACTGACTAGTTCTGCACATATATTTGTCTATGCTGTTGTGGCCTTTTCTGATTGTTCACGATGGCTCCCTCACCTCGAGAAGAAGAAATCTATCGCAAAGAAGGCTGACAAGAGATTAAAAATGGATTCTAAACTCTTTAGGTCAGTCCATCACTTTGAGAGATACAAGGATAACTTCCTGCATGCAGGAATTATTCAAGAAAGGTTTGTAGATTTGGAGGACTTAAGACAAACCTTTATTCCCAGCTGTTTTGAAGGAAGAGGATGGGAAAAACTTTTGAGTGATTTCCCTTTGGTGTGTGAACCCCTGATTAGGGAATTTTACTCAAATGCTGTGATAAAGGAGAATGAGTTAAATTGCTGGGTTAGAGGTAAAGAATTCATTTTGGATGCACATGTCATAGATGATGTACTAGGGCTTGAAGGTTTAGATGATGAGGAATTTATCAATTTCAAGGATAGGAGTGTTTCTATTGAAACAGTTCAACAAAAGATAGGTGGGCAGAGAGAAGGAAATGTTTGAATACCACTTTGCCTTTCCAAAGTGGACATGAGAGTTCTAACCATAATCATGATGTTTAACCTCTATCCTATTAAGAAATTGACTACAATCAATTGTGCTAGAGCAATTTTTCTGATGGATCTCAAAGAAAAGAACTTCATAGATATAAGTTCCCACATCTTTGACATCATTGTGGATGAGACAAGAACAACATCTAGGCCAAAACCGATCTTTCCTAGTTTGCTAATGAGGATATTTAGAAGGAAGGGTGTTCCAATCCCTCAAGACATCAGTCACATGTCCACACCCTCTGCAATTAACAAACTTACCCGCAAAAGGATCGGTGTTAGGCTTCCAGGAGAAGAAGATGAAGGTGATGAAGGAGAGGATGTCCCAATAGAGACTGATGCAGAGGCGGCAGGGCCTGCATCCGCCTCAACACCCGGGAGGAGTGGCAAAAGGGCTAGAGCTTCAACTTCTGCAGATACACCTCCAAATGCTTTCCGGATCATTCTGGAAAGGCTTGATGGGATCAAGGCAGTCCAAACTGAGCACTCGACAGGGATGAGAGCCATGCAAGACCAGTTTGATGTCTTGGCTGCTAAACTTGACAGTTTCACGACTCAAGATGACCAGTGACCCTTTGGCCATTCCGGTCAAAAAGGGGGAGAAATTATGCAGAAAAGCAAATCTTAAGGGGGAGTAATGTGTTGAGGGGGAGTTGTCATAGTTATCAAATTCAAAAACTTTGTTTATATACGCTTATGTTTTTGGGTGTTTTGGTGTATAGTTGTTTCTAACTCATTTCTTATACACTTGGTTTAATCTTTAATATAATTTGTTGATGTTATTCAGGAAATTCTGTGTTTGTACCCATTTGCTTTTGTAAGTCGTTAGGGTTATGTTTTTATGCATGTTTGTAGGCTTTATGGTATGTACCTTGCTTATGCAACCTTTATGCTTGTTGAAATCAGTACTTTGATCTAAATGTTCTGCATTTTGGTTTATGTATTGTCACTCTTGTGCCCTTGTAGGATTGTTCCTAGATGCATATGCCTTGTGTGCTATGCATTGGTTGAGTGTTGAGCATACAAGTGTCTTGCCTTGTACTTGTTAACTTGTATGTCCTTGTGTTCATTCCAAGTATGAATGAACACTGTGATCACTACCTTGAGGTGGTCACTTGGTTGATCAAGTCATGGTTTGTATCTTACTCCATCTTTGCTTGATCACACTCTGCCTGTTTCATATGCATTTATAATTTTCTGCTTACAATGATCATAGTGTATTGTTGTGTTTCGAGAGTATATTGTTCATATGATTCAAGTGCTTCACACTTCTAGAGTTAGGTGTGAGTGAGTTTTGTTCAACTGTTCCCAACTCACATGTTAAGTCTAGAGTCTGTTTTTTTAGGGTTTTGTCACGGAATAGCCAAAGGGGAGATTGTAAGGTTGAATTTATTCAACCATCTAATTGGCTTTATTCCGTGCAAATTTGCTTGTAATTCAAAGCATTTAGTAACCCTGTATTTAGGTGGGTTTGTTGTAAGGGTAGTGAGTGAGATAGAGTGAAGATTGCTCAAGAGTGTGCAAGAAAAAGCAGAGTCGCGGGCCTGGGACTCGCGGGTAGACTCAGCGGCCGCAAGTCGCGGAAGCTACACACGTGCCAAGCATGCTTTGGAAGATGAACAGTCATGATAGCTGGAGCATACAGACAAAACAGGACAATCGGCCATACGGTTATCTCGCGACTGGAACTCGCGACTTAGTCAAGCCGCGAGGTCAAGCCGCGAGCCACCCCTGTTTTGTAAAACCCGACGTTTCACATTCCTCTCCCACTCCAATATAAATACCCCTTCTACCAACGATTGAGAGAGAGCTTCCAGAGAAATTTTGAGAGAGAAACCCTAAAGAAAAACAAGATTGTTTCACACACAATCCCTACCTTAGAGTCTCTTCATATTTCTCAACTCTCTTCCTCTCCATTGTCAAATCCTTGAGAGGCTTTATACCAAACCTGGTTCTCACCATCATCATCACAACGTGAGACAGTTTGTTTGGAGTTAAGGGAAGCAGATTAGGAAGGAGCCAATCTTCATTGGTTGATGCTATGGTATAGTAGCGGAATCCGGGAAGCTAGAAAAGAAAAAGTTCGGCGCAACCTCGTTGGAGCAAGAAGCTTGGAGGGCTTAGGTGCACTTTGGGTAGATTAGGCTTGGAGGGTCTATTGCTGTCCTTGTATCCCAACTATATTTTCTAGTGGATTGATTACCGCTTGGAGGGCGGCGGAGAGGTTTTTCGCCGAGGACTTGGTTTCCTCTTCGATAACACATCGCGTGTTGTCTTTGTGTTTGCATCTTCCTTCCTCTCTATCTTTGCCTTTATATTATCTGCTTTGTGATTTTATTATGTTATGGCTTAGATAGTGTTTAACCTATTTCACAATATAGCATATGTTAAGTTTCCGCACACTTGTTGTTTAACATATTGCTTGTGTTGGTTAAGTTAATTTTTGGGGGTCTAAACGTTCAAAAGTGTTTTGTACACGTTTTTGAACTTTCACTCTCCTTTTATCCTCATCGTTTTTAATCTTTTCAACTTTATTCTCCCTTTGATTAACTTAGCCATTGATTTAATTGCCTTTTTTCTTTTTCTTTTCTTTTTTTTTTTTTTTTTTAATAATTTTTTTGGAGAATCTAAAAGCAGTCGATTTTTCTTTTACATTTCATGCCTATTTCTTCGTCCACCTAGGAATGTTGTTGGCCCAAAAGTGTCTCAGTAGCGGTTAAAACTTCACAGTAAATGCTAAAACATCAGTAGCGGTTATACTAAGTCTTTAATTTTTATGAGTTGTTTAATTGTGAGTTTTGTTTAACTCAATTAATAAATTGTATGATACATGGTTTTAACACTTCTATTACTACTATTTATAATTTTTCTTCTTTCTAGTATTTTCTTGTTTTAATCTCATCCTCAGCACTTCTCTTACCACTATTTATTTTATTTGTTCCTTATTGATAATTAATTAACTAATCTTCCCCCACACCCTACTCCTCATTGACAGACAATATTTGCAACTAGTAGCGCGTAAGATTTTCTATGGCCATAATATATCTTATAAACAATCGAACACCTTTAATGTAATAGTTAATTTATAAATACAAATTTCTTATGAATGGGGTGGGAGTTTCAAACATACACTTTTTTTTATTTTTAAAACACACACACATACATTTAAATTAGGTTAGAATGAGATTTCTATAATGGATACAAATATATATATATATATATATATATATATATATATTTATATATTTTATAACACTTTTACAATAAACTAAGTTGGTAGCATATCATAAATCAAAATAAAATAAATAAAAATAAAAACGATTATATATTATGGCCCACAACACCTCAAAACAAAGCGTGTTGTTAAATTTTTGTCCTACCATTTACTTTCTCTACAACGCATATATCCCCACATCTGGTTCAATAATTTTGGGTCCATCCACAAGTTTTAGCTGTTGTGCCATGCATGTATACGGAGTAAATGAGTATTCTTGGGAAAAAAAAAAAAAAAAATCCATAATGACCCTACCGTATTAAAAGATGAGCATAGTGTTTTTCGGTCATGTTAGAGTTATGGCAATAGTTATTGCAGAAAAATTTTGTTCCTTGGCCCTTCCTTGCCCATATGCCACATTGGTATGTAATGTTATAGATGAAAAATTTTAAGATATAAATTTTATGCCTCAATTTTAATGTGGTTGACTGTAAGTAGTAGAAAAAGAAATGCAACAGCTCAAGAAAAGATGCTAGTTACATCTTTATTTTACCTTAAATAATATTTGATGGACATGAAATTTGGTATCTATATTAAATTTATTAAGTGGTGTATTTCGTACCAATAAGTGTTATATATCTATAAAATCATATTGCATGTATATGTAACATACAAAAAATGAAATTTAAGGTGTGTTTGGATACCACTTATTTTGCTGAAAATTAAAAACTTATTGCTGAAAATAATAAAAAATAATAATTTTTTGGTTACTGTTCACTCTTCCAAACACTGTACATTTGCCTTAATGCACTGTTCATGTCCCATAAATAGTGCAAGAGATGTTGGTCAAAAAAGAAAAAGAAAAAAAAAAAAAAAAAAAAACGTAGACGCGTGAGTTTTCATCTGTATCCAAATGGATACTCAATCCTTTGATAAAAGGCATGGTGTTAATCCTTGATAATCTAGGAATTTTTTAACAAAAAGGAAATAAGTAAAAATGTAATCAAATGGTAAATCTATCAAAATTGTCATCTAATAAAAAATTATTAAGTGGTGTAATATTACTTCATCTTACACTATATATATAATTTTAACCTAAAGAAGCTTATCTAATTTTAACCCTTAAATAAACTAACGTTTTCTTTACACTTTAAACCTTGTTATATTTGGGTTCTCAAAAATGGTATTGTTTACTTAGTTTTCTAACCATTCATTACCCTCAGGGATTGACACCGCGCATTAAGAAAATTGCCAAGTCTCTTGATGTAGTATTTGAGAACATTATCCAGGAGCATGAACAAATTCCTAGTGGCCCACAAAGTTGTGAAAAGGACTTTATGGACATGTTACTTTCTTTGATGAATCAACCCTTGAATCCCTCTGATGAGAATTCATGTAAAATTGATCGAAGAGTTATCAAGGGTATCTTTATAGACTTGATTACCGCTACATATGACACTTCAGTTTTTAGCGTTGAATGGACCATTTCTGAACTCTTGAGGCATCCACGGATAATGAAACTTGTACAGGATGAGCTAGAACGTGTAATTGGAATGAATAGGATGGTGGAGGAAACAGATTTAGCAAATTTAACTTACTTGAGTATGGTGATTAAGGAAAGCTTCAGACTACATCCTGTTGCACCATTTCTAATCCCACGTGAATCAATGGAGGACATTGAGATTAGTGGATATTACATACCCAAGAAATCACTAGTAATAATAAATTCTTGGGCTATTGGACAAGATCCTTATGTGTGGTCAGATAATGTGGAAGAATTTTACCCGAAAGGTTTACAAATAATAATATAGACCTCAAGGGACGTGACTTCCAACTTATACCATTTGGATCCGGTCACAGAGGCTGCCCTGGATTACAATTAGGGCTTACAACTGTCACTTATGTCCTTGCTCAGTTGCTGCATTGTTTTGATTGGGTGCTCCCTAATGGCATGTTGCCTAATGACTTAGACATGAGTGAGAAGTTTGGGCTATCAATGCCAAGAGCCAAGCACTTACTCGCGATGCCAACCTATCGTCTACCTGGTTAAACTTGTAAGATAATTATCATTTAATCTTTAAAGAAGTTTTCTTAATTGTACTTGATGTATTTTAATGGGAGGTTTTCATCTATCTTTTTTTTTTAGGTCAAACGAAAAGGTTCCATAAGAAGAGTTGAAGACATTGCAACACCAAGTTATTTTATGTTACCTCAAATAAAATATTAGCCTATCTTGTTTATAGGATTCAAATGTACTGTGTCCTTCTAAAAATTAAATGTCATATAGCTCACAACTTGGAGACTTTCACTAAATGTTTAAAATAAGTCGTTAAGATTTTTAGCGACAAGTACCTTTTTACAAGTATCTCGTTGGTGTGCAATATATATAAAAAACTGATTATGGATGTTTATTTATAAATAATGTCAACACCAAATTTTGGCACTCATCCGCCAACCTCTAGAATGCTTCACTTGGTTATCAAAGCAACATATTCAACACCAGGCAAAGGAGCATTTCTCACTTGCCTTTAGTCCTGATCTTTTACAATTAATTAAAACACTTTGTTCATGGGGATATAGAGGATCCTTTG
This sequence comes from Quercus dentata, assembly GCA_028216015.1. Lineage (NCBI taxonomy): Eukaryota > Viridiplantae > Streptophyta > Magnoliopsida > Fagales > Fagaceae > Quercus > Quercus dentata. The sequence goes on from CP116453.1 coordinate 25,177,216, forward strand.
TTCATGGGGATAGAGGATCCATAAGAAGTATCTGTCCTAATAACAAATGAAAGCACTCGTTCAACCCATGAGAAACCTCATGATGCATTCTTGTTGTTACTACTCTAATATGGGGCAATTGGTTCGCTTGATGTTACAACTTACATTCAGTGACTGGAGCTAGGAATTTTTCTAAGAGAGAACAACCTTTGAAAAATATTTGGCGGAGTTCATCATGTTGATTAAAGGGATTTTTTTACACATTACTCGTTATAATACAAGATCATCTTCTGAGGAAACAATATATGTTTACTTAATATATTTGAACTTTTCAATAATAATAACAATTGGTAAACCACTGAGTTGCAAACTTGACATTGCTAAAAGTTTTAAGATCATTTACATATTGGAGTTGCTAGATCCTTATAGAAGCTCTACGCCAAAGAAACAAAAGAATTACAAATTTTAAAGGGCATTTGAAGCACTCAGAATATTCACTATCTTGTTAACTATCAAAAGACCTTTCACAATAATATTAGCTATATCAAAGCATTTAGTTTTTCCAACTACAAAGACATCAACACAGTCAACACTATTTCAAGTGCCTGTGAATCAACAAATTTAATATCTGCATCCAACTTTGAGTTATAATTGTGTATATATATATATATATATTATTAATGTATGCTGTAAATTTCACTACTTATTTTCAGCTTCTTTTTTCTCTTTTTAAACTTTTATTCTCCTTATTCTCAAAAAAAAAAAAAAAAAAAAAAGAAAAAAGAAAACTCTTTTTCTCTATTATTTCACATCCACTGCTATACTTAACTTCTCCAACCTTTCTCCTTCCTCTTTACCTCATTATCTTTCTACTACTCTTACTTTACCATTAAACTTCCTTCATCATTTTTTCCTTCTTATATTTTGACTATTCTTCTCCCCATCTTGTTTTGTATAAATTTGATATAATTTCTTCCATTCAATTCATCTTTTTTCCACACAAAAACTGTGAGTACTCTCTCTCTCTTTCTCGGTGGATTTTTGTTCTTTCTTATAACTCTCATTTAGATTAATGGTTTTTTTTTTTTTTTTAATTTTAATATGTGTTTTGATGTTATGTTTTATAAATTTCCCATTAAAAATCCCCCTTATAACTTTGGTTGGATTTTGGTTTGGATTAATACTTGGTTTCTTTTGGAAATAAGAATTTGAGTTTATATCAAAACAAAATCTACATGACTACTAATTCCAATGTGCATACCAATTGTTTGAGTAATAAATTATTATAAAGTCTATATTTTACTCCTATGGTTTCATTTTAATTTTGGATAAGATAACATTATAGTTTTGTGATGAGTTTTGATTATCATGATGATATTTTTATTCCTTAAGAGTTACGAGATAAGAAATTTGAATAATAAATTTGAAACTTATAATGTTTAGTTGTATATTAGGCAAACGTAACATACTATAACAGAAGTTAGAAGAATATGAACCACCTTAAAAAAATATTAGTCAAAACACAGAAAATAAAAGAATGACATATTTGTAAATATATATATATATATATATATATATATATATATATTCCTTTTCTTTTTAAAAGACAATACTTAAAGTAATTGTTACTTTTTATATAATACACCTCATTACATAATATTTATATGTTCCCAGGTGTTGATGCCCATTTTTGTAAATTCATATCCAAAAGCCCATGAGGAAGAAAGCCCAATAAGAAGCAAGAGTCAAAAGCCCATACGGAGGAAAGCCCAATGAAAAGCAAGGCCCAAAGTATATATTTGAGAATATGCTAACCCATGTAAACTAACATTTGCTTAATGGGTATTTTCTTTGGGATTTAGATTTGTTTATATACAGAAAGTAGAAAAGTATTTTTACAGTAAAAAATGAAGAGTAGTTATTTATGTTGCAAAAAAGTGCAGAAAACTTTCTTGCACAATGAAAGGTTCTATTGCACACATGAAGGCTTTCTTTTGCACGCAGAAGGCTTTCTTTGCACAAAGAAGGCTTTGCTGCATAGCGTAAAGCTTTACTACACATCAGAAAAGTCAACCCTATGGCAAAAACTGGAGAAAAGTTCCTTCTGCAGTAGAAACAGAGGATAAGCCCATTTTACAAATGTCTTCCCTTGGACATTGGACTCAACGTTTGTGCACAAACTAGCGTGAGCAGAATGGTACTTTGGAGCCCATTCATGCAAGCGCCAAATCCAACTTCTTTCTTAGAAAAAACCTAGACTAAGTGTTGTCCAATAACATCATGACGCATGTCTAAGGTACAAGATACGTAAAGAGAACCCTCGACATTTTTGGCGACTTCACTACGGAGTTGGGATCAAGATGGAGAGAATGAGATATTTCTCCTCTGCAAACATGTTTCCAAGTCCTTACCAAAGCGAGACGTGATGTTCTTAAACCGTCCAATCTATACCCTTAGGAAAGTATCCAAAACGTCACAAAGAAGTTACCATAGTGGAATTCTATGGTGGAGTATCACGACAACATTACAACAAAATAGTGTTGTGGAATTCTATGGCAAAATATTGCAGCAACATTGCAACAAGATAGTATCATAGCCGAATTCTGTGGCAGAACATAGCAACGTTAAAATAAAGCAATATCGTGAGCAAAATGCTATGGTAGAATATTGCAACAGAATGTTCAATGAATCGAGGAGCTATCGAGGAGACAGAAACTTTCTCGATGGATTGAGGTGCTATCGAGAAACTGTCAAGATTGCAATTAAAAGAAGCTCAAGAGCTTGATAGATATGCCCGATGTCAAGAGGTGTCAAGGAGTCATCGAGATTGCTTAAAAACAGTTTTTCAAAGAAGAGAAAAACACAGATATGAATGCAATCAAATATGCAACTCAACTAAGGATTCAATCAACATTTTAAACTCTCAAAAACATCTCTCAACCAAAAAAAAAAAAAAAAAATTGATAAGCACAAAGATACCAAAACACACACACACACACACACTAAACAAGTCTAACCAATTTTATATTTTAAAAACAAGTTAAGACAGTTTAGTGAGTATACATTAACACATGTATTCCTTGTGATGGCCAAATCACATTGTACCTGCACATATATCAAAAGTAGCCAAGAATTTTATGTCTTGTGTGTGAATAACATCACAAGATTGCATAAACGTCTATATGTTATGACGATTTGAGATATGAGGAAATCACTTTAACTCACACACAATCATAACTGTTTGATGGGGACTATCACCTTTGATGTACATCCTATAACTCTCACATCTCCTATAATACATGCTTGCAATCATATATAAAGCATTTTGATTATTTTTTCCTTTTATTTTTCTTTGCATATTTTTCTTTTTAAGCAAACCATGCATGGCCATATAAGAGAGAGAAAAGAAATACCCAATTATGTTAAGCATTTGACATTCCACTTTTGCTATGCTAAAGCATACAAGTGTTATTTCATGATTAGCGAGTAATAGTGGTGAGATGGTTATTTATGCTTTTCTCTTAGAATTTTCTAGTCCTTCTTGTCAAAAAGAGCGATACAAGTGTTAAGTACAAGAGATCACTTAATCTTACTCATCACAAACACGAGCCACAATGCTCACTTGCTTAGTTGTGCATAGAAATACTTATCTAAACTACAAAAGATACAAAGTTTAGAAAACTTTGTTTCAATGGCCATCTAAGGTACACAAGTACCAATGTACACAAAACACACACTTTTTTTTTGTATTTTTCTGATTTTTTTTTCAATTTTTTAAATATTTTTATATGAAAAACAAAATAAACCAAAACTAAAAAATAACAAAACAAAAACATGTTAAACAAAACAAAGCAATGCATAAAACTAGACAAACTCAAAACTAGAAATCAAAACACACAAGTAATGCCAAAAAAAAAAAAAAAAAAAAAAAAAAAAAAAAACAAAGGGAAGAGAGAGAAAAAGTGACAAAATCACTTGGAGCCCTTTTCTTTCCACACCTTGGAAGAACCTTTTCGTTTAGTGAACCCTTGATCCGGTGGTAAGGGGGAAGAGTTAAAATCGTTCAAGTTCGAAAGGAACATAAAGGCCTTGAAAAGATCTCCAAGAGAAGCAAAAGAGGATGGATACTAATTTTGATCTCCCAATGCGATTATGCTATTGCTTTTTTAAGTGCCTAGCCACTTGTAGCAATTAGGTTGAGTATGTCCAGTTGCGCCACAATGATGACAGAAATGCTGTTTTTTCTGTTTTGGCTTTTGAGAGTTTCTCTTATTAGCCCTAGGGTTTTTAATCGCTTTCTTATCAAGCTTAGAGGGTGCTCCTAAGATAGATTTACCGTTGTCTATGTTCTCACTAGCTAACTCATTTTTAACAACATTGTTCTCGGTTTCAATATTATTAGCGGGAGGAATAAAAATAGTAGTACTAGTAGAAGCAATACTAGGAGAAGAGAAATCATACCCTAAACCGGTTCAATGAGAAGCAGATTTTTAAAGATTGAGTATCTCATCAAGCTTAGCGCTTGAAGTCCTTTCCAGTTGAGCTCTGATTTGGAATAGTTCTGCCTCAAGCTTCTTGGTCTTCTCGGTCAAGAAATTATTCTCAAATCTTAGTGCTCCAATAGTTTAATTGGCTTTATCAAACTTTGTAGAGATTTCCTCTCGCTCAAGTTCCACATCACTAAGCTTCTTGGTGGTCAACCTATATAGCTTCTCATGTTTTTCGGAGACTTTGTATAGCTTTGTATAGGCTGTGTGGATGTCATCTTGTTCATCCATTTTCTCAAACTTAGACTCCACCAATTCCTCTTCTTCATCCACATCTTCAACAATCTCCTTAGTAGGATTTACAGCGGTAGTGAAGGCATTTAGATTCCATCATCCTCATTATCGAAATCATCTTCAGTCTTAGTGTCACTCAACGTAGCAATAAGTGCCTTACTCTTCCTAATGATCTTGAGATATGTAAGGCACTCTTATTTCATATGATTGAAACCTTGACACCTAAAGCACTTTGGTCCCGAGGGAACAAAGTGTTACGACCGCCATCCCTAGCATCCTTCTTCCCTTTGTCTTGACTATTAGACTGAGAAGAACTCGACTGTCTACGATCCTTGTTGAAACCCTTTGCATTGGCATTCTTCATGAATTTCTTGAATTGCCTAGTGATGTAGGACTTCATCTTAGAATCTTCATTATCAGAGGACTCATCAAGATCACAGCTCTTAGCCTTTAATGCCATGCTCTTACTTTTGTTTGATTTCCAGATCCTTGTCAAATTCAACTCATAGATCTGTAGATTGCCAACCAACTCAGTCAAAGGAATTTTGTCAATGTCCTTTGATTCCTCAATGGCAGTGATCTTGGCATGGAATTTCTCAGGTAGAGATTTGAGCACCTTTCTCACAATCTTGGGTTTAGGAATGGTTTTCCCAAGATTAAAGGTTAAGTTCACTATGCCCTTGAACTTGGCATAGAACTCATCAAACGACTTATCATCCTCCATCTTGATCTCTTCAAAACTTGTAGTGAGTCTTTGAAACTTTGAATCCTTGACAGCCATGGTTCCCTCATAGGTTGTCTAGAGGATATGCTTTCTTTGTAATTTCAGTGGAGGATATCTTCTTAAACTCCTTATTTGTGACTACACTGAATAAAGTATTCAATGCCCTATTGTTGAAGTTTGCTGCCTTAATCTTAGCATCATCCCAGTCGGCCAGCTCTTCTGTAGGGCTTAGTCCAAATTATCTCCACAGCTTGCCACACTTTTTCATCTAAAGACCACAAAAAAGCTTGTATGTGTACTTTCCAGTATGCATAGTTAGTGTCATCAAATAAAGAAGGTATAATAAGAGATTGTCTTCTATCCATGATAAACAGGGGTTAATGGATCACATAGCAAAGATTAACCCTAATTAGAGTATGCCTGCTCTGATACCAATTGATAGGCCAAGAATGTATTGACCCCTTGTGATGAATTAATTGATTAATTAGCCATGTTTTTTAATTAATCAAATAAACATGCAAAGCGCGTGGTAGCACAAACAAATCACCAATTAAACTAAGTGTCTAGCGGAAAATAAATTAATACGGTGATTTGTTTACGAATGGGGAAAACCTACATGGCAAAAACCCTATCAAGTGATTTTAAGGTCACCACTCCCGAGAATTCACTATTATCAAAACAAGTGGTTACAAGTAAAGGAATCCCAATAATTTCTACCAACCTAGAGTTGAACCCTTACCCCAATACCCAATTAGACTTGTTTTGTAGTGACAATCTCTCCTTTCAATGCACGCTTCCCAGTACGTGACTAACCAATTGCACGGATCCTAGTATGCGACTTGATCACCAACTTGAGAAGGATATTGGCTGTAAAATTCTTCAATTCATCACATGATGAAGATTATGAAGTTGCTTGGTCACAAAACACTAAGGTGTACAAACACAGCAGCTTCTTCAAAAACTTGGGCAAACTAGGTTTTCGATTACACTCTTCTTCACACTTGTGAAATTTGCTCTTTTGCAACTTGTGTCACATTTTACGGCCCTTAAAATAATTCTTATATATGTTTAGGATTGTGAGAAAATATTTCTCAAACATACATTCACGGATTGGATGAAAATCAGAACTAAAAACCTAAACTTCATAAATCTCGACAGATACCCTATTTATCGAGCAATCATCGAGCCTCGGGGTGAAGCAACTCTCTTTGAACCTCGATAGATGCTAGCTATTGAGCTTTAAAATCCTGCACTTTTTGACTTGATTCTTGGATAGACTTGCATGGTTTTAACACTTGAACTTAAAACCTTGTTTCTTGAAGCATTAAACACATCTTAGATTCACCCAATTACAAGTAAAGTGTGTTTTGTCAAAGGATTAGCCAATTACATAAAATAGTGACATATGTTTCTAACAATGAATCACATATGTCCGAACAGTTAATATCAATTATTTTTCGTTTTAAATAATTGCATTTTTCTTATTTAATGATTACAAAGAGATTACGCCTTACATATTATCTAATAAGGGCATGAGATTAAATTTAAATAAATTATATTTTTTATCCCATCATTTTTATCCTCAACCAAAAAAAGGATTTTTCCACCACTTTGTATACATGAGAGAAGACTAAATATTTTCTATCCCCCACTTTTCTACTCTCCCATAATTTTTATCCCCTCACTTTTCCAATTTGCAACCAAATAATGCCTTAGCCTTTTAATTGATGATCAACAAATCTTTTCCCACCCATTTGGGGTGGTATTACATGTATCTACCCTATCACAAGGGGATGGATACATGTATTGGATATATTATAAATTTTCTCCACCTATTTACTTGCATATATGCTAACATTTGGTTCAATAATAATAATAATAATAATAATAATAATAATTTTATAAGGATTTTATCATTATACTTAGTAATTATATCATCGTTACTAGCAAGAGAATAATGTTTTGGCCTGTCTATATATGCTTTATAAAATATAATACCAATAACAATGTGAATATGTAAAGTATTTCGAATTGTGATTTTAATTAATTTTGAACTTTTTTTTATCTACTTAGCTTTGCAAAAAGTAGTACTTTAGTTTGCTATATCATCTCACCTGATAGTGTAAAAAAAAAAAAAAAAAAAAAAAAAAAACTTATTAAAATTCTATGTCAGCTCTAATATGAGCAAATTGATATCTTAGGAATTAAGATCATTATTTATATATATATATATATATATATATATATATATATATATATAGCATATCATCTTAAATATTTCACTTGAACATATTGTATATAATAAACAATTCCATGACCAAGGTCTAAGGCAACAGACTGTATAAAGAAGTGAATTACTGAAATCTCTAATTAGCAAAGACAAGAAACAAAAAAAAGAAGGAAGAAGTTGTATATATTTTGTAAATGCATTCAAATTCTAATATTACTTTTCCTGTGATTTTAATTAACATACAGTATTAAAAAATTAAAAAAAAAAAAAAAAAACTCATAGGAATGTACCCAGGCCCTTTTGTATCTACATATCCCAAAACCAAAACTTGCATTCCACAAATTCGTGCAATTGCATGAAAGAAAAACAAAAGCCACAAAACCTAAAACAAAAAGATCCACACCAAAGCCCAACGAAACCCTAAACTTTAAATAATAATAATAATAAAAAAAAAAAAAACTAAAAGGAAAAAGGAAAAAAATGAAAGAAAGAGAGAGAAAAACTCATAGCACAATACGGTAATAGCAGAGGAGGAGGTAAGAAGAGGAAAGGGGGAGAGGAGGTAGGGTGGTAGCAGTGGATGAGGGAAGAGAAGGTGAGGCGGCAAAGGGGGAGAGGAGGCTGGGGTGGTGGCGGTGGCTAGGGAGGCGGTTGGGATGGTGGCGGTGGCTAGGGAGGCGGTTGGGGCGGCGGTGAAGAGGAGAGAGTGAGGGAGAGAGAGAGGTGCAGGTGAGGGAGAGAGGGTTAGGCGGCTAAATAGAGAAAAGAGAGAGAGAAAAAAAAAAAGAGACATTAGTAGATTGTAATAGGCACTGTAATGTAATAGTTATTCCAATGGTTTAACTATTTGGTAGTTTGGTTATGTTTTTATTATAGGGAATAATCATTCCTTATGAAGCACTTGAAAAGTCTGTTTGAAATTGTCAAGTTGTAAATATTTAGTTACCGAGATCTGATTATAAGTTATTAAATGGTAAAATGAATAAAAATGCGCAATTTGAGGGGTTCTTCCTAATCCTAAAGGTTTTAAAATGAGAAATAACTATTCTTCTCTAAAAATGTTGTAATAGCTATTTCTTAGTATGTGTAATAATTTCTAAAATTATTATATTTCCAAATAAACAAACTTTTCATAAGTACATAACAATTATTAAAAAAAAATAATAATAATAACTAATATCTCTCTCAAATTTAAAAAAATATTAGTGTTTTGGAAATATCTTACTCATAGTAATATATCTTAAGTTTGATTCTAATATTACAACTCACAACCAAATTTATAAATATACTTAGTTATTCCATTACAACACATTTTATTCATAGTAATAAAAATTATAATTTCTATTGTAATCCCCATTGTGTATCAAATGTGGAGGGAAATGAGTGAAAAAATAATTTTAAAATATTCTTCACTTCCTTTGTTTGAGAGTTTTAATGGAGGGAAATGAAAATTCATTCTCTTGTTTAAGAATTTAAGTGGGAGGGAATGGAATGAATAGGGGGGAATACTCATTCTTCTCTATTTCCTCAAAACCTTAAATTTCCATTCCCCTCAAAATTGTGAAGAATTGGAGGGAATAAAATAAGATTTAATGAATTTTTTACTACTATCAAAATAATCATATTTATTTAGCCATTTATTTAAAAATAGAGGTCTAATAGTAAAACTATTATAAAATGATTCCATTAATTTTCCTCTATTTTACTCCCAAATAGTGATGGCAATGGGGCGGGGCGAGGCCGAAGGATGGGGTCTTCGTCCTTGCCCCGCATGCCTTTGTCTTGCCCCATCCCCGCCCCGCCCTACCCTGCATGACGGGGAAAACTTTCTTACCCCATCCTCGCCCCTTGGGGCCCCGCGAAGCCCCGCCCCACCTCGTAAAACTCTACTTTTTGTTAATTTTCCCTACAGCTAGTACAATTTTTTTTAATGAAACCTATTTCATTGATAAAAATATACTTGAAATTACAACTAAATTTATCCCATCAAATCAAATAATTTTTTAGAAAAAATTGAATAATATATCCTAGCGTTTAACAAGACAATCATAAAAAAAATTTCATAGTATAATACATAACAAAATAAAAGTCGAGAACCATATTAGGTAGAATAAAATAAGCTAATATTGATATGCTTGTTTAAATAGTAAGGTTTTAGGGTATAAAAAATTTATAATTATAATTTTAGGGATATTGGGCCCAAAAATTCGTTATTTGTTTATATATTGGGCCTATGGCCCAATTCGAGGACGAGGTTTTGTCCGAAGAGGGGATATCTTTGTCAGAAGAGACTGCGTTAGTAAGTAGAGAGATTAGTCTTAGTCATAACAGCTCCAGGGGTGGGCCGAGGATAAGCACATCCTCGGCTAACCAATGCCGAGGTTCGAAAAGTTTGTCTGTCGTCCCGGGTAACGTTCTAAGAAATTCCGTTGGCACAGATATGAATTGAAGTGACATCAGACAAGGAAAAATCCTAAAAATATCTTTTGGAGAAAATCACGCTGCCTGCATTAAATGCATTGCAGCTAACTCTATGGCTGCATTAATGTGGAGGTGATACCTGAAAAGTGGATTTGAGTCTTACAACTTTGCATGAGGACTTATGGGGAGGGCTGATGGGACAAGTATCAACACCAACAGTCTGGTATGCACGTGGAAGGTGGAGATGAAAATAAGAGACAACAAAAAACAAGAGGGTGGCAATAAGACTAGGGGATCGGGAAAAAAAAAAAGAGAAAACTATAGTAGCATCAAGAATTGACTTTGTAATCAAATCTAAAAGAAATATATAAGGATAGATCTCCTCGGACTTTGCCGAAGACGTTTTTCTTCATTATAAACCTGTTCATTTACATTTTCTTATCATCTAAACCTACTTTTGTGTTAGTTTACTTCATTAAAGCCCAGTTTTCCAACCCATTCTCAACAAATTCATTGTTTTGGGCTTTTTGAGCCTTAGTCCATCTACCTATTAGGTTAGGAATTCAAATCGAGTCCTTACAATTGGCACCTTCTGTGGGAATTACTAGTGTGATAGTGAGTTTGACATTCAACTATGGTAGGTTCAGGTTCAAACTAGGCAGAATCCATGGGGTCTCAATGTTGAGATCACTTCCGTGAACTTGAGTAAAGGAAAGACCGGGAGGGAAGTGTACATACTACCCATACTGGTAAGAGCCATTCTCGGGGTGGTAGCCATATCTCCCAGGAGAAAGATACCAAAGCCATGCATAAGGAAATTGATCACCTGAAGAGAAGCTTGCGCCATGAATGTCGAAGGTGAGCTCCATCCAATTTTGACTTCTTTTCCGATGGTGAAGAGGATGACAGCTATAGGCGCAAATCAAGGACTCCTCCTAGCGAGTCTTTCTCATATGATGAAGACTATCATTATGAGTGCAAAAATAGAAATTCGTCCTCGGTAGACCTAGGAAATGATGCTATTATGAGCAAAGCGCTCAACCAAATTTCTAGGTCACCTTTCATGCGTTGGATTGAGGGAGGGAGACTTCCTCGGCGGTTCACTCAGCCCACATTTACTATGTATAGTGGTAGAACAGAGCACATGGAGCATGTTAGTCACTTCAATCAAAGGATGACTGTACACTCCAAGAATAAGGCCTTGATATGCAGGATATTCCCATCTAGTTTGGGGCCTGTGGCGATGAGGTGGTTTGATAGTCGAGAGGGCGGGTTCCATTGATTCCTTTAAGGAACTCACTCGGGTGTTTGAATCCCGCTTTATTACGTGCAGCAGGGTTCCTCGACCTTTAGCTTCCTTCTTTCTCTCTGTCCATGAGAGAAGGAGAAACTCTTAGAACATATTCAGACAAATATTAGGAGATTTTCAACGAGATAGATGGTGATTTTGATGACGTAACTATTAGCACCTTCAAGCTCTGCCTACCTGTCGAGCATGGTTTAAGGAAGTCTTTGATTGGGAAACCTGTCACTAGTGTACGCCAGTTCATGGATTGGATTGACAAGTATAAGAGGGTTGAAGAGGACCAGCAACAAGGCAAGGGAAAAGGCAAGGTTATCCCTCAGGAGAGGAAGGATTTTAGGTCGGACTTTTACAACAATAATAGACCCCGGAGGGATTTTGTTGGGCGATCCGAGCACTGTAACTCCTTAAGTAGTTAATGCTGTGTTCGGAGAACTGGTGCATCGGGTTTTGGAGAAGATAAAAAACGAGCCATACTTCAAGTGGCCGAATAGAATGAGTGGAGAACCTTCAAGGCGTAACCAAAGCCTTCACTTCCAATATCACCAATAGAGGGGACATACCACCGAGGACTGTAGAACACTATGGAACCATCCGGAGCAACTAGTTAAGGAAGGGAAGTTGCAACAATTTTTATATCGACCCAATGGACAAGAGGACCAATCAAGCTCAAGGGCTCAGGGGAATACTCCTTCAAGGCTCTCGTTAGGTACCATAAATGTCATTTTTACTGCGCCTGGGAGAACTGGCTTTCAACCTTCTAGGGTAATGTCTGTAGCTAGGCTCCTGCCCGAGGACTCTCACTCAGAGCCCAAGAGAGCTAAGATTAAGGTCCAACCACTGTTGAGTTTCTCGAACGAAGACAAGATTGGAACCATCCAACCACATGATGATGCTTTAGTAGCTATCCTCAAAATAGGGGATATGACGTTAAAAGAGTAATGGTAGACCAGGGTAGTTGTGTAGAAGTCATGTACCCCGACTTGTACAAGGGGCTGAAATTAAAGCTTGAAGATCCGCGAGTCTATGATTCACCTTTGATAAGTTTTGATGGGAAAGTTGTTATTCCAAGAGGCTAGATTAGGATGCCTGCTTGCTTACTCCCAAGTGCGGGAGATCGTAACAATATAATTCTCGAAGTACCGAGGTCGAACCACAAGGAGCAGGGTAAATTCAAAGACAATATAATTAAATAACAATTTGAGTGAAGAAGAAAAATACTTTTGCTTGGTGATTGTTAACAAGAATAATAATAAAAACTGATTTAAATCAATAATGTAAATACTAGGGCATCGGGGTGTTTCCCTATATCGATATGAAATTTTTTGTGATCTAAGAAAATATCTATTTCATAATTGATTGTTCTTATACAATTAAAAACCTAAGATTCGGTTGAACTGAGACAATTCAAGAACGCATGATAACCTCGATTGATAATGCGGTTAGAAAAGTTTTCAGAAAAACTCATTCATTTTAAATCCTGATTTCTATTTGAAACTATTAAAAATTCATCTAAACAATAAGAAAAACATGATTGAACTTATTGAAAGTATGGAAGAACAAATACATCAAAAGAAATCTAATTGAACAATCAAATATGTTGTAGATAAAATCCTAGAAAGAATCACATTGAATATTCATACTGTATAGAAGAAATATAATCCCTAGCCCTAGCAAAGAGTTTAGGCTACCATTAGAGAAAGAAAAATACAAGGTTTTCTCTCCAAAATTCGTTTTTCCCAGCCTCCTTTCAAAAACCCTAATGTCTAAGTGTCCAAAGAAAATAAAACATTTACTATTTTAATTTCCATCCAAGTTTACAGCAGTAATTTGTGAGTTAATTTTGGCCATCAAAAATTGAGAATTTCGAAAAACTCAAAACTGGAAAGTTGTAGATATTTAAGTCATGGTTCCTACTCATCTAGCTTTGTGTCAATTGAATTTTTGAGGAGAGAGATACGCCCAAAATACTGATCAGTGCTCAAATTAGATTTTTCCTTTTCAGATTCTGCTTCTTTGATTTCTTTCCTTATTTGAAGCTTCCAATCATGGTAGACGATCCAAGCACTCCAACTGCACCTCCTTAGACATTTAAGCATGGTCCTTTAGCTCCATTTTAATTCTAGTTTGGCCTCCATTTTCGCACAAATTCCTGTAAACTCATCTTTCTCACATAATTTTCTCAAAGTTGAAAATTACACACAATGAATAGCATTTTATTCAAGAAATTATGTAAAGATAAATAATAGGGACTAATGCAAATCATGACTTAATTATACAAATTAAGCATACTAATAAGGAAAAAATGCCCATATAAATATATAACAAGTATACATTTTAAGAAGTTATCAATGCCCGTTCAGGACGGCTCGGAGGTGGTAGAAGTAGACTTCATTGTGGTAAACACATACTCACCCTACACAACCATTATGGCCAGACCATGGCCCTATACCTTAGGAGTTGTTTCTTCTACTTTGCATCAGAAAGTAAAGTATCCGTCAAGAGACCAGATTGAAGAGCTAATAGGGGATCAATCAATGGCTAGGCAATGCCTTGTGTCCGTAATTTTGCATCAGCCAGTAGTTGAGGCCTCGGCTTCTGTTGAGGGTGGTTTATAGCGATCAAAGTCTCCTGTATTAACCATGAAGGGGCCAGCCAAGGATGCAAAATGTGAAGATTTAAAGAAATTTACTATAAGTGGTAATTCGGAGAAGTCTTTTCAGGTTGGGGCTCAGCTACCACCTCAAGAGAAAGAGGAGTTGGTGGAATTCCTTAAAAGAAACATTGACGTATTTGCTTGGAATGCTTACGAAGCTCCAGGGTGTATACGAACTTCAACTGTCATCATTTGAACGTCAACCCGTTAGTCATCCCTAGAAAGCAACCACCTCGGCGCTTATCTAAGGGTCATTTTGATGCCGTCAAAGACGAGGTGATGAAGCTTAAGCGGGCCAAGGCTATTAAAGAGGTGTTCTACCCTGAATGGCTAACTAATACAGTGGTGGTAAAGAAGAAGAGTGGGAAGTGGCATGTATGTGTAGATTTTACGGATTTGAACAAAGCTTGCCCAAAGGACCCCTTCCCATGCCTTGGATTGATCACCTGGTGGATGCAACGGTAGGCCATCCTCGTATGAGCTTTTTGGATGTCTTTCAAGGGTACCATCAGATACCTTTAACCTTGGACGATCAGGAGAGGACATCTTTTCTCACCCCTATTGGGAATTACCATTACAAGGTGATGTCTTTTGGTTTAAAGAATTTAGGGGCTACTTACCAGAGGATGATGACTAGGATGTTCGAGCCATTGTTAGGGAAAAATGTTGAGGTATAAATGACATGGTGGTCAAGAGTAAGTTGGAATCTGAGCACATCAATGACCTCGGGAATATTTTTGAGATCTTGAGGAGGCCTAAGCTACAACTAAATGCTTCCAAATGTTCATTCGGTGTCGAATCGGGCAAGTTCTTGGGCTACATGGTTACACACTGTGGAATTGAAGTCAACCCTAGTCAAATCAAGGCAATCAATAACCCGCAACCACCTTAGAATCCTAAAAAGGTCCGAGAGACTAATCGGGATGACTACTACTCTAAATCGATTCATCTCTCGATCAGCAGATAGGTGTAGGCCTTTCTTTCGATTGTTGAACAAATGAAAGGGAATTGAAAGGACCGAGGAGTGTGCCCTGGTTTTCCAGCATTTGAAAGAGTACCTTTCTCGGCCACCAATTATGTCCAGTCCCGAGGTGGACGAGATTTTGTTTGCTTACATTGGAGTGGCCTCCCACGTAGTAAGTTTGGTGCTGATCCAGGTTGACAGTGGTGTGCAGATACTAGTCTATTATGTGAGAAAGTCACTACATGAAGCCGAGGTCCGATGCTTACCACTTGAGAAGGCCGTTACGGCGGTGGTGCATGGTACGTGTAAGCTCCTCCATTATCTCCAATCACACACGGTTGTTGTCTTGACTCAACTCCCGTTCAAATCTCTACTTCGGAGCGCTGATTACACAGGGAGAATTGCAAAATATGGCACGATCCTAGGGCTTTTGATATCAAATATATGCCTCGCACCTCTGTCAAGGGTTAGGTCCTTGCCGACTTGGTTGCTGAATTTGCTAATACCCCACCAGAAGATAGATTAGAGGAGTAAAACATGGATGTAAAATCGGTTGGTATAATCTCCTTGCAAGAGCCTTTGTCCTGGAAGGTCTACGTTGATGGTGCAGCTAATCACGAGGATTTGGGGTGAGGCTAGTTCTGGTATCTTTGGAGAATATCACAATTGAGAAATCCTTGAGACGGGGATTCTCGGCCACAAACAATGAGGCCGAATACGAAGCTCTGTTGGTAGGGATGACCATGGTTCAAAAAATGGATGGAAAAGCAAAGGAGATATTCTCTGACTCAAGGTTGGTTGTAGGCCTAGTCTAGGGAGAGCTGGAAGCAAGAGATCCTAGAATGCTGGAATATTTGAGCCAGGTTAAACACTTACAATCTGAATTTGAGTCTTTTATTTTATCACAAGTTCCTAGAAGTAGAAATACACATGCGGACTCTCTCACCATATTGGTAACCTCCTCGACACAGAGTTTACCTCGGGTAATCCTTGTTAAGGACTTGTGCAAACCCTTCAAAGTGGAAAGGAATGTGGTTCATGTTCACCAAATAAGGGTGGAGCCTAGCTGGATGGACCCTATTGTGCTATTCCTTAAAGAAGATGTCCTACCCGAGAGTAAGTCCGAGGCTGACAAGATACGGAGAAAAGCTCCTCGGTTTTGGCTGTCTGAGGACCAAAAGTTGTATAAAAGATCTTTCTCTGGCCCATACCTACTATGCGTACACCCCGAAGCAGTTGAGCTACTCTTGGAAGAATTACATAAAGGGATTTGTGGAAGCCACACGGGGGATAGATTTTTATCTCACAGGGCCCTCACACAAGGTTATCGGTGACCAAATATATAGAAAGAAGCACAGGAATATGTAAAGAAATGTGACCAATGCCAAAAATTTGCACCAAACATTCATCAAGTTATTTATTTTTTTATAAATGGTGACAAAATCTATATTTTCTCATTGTATGTTACCTTTTGGTGACAAAAAAAATTTCCTCACTAAATTTTGTCACCGAAGATACATTTTGTTGTAGTGAAATTTGGATTCATTCATGAGTCTTGGCTTCAATGCCACACACACATACATGGTATAATTGCATTTTGCATGAATTATTATTATTATTATTATTTGGTTCTTTCTTTACTCTCAAGAATAATAAAATATGATTATTCTTAAGAGTAAATAAAGAATACCAAAAAAAAAAAAAAAATCAAAAAATCAAAAGCTTTCTAATTTATGTCCCCATTGCATGGTAATATGATCAGACGTCATTTTTCCACGTATTCTAAATTATTACTTCTTTTATCTATTTATTTATTTTTTTGAGAAAAATGTGTTTTGTTACTCTTCTAACCTTTCTAAAATACTATGCTACCAACTTGGTGTATGATCTTCGTATTAAAAAAAAAAAAAAAAAAAAAACATAAATGTGCTGAACACGTGTGAAAAAACCTTTTCGAATCACGTCACGAAATGGATTTCATTTCTTAAGTTTGCTCTTGACATGCATGGTATGATTGCATTTTGCATGAATAATATGTGGAGAAAGCTCATATTGGAGCGGGTTTCCAGTTGTATTGAGTAGCTGCTGTAGCACCACCCATGCACGCAGATAATTACTACTTCAATTTGTTAGGTTTATTTTGGTGACACCCTAACTACACTCTCTTTTTAGACATGTTATCCTCAATGATTTACATTTTGAGAACTGGTATTGTTGGTTTAGTGATTTTCTAGCCATTTAATGCTTTCAGGGAATGACACGGCGCATGAAGAAAGTGAGTAGGGATCTGGATTTAGTCTTGGAGAATATCATCGAAGAAATTGAACAAATTTCTAGTGGTCAACAAAATCGTCACAGTGATTTTATACATGTGTTACTTTCTTTGATGAACCAACTCATGAATCCTCATGATGAACATGTACACATAATCAATCGGACAGACATCAAGGCAATCATAATAAACATGATTTCGGGTGCATATGACACTTCATCTACTGCAATTGAGTGGACCTTTTCCGAACTCTTGAGGCATCCACGGGTAATGAAACATGTACAAGAAGAGCTAGAAGGTGTAGTTGGAATGAAAAGAATGGTGGAGGAGACAGATGTGAAAAACTTAACATACTTGGATATGGTTGCGAAGGAAAGCTTAGACTACACCCTGTTGCACCATTACTAGTCCCACATGAATCCATGGAGGACATTGAGATCAATGGATATTACGTATCCAAGAAATCAAGACTGATAATAAATTTTTGGACTATTGGGCGAGATCCCGATGTGTGGTCAGATAATGTGGTAGAATTTTACCCTGAAAGGTTTATGAATAATAATATAGACCTCAGAGGACGTGATTTCCAGCTCATCCCATTTGGGTCTGGTTGGGCCTTACAACTGTTAAATATGTTATACCTCAATTATTGCATTGCTTTCACTGGATCTCCCCACGGCAATTTGCCTAATGAGTTGGACATGAGTGAGAAGTTTGGGCTAGCAATGTGGAGAGCCAAGCACTTGTCCGCCATGCCAACTTATTGTCACAGGGTCAATTTTTCTTTTAAATTTTCTACCTGTGATGGTACTAAGCCCTTGACTTAGTCTCAGCCAATACACCACACACACATTGTAGTAACACTCAAAATAGAATTATAAAGAGAATTCACACACACAAACAAGCACACACAGTATTTACAGGGTACCAACTCCAACCTTTATTACTTAATATCAAGTACAATGGAAGTCGAGAGAATACACACGAAATTCTCTAAGCCGAAATTACACACTTTCTTTGTTGATGCCCCAATAGCCTAGGATAAATGCACGAAAATAATCATCACGGCGAGTTATTGCCAAATAACTGCCCCCTGTCCAAGACTTGCTCCCACATGTGGTTTGACTTATGACACCTTCAATCGATCTTTGTCTTGGCCTGCTCTCCATGTTTCTAGCCCCTACACAATAGGTCCAAACATCTAGAAAGCTAGGAATTGCTTGGTAACTACTAATTACATTCTTTGCACACTTTGCACATGCCAGCCCATGTCTCAACACATCATGAGGCTTCAACCTATGCTCTAGTAGCCCCCACACACTTGTTTGAGCACGTTTAGAAGGTTTAGCCCCTACCCAAGCCCTTCTCATCAGCATCACAGCCCACATAGCATGCCCATTTACAACACTTCAAGTAACTACCATCAGCTCACTCACACAAGTCCATGCATTCTGCAAACACCAACCAGCCCAATGACTAGCACAACATATTATCATCATAGCAACCCAGCACTGTCTTGCACTCAAGCCACCAAGCCCACACATAAAGCAACCATCAGCCTAGCCACCATTCCCATACACCATCCCATAGGATTAGCACCCCCTGTTGTTGCCCAATATCAAAATCCATCTCTGCTCACCATAGCCCTACTTGGTTAAGTTTTCATTTGGGAACAACTTATTTATAGTTGAAAGTAATCTTGATAAAATGTAAAAGTTAAATAAAATAAGTAGGTGACCTACTTGAGCTCCACAAAATAGTAGGAAAAATAAGCAAAAGTTAAATAAAATAAGTAGTTGACTCACATGAGATTTACAAATAGTAGAAAAAAATAAGTAATAAGTTGACTTATAAGTGTATCCCAATTGAACACTAAATTTTTAAGAGAATTACAATATAACCTTTGGGAAAATTTTACTTTTTTAGTTTTGGTTTGCTTTTAGTGTTAATTATAATATGTCCTCTCTCTCTCTCTCTCTCTCTCTGCTTATTTTATGTGGAAAAAAAAAAAAAAAAAAAAAAAAAAAAAAAAAGAAGAAGAAGAAGAAGAAGAAGAAGAAGGAATATTTGAGGATACTGCAACTAGGATTGTCCAAGCCTACTCGAACCAGACAAAATTAGACTGGTCTAAACTAGCTCAATCAATAACAGATCCGATCTTTTAAGATTTGGGTCTGTAGTGGGTTTGTGTGAAGGAAACCTGATTAAAACGGGTTGAGGGGTAGGTTTAATTAATAGATGGAAACCTGTAAAACCTAGCTAAGCCATCTGAAATTCTGGAAAACTTTGCCTTTTATTTGTCATAACCTTCTTGATTCTTGTCACAATATCATTGCCCCAAAAGGGTGAAGAGAGCTATTAGTATTAAGAGACAAATCTTTGAGCGATAGTGCTGCTTCAGAGGAAAATTCACGTTAATTCAATGACTTTCATCTTAGAGTGGAGCCGCTGGTAGTGTGGTTCATGCAAGCATAGTTCCTTTTTTTTTTTTTTTTTTTTTTTTTTTTTTTTTTTTTTAATTTTTTTATTTTATTAGAGAATTTCAACCTATGACATTTACTCCTAATGATAGCTCTTTATTATCAAACCAAAACACCAATCAGTTTTTTATATAGGCAGGAATTGAACCCCAAATTTTTTATTCAACTATGAGAAATTTTACTAGTTGAGCTAACTGGAATCCACAAGCATAGTTGTCATAATGTAACTTGATTTTTTTAATTTTATGTATTGTGTATCGTATTGTATCATGTATTGTGAAATACACAAATATTTAATAAAATTATAAAAAAATTATAGATATACATATAAAAAAAATATATATTCATTATAAATTCAAAATATGTTCCACTAATGTCCAATTTTATAATTACTTATGTAATAATATTTAACAAAGCTATCTAAATAAATCAAATAATCATATGTTTATAACATACACATTTAAATTGATTAAACTTAAAAGTGTTAATACATGATATACGAGTCAAAATAAGATTTTTTTTTTCATCATCTTGCTTAATCAACTCCATTTAAATCAATGTTATCATCATGTTCATCATCTTCCAAAGTTGTTTTTTTATTGACATTTTCTTCATCATCATTAACATTTATTATCTCTTTCTTTATTTTTTTTTATTCTAATATTTTTTCTTAGCATTCTAGCTTCTTAGACTTCTAGCAATAATAACAAAATAATAATAATAATAATTATATTTTCATTTAATACATTATTCATATCATAGAAAATAAATTTGCAAATATGAAAGTGAAGTGTAAGGGTATCATCCAAATTTTGTAAGAGAAAGAGGAGGGGGAATAAATACTCATGGACATTTTATTTTATTGGACTCAATTAAGTATATATCCCAATAATTTTTTGTTAGAAAAAGTCTAACAACTTGTTTAAATAAAATAAAATGACAGATTTTAGTAGAGAAACAAATTTTAAACCCACATATCTGTATACTATACTATTCAACAATATGATATAATTTATACGATATGTACCTATGCATTGGACGATTCATGAGATGATACACCCTTACGATACGAAAATTTTTTTACACAACATGATACGTATTGCATATCATACAATACTAACAACTATGCACGTGTGATTTTTGGGTTTTTAAATCAAATTTAGTTAAAAAATATAATAAATAAACAAATAAAATAATGATGTAAAAAATTGTGAAAGCCTCAAAACTTATGTGGTAAGCTTTCATGAAGTTAATAAAAAGTCAAATGCTTCAGTTTTTATTGTATATATCGATGAGTGTCAATATTATTATTATTATTATTATTATTTTTTGTGATTTGTAACATGTCAAAATTTATAGTATTTCTAGCATTAGCTTTTATTTATTTATTTTTATTTTATAAAAAATATAATTTTTAATAATTAATATTTTGAATTTAATTAATATATATTTATTGTTTAAAAATTGGGGATTGGGAGCTTGGACCTTAGACGATTGCCTTGCTCGACTAATGGTTGGGCCCACCTAGAAGTACAAATGTGACTTTTCATATTTTAGATTAGAGTTCAGTTGACGGGTGCCCTTAGGATATTTTTTAATAGATTATTTAAAAAAAAATTTGATATTACTTTTATGGAAAACATAAAAATTAGTGAAAAATCAATTACTTTTTTTATTTTCAATAAAAATTTTAGGAATATGTGATGTGTTCATTTGCTTTTTAAATTTTATCTTAGGAGGGAGAGAAGAGATTTGGTTTTTGTATAAGCTATGACTTTAAAGAAGGTGACTGCCGACTAGCGAGATCGAGTGAGGTGACAATCTGATGGCATTTTTGTTGAATTTTTTGCCCTACAATTATGGGCGAGTTTATATTGCCACCCTAGATTTCTGATTCTTCTATGTATTTATTTATTTTTAACAAAAAGACAAATTAGTCATTTTTAACTCTCACAAGAGTTTATAAATTATGAGAAAAGTTAACAAATGCTCAAGGGAATTGATTTAGGAACTATTTCTAGAAATATTTTATGGAAAAATGATTAATTAATTAATTTTTCTGTTATCTTTTTATATATTTCATAAAAACTGTGTTAAAACTTTATTAATATGGTTTATTAACAATTGCCTTAAGGGCACTTTCTAACATGACTCATAAATTATAATCTCCAAACACCTCTTCAATCCCCTACCTTTCATTGCGGACTCAATTTCCAAAATGTATCTGTGGGGTCGGGGAATTTATGATCCTGCCCACGCTCTATTAGGGCCCGGGGCCCGTGCCGAGGAGGGTATTTGCCGAGGACGAATAGGGAAAGGCCGAAGTGTCGAGTGGAACAGCCGAGGGTGACCCTGTCCTCAACACTCCACGACTTCAAGAGGAAGAGTAACGTTTTGATGATGGCTGCCACCAAAAAGCCTCCTGAAGGAGATGCGAGTAAAATGGGACCCACGTGGGGGTACGGTCTGAAACTGGTTCGGGATAAATACGTCCCCTTTGCATTAAATGCACCCGCTAGCGTCCCGACCATGTTAATGAGAAAAGACGCCTGGACGGGGTGACTTCGATCATCGCAACTAACAGAAAGCAAGGAGTGACAAATGATGGGATGGGCACAGTAGTAGGCACCGCTCGATCAACAAGTGGAGGGCTAAGATCAACCAGGAAGGGCTATATAGTGTGAAGGTTAATGCACTAAGAAAGGGGATGGGAAAAATGGCTAAAAACTAGAGCCTCCCAGCCCGCCCCCAGGAGAAAGATTCCTAGAGCGAACACGATTTAATTATGTATGAACACCACGAAAAAACCACCGTCTAGTGACCAAGGCCTAGCCTTTCAAACCCATGCTCTATAAATGATATTGTTTGGGCCCTCTTTACGTGCGAGCCCAATAATATCTTGGGGTCGTTACGAATCATGTCCTTACAGTATCCATTGACATTAGCCATTTTCCTACTACTATCGATTGGACATTCATACAAATCCTATCACGGCCAAAGGACCACAAAAATGAGCTTGAGCTCCCACCTGGTCCTCATGCCTTACCAATTATAGGTAACCTTCACATGCTAGGTGTCTCCCACACCGTGCCCTCCAAAACTTAGCGAAAAAATATGGGCCCATCATGTCTTTGCGGCTTGGTCATGTACCAACTATTGTGATCTCATCTCCTCAAGTTGCTGAGCTATTTTAAAGACCCATGACACCATTTTTGCTAGCCGACCTAACCTCCAAGCCTCTGAGTACATGTCTTATGGCACCAAGGGCACGACTTTCACCGAGTATGGTCCATATTGGGGCGACGTTAGGAAACCATGTATGTTGCAACTTCTTAGTGCTTCAAAAATAGTCATTTGCACCTATGAGGAAAGAGGAGCTAGGATCTTTGGTGCAGTCACTTAAAAAAGCAGCGGCAGCGCAAGAGGTTGTGGACCATAGTGGGAAAGTTTGCGAACTTATTGAGAAAACCACATGTGGAATGATATTTGGGCAAAGTAACACTACAAAAAAACTGGTCTAAAGCTGCGTTTGAAAAACGCAGCTTAAGACCCCAAAAACGCGGCTATAGGCTTTGAGCCACGTTTCCATGGCCGCGTTTATAAACACGGCCTAAAGACCGCAGCTCAAAGCCTATAGCCGCGTTTTTCAAAAACGCGGCTAAAGGTCTGACCTATAGCCGCGTTTTCTATCGGCGGCTATAGGATTCGAACTATAGCCGCGTTTTTGGAAATGTGGCTATAGAACGACTTTTTAAGCCGCGTCTGAAAACGCGGCTATAGGTTTTTAAAAAAAAAAAAAAAAAAAAAAAATCTGGGTTTTTTTTTTTCCCCAGAAAATTCAAAATTGAAAATTCAAATATAAAAAATTCAAAATTAAACACAAATACAAAAAATTCAAAATCAAATACAAATCCAGAAAATTCAAAATCAAATACAACATACTCACAATACAAATACACCCTAAAAATTTTAAATTAAACACAATATACTCACAATACAAACACATGCACCCAAAAAATTAAAAATCAAACATAGACCCAGAAAATTCAAAATCAAACACAAACACAAACCCAAAAAATTAAAAATCAAACACAACATACTCACAATACAAACACAACATACTCACGATACAAACACAACGAAAAAAATTCAAAATCAAACAAAACGTGTTCCAAAATATAACACAAACCCATGAATCTCCTCTCATTCAACAAAACCAACCAAATCTAACACTAATTCCATTCAATAAAACTAAAGCACAAGCCGAGAACCAAAAAAGAACACAAACTTGTGAAGAAGGAAGAAAGAAAAAGGAACCAAAAAAAAAAAAAAAATATAAGGTACCCGGATGTGAAGGAAGAAAGAAAAAAAAAAAAAAAAAAAAAAAAAAAAGAACAGGAGAAAAGAGTTACTTGGATGTGGACAAGGAAGAAAAAAAAAAAAAAAAAAAAAAAAAAGAAGAAGACTTACCCAGATGTGAAGAAGGAAGAAAGAAAAAGAAAAAAAGAAAAAAAGAAAGAACGAACCACCTGAAGAATGAAGAAAGAAAGGGAAAAGAAAGAAAAGAGAGTAAGTGGGGGTAGGTGGGAAGGGGGGGTGTAGGTGTGAAAGGTAGTGTACGTGGGAAGCTTCAGAAAAAAAATTTTTTTTCTTTAAGCGCTACCTATACCTACAGGTTGCCTATAGCCGCGTTTTTAAAAACGCGGCTATAGGTAGGACCTTAAAAATTTTTACGGGACCTATAGCTGCGTTTTTTCTATGTAAAAACGCGGCTAAAGGTGACCCGTAGTCGCGGTTTAAATTCACAAAAACACAGCTACAGGTTACCTATAGCTGCGTTTTTTGAAAAACGCGGCTGTAGGTAACCTTTAGCCGCTTTTTAAAACACAAAAACGCGGCTATAAGTCCACCTTAAAAAATTATTCGGTTGGACCTATAGCTACGTTTTTTAAAAACGCGGCTACAGCTCATCTTTAGCTGCGTTTTAAGTTAGCTATAGTGGCGTTTGTAGAAAACGCGGCTATAGTATGTGGCTTTAGCCGCGTTTCTTAGAAACGCGGCTATAGATCCCTTATAGCTGCGTATAGCTGCGTTTTTTGTAAACTCGGCTAAAAAAAGGTGGCTATAGCCCGCGTTTTTTGTAGTGTAAAGATAATAGATTCCACTTCAAGGTGCTTATTAAGGAGTCCCTGACCTTGTAGGGGGCTTTCTAAATCTAGCTGATTATGTTCCTTACCTTGGGGCGCGCACTTGATCTACAGGTATTCATGTTTCTATCTATTCAACTTTATCAGAGTCTTAAATCTTTATGATTAGTTGAAGTGACCATGGCCAAAACCAATCCAATTGGTCTATTCTTTTTTGGGATAGAACCTGTCTATTATTATTATTATTATTTTTTTTAACTTATTTAGAAATATTAGATATGTTAGTCCCCACATCTTGAACCCACACTACTTACCATTGGTTATATATATATATATATATATATTTA
Organism: Quercus dentata; assembly: GCA_028216015.1. Classification (NCBI taxonomy): domain Eukaryota; kingdom Viridiplantae; phylum Streptophyta; class Magnoliopsida; order Fagales; family Fagaceae; genus Quercus; species Quercus dentata. Next base: position 25,202,520 of record CP116453.1, read on the forward strand.
TATATTTCTGAATGATATATTTTTCTATTTAAAATTTATAGTTGTGGTATATGAAAAGTAAGACATGATTATGGTTTGTTTGAATTGAGGGAGAGAAATGAAGAATATATTAGATTTAGCTTAAAATTAACCTATTTTCACTAAATTTTATTCTACTTCTCATCCATCCAAATGAACTCTTAATAAAATTTAAGATTTTAATTCTCCTAAAATCTTGCATAAGGACATGGCCACCTTGAAAAACACATGGCCAATAAAGTTCCCGTTTCACCTAAAAAAAAATTAAATAAATAAATACAGTTCCCGTTTTCTTCTTTGTAGTATTTTATTGTTTTGGTCCCTTTCTCAACAATTTTTTTACTTTTTTTTTCTTATATTAATACCTTACACTTTGATAAGTAATCAACTAATCTTATCTTCTACCACCCTATTCCACTTCCACAGGACTACATTATTTGCAATTGACAGAGCATATAAATATATATATATATATATATATATATATATATATATATATATATATATATATATATATATATATAAAAATGCCAACAACTGGTTCCATAAATTTGGGTCCATCCAGAAGTTTTAACTTGAATGCCAGACATATTAATGGAGTAAACAATGCTACTAGTACCATACGCTTTTCACATACTTTGTCTTAACTATTCTATGTTGCAAATTGTGCTTAGTTGTTTATAACTATTATGTAAACTCACAATTTTCTTTTTCATCACTTACAATTTGTCACGTAGGACAATTATGACAAAGTGTATAATATTAACATTATTGTAGAGTAAGTGATAATTCTTAAGAGAAAAAAAAAAAAAAAAAAAAGAAAAATGTTTATTATGATTTCTAAGGCTACCATATCATGAGATAAAGATGATGTTTTTCCGTGTATTTTATATTTGAAAAATGCTAGAATCACAATTATTTGCACAAATTTTGCTACAATTTAACATGATAAGTAGTGAGCTACGAAGGAAAACTGGTAGGTTTAATCATTTAAGTAGGTCCACACCTCCACCACTTGCAACTCACCAGGTGATGAATTGTGCAAAAATTGTGTAAATTTTTATGCTCTAGCATGGTTCTTTATATTTCTACTTCTTTTATTATTGTTTTAAAATATGTAGTTGCATCCTTTCTAGAACACTAAGCTATCAACTTGGCTTGTGTAATGGCTAACAAGACAGGATATAATCTGATAGGAGTTGTTATGTTTGTCATTGTGCCTCACGGGTAGCCTAGTAGTTAGGAGTTAGTTAGGCCAGCCGTACAAAGGGGGGTCAGTTGGTGGTTATGCCAGTTGTACAAAGGGTGGTTAGTTGGTTCATTGTGTAAAGGAGTGCTTCGCTATAAGAAGCAGAATTGAGGGATGTAACAGAATAATAAAAAAGCATTCATCATTTCATACTTTCTTCTTCTTCTTCTTCTCTCTCTCTCTCTCTCTCTCTTTCCTTCGAAAGAACTACCAGAGGTTGCTATCAAGTGGTATCGTAACCAATTTCTGTTGCCATGATAGAAACCCGATCCTTCTCTGTCTTAAATGATAAGTACAATGCTCTTTCTCTTGCCACAGACCAAAATGCCCAAGAAATACAGGGAATCAATCAGAAGTTGGATGCCTTCACAAGCATGTTGCGGACTTTAACTCGGATCGTGCAAGAACTTACCGAGGCTGGTAATCAATGGCGTCAACGACAAGCTACTCCCGAAAGACCCGTAGCCCCGGTAGCTCCAGTTTTTCAAGAAACAACTTTAGCATCGGTTCCAAGGTCGGTGAAGTTGGAGTTTCCAAATTTCAAGGGGGAAAATCCAGCAGGGTTGGTATATAAGGCTCATCAGTTTTTTCAACTATATAATACCCCACCTAATCAAAAACTTTTGTTGGCATCATACCATATGGAGGAAGAGGCATTAATTTGGTTTCAAGAAGCAGAAGAGGTTGGACAATTCACAAGTTGGGAAGCTTTTGTGAGGGCTTTACACATTAGGTTTGGAGCAAATGCCTATGATGATCCAATGAAAACTACGACTAGGCTAAGACAAGTGGGTAGTGTGGCTTTGTATAAGGGTTAGTTTGAAGCACTGTCTAATAGGATCAAAGAATTATCGGAGAAGCATAAGCTAAGTTGTTTTCTAAGTGGCCTTAAAGATGAGATAAGATTACCTGTTAGAATGTTGAACCCCTAGAGTTTGAGTGTTGCTTTTGGTCTTGCAAAGATCCAGGAAGAATCCTTGGGGGCTAGTAGGAGGAATCCAAATCCAAAACCTTGGAATGAAGGCAACAAACACTCAACTCTTGGTCGTCCCCTAGTAATCAAGAATGATGCTAAGGGCTCCAAGTTACCTGTTCGAAAGATTTCTCCCGCACAAATGGAGGACAGAAGGAAAAAGGGTCTGTGCTACTATTGTGAGGATAAGTGGAGTGTTGGTCATAAATGCAGGACACCAAGGATCTTTCTTATGGATGGTTTGCAAGAAGTGGTTAGGGAGGTGGAGTCTAATGTGCCATTGGAAGAGGGAAGTGATGTCTATAATCCTCAACAAGAGCTAGATCAATTTGATGGAGGTTGTAGTTAGCAGAAATCACTCTTTATGCACTGTTGGGTAGTCCATCACCAGGTACTATGAGGATTTGGGGCAGAATTAATCATCATGATATGGTAATTTTGATTGACAATGGGAGTACTCATAATTTTTTGGATGAAGCACTATGGAACCTATTAAAGCTACCAATTTCAACTCATGACTGTTTTGAGGTTAGGGGGCTAATGGGGATGTGCTAAGAACTAAAGGGGCTTGCAATGAAGTTCAAATTAAGTTACAGGGTACCTTGTTCCAAATAGACTTGAATGTTTTGCCTTTGGGGGTTGTGATGTAGTCTTAGGAACTCGGTGGTTGTACTCATTGGGCCTTATCCAGTGGAATTTCAAGAACCTTACTATGCGGTTTGATTACCAAAACAAATCAATATTGCTGCAAGGTTTGAAATCTTTTGCTCCTATTCTTCAAGATGGTGACCAGTTCTTGAGAACCCCAATCAAGAAAGGGTTAGTTTCACAAATTGTTTCTTGCTCACCTCCACTTCCTTTGGTGCAGCAATCATCAGCCATTACCAACCTATTACTAGAGTTCTAGTAGGTTTTTGACATGCCAAAAGGTCTTCCTCCCTTAAGGGGCCACGAACACCAAATTATTTTAAAGGAGGGCTCTTCTCCAATCTGTGAGAGACCATACAGGTACCCTTTTTTACCAAAAAACTGAAATAGAAAAGATAGTACAAGAGTTGCTTGAAGCGGGTTCTATTAGGGTGAGTCATAGCCTTTTTTCTTCTCCTGTTTTATTGGTTAGGAAGGCGGATGGTAGTTGGAGGATGTGTATTGACTATAGGTTCCTTAATAATGTCACTGTGAAGGACAAGTATCCCATTCCTGTTGTAGATGAATTATTAGATGAGCTATGTGGTGCATCTATTTTTTCTAAGTTGGACCTTAGATCCGGGTACCATCAGATTAGAATGAAGGAATGTGACATTGACAAGATTGCCTTTAGGACTCATGAGGGGCATTTTGAGTTTCTTGTTATGCCATTTGGTCTCACCAATGCTCCTTCTACTTTCCAATCCCTAATGAATCACATCTTTAGACCTTATTTGAGGAAGTTTGTATTGGTTTTCTTTGATGACATCCTGGTGTTTAGTAAGAATTTGGAGGATCATCTTACTCATTTAAGGACTGTGTTGTCCATTTTACTTTCTAATTAATTGTATGCTAAGCAGAGCAAATGTGTTTTTGGCTGTGGAGAGGTTGAGTACTTAGGGCATCCGATTTCTGGTCAAGGGGTTAGAGCAGACCCTAAGAAGATCAAAGCAATGCAACAGTGGCCTGTGCCTAAGTTAGTAAAAGCTTTGAGGGGGTTCTTAGGCTTGATAGGTTATTATAGAAAGTTTATTAAGGACTATGGCACTATTGTTGCTCCCTTGACTGCCCTTCTCAAAAAGGATGTTTTTGCTTGGAATGCACAAGCTGGTTCAGCTTTTGTCTCACTTAAACAAGTCGTGTCTAGTCCTCATGTCCTTGCCCTTCCTGAATTTTCTAAGCCTTTTGTGGTGGAGTGTGATGCTTCCGGCGGTGGAATTGGGGTTGTATTGATGCAAGACCATCGACCATTGGCTCTTCATAGTCAAGCTCTCAAGGGCAAGAGTTTGCACCTGTCTACTTATGAGAAGGAGTTCCTTGCTTTGGTTATTGCTGTAAAAAGGTGGAGACCCTACCTTGTTGGTAAGCCCTTTATCATTAAAACGGATCAGCAAAGTTTGAAGTATTTGTTAGAGAAAAGGGTAGGCACACCTGCTCAACAAAAATGGATCACAAAGCTATTGGGTTACTCTTTTTTAGTGGAGTACAAGAAAGGTCAGGAGAACAAGGTCACGATGCTCTTTCTAGGAGAGTGTCTACCCCTTCCCCAGCCTTATCCTTACTAGATGTTCCTTCTTCTTCCACATTGTCATTGGCTGCATCTTATGAGGAGGCTCACTTTTACTTAATTTCCTTTCCTTGTCCTACTTGGTTGGGTATTTTGAAGGAAAGCTATCATATCGATCCCGAGTATCAGCATTTACTCATTGCTATGTCCACTGATTCTGCTTCTCCTCATTTCTCTCTTGAGAATAGGTTGCTGCTTTATAAATCTAAGGTGTTCCTTAGTTCTAACTCTCCATTGAAACCTTTGGTTCTTCAACATACTCATGATAGTCCCCTTGGAGGCCATTCTGGTTATTTGAAGACCTTGCATGGGATTAAGCATGATTTTTTTTTGGTTTGGCATGAAACATGACATCAAGCATCATATTAAGACTTGTGAAACCTACCAACGTATAAAGGTGGACACTTCTAGACCTGCTGGGATGTTGCAGCCCCTTCCTATTCCGGACAAGCCTTGGTTTGACATTAGTATGGACTTTGTCACCGGCCTTCCAAAATCTCATTGTTTTGAGGTCATTTTTGTGGTGGTAGATAGACTCACTAAGTTTGTACACTTCATGCCCTTGTCACACCCTTTTACCGCTGCTAAGGTTGCTTTGGAGTTCATGAAAGGAGTGTTTAAATTGCGGGGTTTACCTCGTACCATTGTCGCTGATAGGGATGCTGCCTTCACTTTAGCGTTTTGGAGGGAGCTGTTCAAACTACAAGGTAATGAGCTTGCTATGTGTAAGGTTGAATTTATTCAACCATCTAATTGGCTTTATTCCGTGCCAAATTTGCTTGTAATTCAGCATTTAGTAACCCCGTATTAGGTGGGTTTGTTGTAAGGGTAGTGAGTGAGATAGAGTGAAGATTGCTCAAGAGTGTGCAAGAAAAGAGAGAGTCGCGGGCCGGGACTCGCGGGTGGACTCAGCGGCCGCAAGCCGCCGAGGAAGCTACACACGTGCCAAGCATCTTTGGAAGATGAACAGTCATGCTAGCTGGAGCACTACAGGACAAAACAGGACAATCGGCCATACGGTTATCTCGCGACTCGAACTCGCGACTTAGTCAAGCCACGAGGTCAAGCCGCGAGCCACCCCCGTTTTGTAAAACCCGACGTTTCACATTCCTCTTCCACTCCAATATAAATACCCCTTTTACTCACGATTGAGAGAGAGCTTCCAGAGAGAATTTTGAGAGAGAAACCCTAAAGAAAAACAAAATTGTTTCACACACAATCCCTACCTTAGAGTCTCTTCATACTCCTCAACTCTCTTCCTCTCCATTGTCAAATCCTTGAGAGGCTTTATACCAAACCTGGTTCTCACCATCATCATCACCGTGAGACAGTTGTTTGGAGTTAAGGGAAGCAGATTAGGAAGGAGCCAATCTTTATTGGTTGATACTATGGTTTAGTAGCGGAATCCGGGAAGCTAGAAAAGAAAAAGGTTCGGCGCAACCTCGTTGGAGCAAGAAGCTTGGAGGGCTTAGGTGCACTTTGGGTAGATTAGGCTTGGAGGGTCTATTGCTTTCCCTTGTATCCCAACCGTATTTTCTAGTGGATTGATTACCGCTTGGAGGGCGGCGGAGAGGTTTTTTGCCGAGGACTTGGTTTCCTCTTCGATAACACATCGCGTGTTGTCTTTGTGTTTGCATCTTCCTTCCTCTCTATCTTTGCCTTTATATTATCTGCTTTGATTTTATTATGTTATGGCTTAGATAGTGTTTATTCTATTTCACATTATAGCATATGTTAAGTTTCCGCACACTTGCTGTTTAACATATTGCTTGTGTTGGTTAAGTTAATTTTTGGGGGTCTAAACGTTCAAAAGTGTTTTGTACACGTTTTTGAACTTTCACTATGTCTTCTGCATATCATCCTCGGTCTGATGGCCAAACCGAGGTTGTGACTAGATGTTTGGAGCAGTATTTAAGAGCCTTTGTGGGGGGACAAGCCATCTACTTGGGCTTCTTGGTTATATTTGGCTGAGTATTGGTTTAATACCAATTACCATTCCTCTGCTAGGATGACTCCTTTCGAAGCCCTCTATGGCTATCCACCTCCTAGGGACTTGGACTATGTTCTTGGCACCACTCAAGTGGCTGCTGTGGATACCTTCCTTCATGACAGAACTACCCTCCTCACCCTTCTTAAGCAGAACTTAGTTGCAGCCCAAACAAGAATAAAGGCTCAGGCTGATCAGCACAGGTCTGACAAGTCTTTTCAGGAGGGTGATTGGGTCTACTTGAGGCTTCAACCTTACAGGCAATTGTCTCTCCGAACTAAAGGTTTTAACAAGCTCTCCCCCAAGTACTTTGGTCCTTTTCAGATTCTGCGGCTTGGTCATGTACCAACTATTGTGATCTCATCTCCTCAAGCTGCTGAGCTATTTTAAAGACCCATGACACCATTTTTGCTAGCCGACCTAAAATCCAAGCCTCTGAGTACATGTCTTATGGTACCAAGGGCACGACTTTCACTGAGTATGGTCCATATTGGCGCAACATTAGGAAACCATGTACGTTGCAACTTCTTAGTGCTTCAAAAATAGTCATTTGCACATATGAGGAGAGAGGAGCTAGGATCATTGGTGCAGTCACTTAAAAAAGCCGCGGCAGTGCATGAGGTTGTGGACCATAGTGGGAAAGTTTGCGAACTTATTGAGAAAACCACATGTGGAATGATATTTGGGCAAAGTAAAGATAATAGATTCCACTTGAAGGTGCTTATTAAGGAGGCCCTGACCTTGTAGGGGGCTTTCTAAATCTAGCTGATTATGTTCCTTACCTTGGGGCGCGCACTTGATCTACAGGTATTCATGTTTCTATCTATTCAACTTTATCAGAGTCTTAAATCTTTATGATTAGTTGAAGTGACCATGGCCAAAACCAATCCAATTGGTCTATTCTTTTTTGGGATAAAACCTGTCTATTATTATTATTATTATTATTATTATTATTAACTTATTTAGAAATATTAGATATGTTAGTCCCCACATCTTGAACCCACACTACTTACCATTGGTTATATATATATATATATATATATATATATATATATATATATTTTTTGAATGATATATTTTTCTATTTAAAATTTATAGTTGTGGTATATGAAAAATAAGACATGATTATGGTTTGTTTGAATTAAGGGAGAAATGAAGAATATAGTAGATTTGGCTTAAAATTAACTTATTTTCACTAAACTTTATTCTACTTCTCCTCCATCCAAATGAACTCTTAATAAAATTTAAGATTTTAATTCTCCGTAAAATCTTGCATAAGGACATGGCCAATGAAGTTCCTGTTTCACCTAAAAAAAATTAAATAAATAAATATAGTCCCCGTTTTCTTCTTTCTAGTATTTTATTGTTTTGGTCCCTTTCTCAACAATTCTTTTACTTTTTTTTTTCTTATATTAATACGTTACACTTTGATAAGTAATCAACTAATCTTATCTTCTACCACCCTATTCCACTTCCACAGGACTACATTATTTGCAATTGACAGAGCATATATATATATATATATATATATATATATATATATATGCCAACAACTGGTTCCATAAATTTGGGTCCATCCAGAAGTTTTAACTTGAATGCCAGACATATTAATGGAGTAAACAATACTACTAGTGCCATACGCTTTTCACATACTTTGTATTAACTATTCTATGTTGCAAATTGTGCTTAGATGTTTATTACTATTACGTAAACTCACGATTTTCTTTTTCATCACTTACAATTTGTCACGTAGGACAATTATGACAAAGTGTATAATATTAACATTATTGTAGAGTAAGTGATAATTCTTAAGAGAAAAAAAAAAAAAAAAAAAAAAAAAATTATTATGATTTCTAAGGCTACCATATCATAAGATAAAGATGATGTTTTTCCGTGTATTTTATATTTGAAAAATGCTAGAATCACAATTATTTGCACAAATTTTGCTACAATTTAACATGATAAGTAGTGAGCTATAAAGGAAAACTGGTAGGTTTAATCATTTAAGTAGGTCCACACTTCCACCATTTGCAACTCACCAGGTGATGAATTGTGCAAAAATTGTGTAAATTGTTATGCTCTAGCATGGTTCTTTATATTTCTACTTCTTTTATTATTGTTTTAAAATATGTAGTTGCATCCTTTCTAGAACACTAAGCTATCAACTTGGCCTATGTAATGGCTAACAGTACAGGATATAATCATCCACAGGTTGCAATATATATATACACACACACACACAAAAGCTAAAAAAGCAAAGCATAATAGAATGCGTCACGTGAACAAATCTTTTCGAATCACATATATAATAACCATTTGGTTTAGCGTTTTGGGTCCAAATTAAAAACATGTTTATTTTATCCAAAACGTAATTTTTACGTGTTTGGTGAAATATCAAGGCTATCATAATAGACATGATTTCAGGTGCATATGACACTTTAGCTGCTGCGATTGAATGGACCTTTTCTCAACTCTTGAGGTATCCATGAGTGATGAAACATGTACAGGAAGAGCTAGAACGTGTAGTTGGAATGAATAGAATGGTGGAGGAGACAGATTTGTTGAAATTACCATAATTGGATATGGTGGTGAAGGAAAGCTTAAGATTGCATCCTGTTGGACCATTACTTGTCCCACATGAATCCATGGGGGACATTGAGATCAATGGATATTATGTATCCAAGAAATCACGAATAATAATAATAAATTTTTGAGCTATTGGACAATATCCTTATGTGTGGTCTAATGATGTAGAAGAATTTTATCTAAAAAGGTTCATAAATAGAAATATAGACCTCAAAGGATGTGACTTCTAGCTTATCCCATTTGGGTCCAGTCACGAGGGTGCCCTAGATTGCATCTAGACCTTTACAACCGTTAAATATGTTCTAGCTTAATTATTGCATTGCTTTCATTGGGCACTCCCTTGTCGCATGTTGCCTAATGACTTGGACATGAGTGAGAAGTTTGGGCTATCAATGCAAAGAGCCAAGAACTTGTCTGCGATGCCAACTTATCGCCTACTTAGTTAAATTTGTAGGAGAATTACGATATAATCTTTAATTTTTTTTTACTTATTCAGATTTACTTTGCACTTGGTTTCGTTGTTCCAAATGAAGGGTTGGAAAAATTGTAGCACCAAATCAACTCAAGTTACCTTGAATAAAATCTAAATTTGCCTTGTCATAGGTTGCGAAGTTCTGCACGATATTTTTATTTAAAATAGAGTTGGTAAATTGTTAAAATATTTGGTAAATGCATTCCTAAAAATTGTAGCTTCAAAACATTTTTACTTTGAAATTATATCTCTTCAATATTAATGCTCAAATTATTTCTTCAAGAGACGTCTTCAATGTAAAACAATTTTACAATAGCACTGAATTTTTTCTTATAAAAAAATTCCCACATTTGGTTGCAAATCACATATGGAAATCAGATATCAAGTATCTAGATTCTCACTCAATGCTCTTATTAGGAATGTGGATTCCCTTTTAAAAAGGTGGGTATCCACATTCGTATGCTTACATAAAGTTACATTTTGTATAAACTGACAATTTTACCCATTCTCCCTACCTTTTAACCAATAGAAATAAAATAAAAAATTTTATTAAAAATTGACAATTTAAATAAAATTTTTTTATTATATATGTCATTTTAAAAATGTTTTACTAAAGTTCTATTGAATTTTCCATGACTTATATATATATATATATATATATATATATATATATATATATATATATATATATATATATATATATATATATATATATATATATATATTTTTGTTTCTCATAATTTATTTGAAGGAAGATATAAAAAAAGATTTTTTTTTTTTAAAAAAAGAAGGTTGCATTTACTAATCAAATGATATTTTAGAAAAAATAAATAATTATGATAAGATTTTTGGAAATAATCCAAATATAAGCACCTCATATTCTCAAAATTTTATTAGTTTCCAAATCAAACCAAACAAAGAAATAGTTACATTTTTAAACATCTAGATTGCTAGACATCACATTCTCAGAAACCTAAATGTTGGGATTAACGTAGATTCCCCGTATCAAACGCCACCTTAATCTTAACAGTTAGCAATGTTACACCGCACCAAGTCTAACATGTTGGAGTCTAAATTCAGTCATAATGATCTTTGTACAATCTTAATTTTTATTGATTAGGTTCACCCTAATTAGAATTAATTTTTAAAACTATGGAGAAAAATAAATATTTTACTAAATAAAAAAAATTCTACATTATCTCTTAGGATTATCCCATGTTCACTTGTCCACAATTATTTACCATTTAAAACAATGAGAATTAAGCTTTATGTCGATATTTAATTAATCATTCAAGTACCAATTAAACTTAACCAAATTTAATCCCATGCATGCTTATTTTAATACCATCCTTGATCAAAACCATAATTTTAATTAAGGAAAAAAGTAAAAAACTATCATGCCCTTAAATTCTATTTTGACCTATTATTATTTGAATTTTAACTTCAAAATCTGTAAAATGGCTTTTATTTTAAAAATTAAATTGCTCAAAAATGGCATTCTAATAATTGCGAAAGTAGCATCACTAAATGTATATAATCTACGTGATATGGCTAAAACAAGTTATACTATACACAACATACTTTCTTAAGTAATGTGGAACAATTACCTTTTTTTTAGAAATACACGCATACAAGGGAGATAGAAAGAGGGTCTAATACAAAGGCACACTACAATTTCACTCAAAAATTACGATAACTTTTAAGAGAGAGTGAGGCAAGTTATACTATACACAACGTACTCTCTTAAGTAATGTGGGACAATTATCCTTTTTTTTTTAGAAACAAACACACACACACAAGAGAGAGGAAAATAGATTCTAACACAAAGGCATATCACAACTCCACTCAAAAGCCAACAATGCATATTGACACTAAATTATTGTAATTGAATGTATTTATGTTCTTTGTTCCATAGTTGTTTCAATGTCAAATTAAAAAAAAAAAAAAAAAAAAAAAAAAAAAAAAACTAAAATAGTCAAATAAAATGGCCAACTACAATCTTGAAACACCTTATGCTTTAAGAATTGTGAGGCCTTGATCGTCAGCAGCGTCTCTGATATTGCGTGTTTTTTTTTTTTTTTTTTTTTTTTCCTTTGATAGACCCTTCCAAACCATCACGTTCTCGGTGAAGTTGTAGTCATTGCAAAATTTCCCAAGTGCTCGTTTCGACAGCGTTCGAAAAGATTAGTACATTCCTCACTAACAAGTTGGTAGCATTCAAGTGAGCTTGGTCTAGGTATGCCCTTGTCTTAATGATGGCCCCATCAACTACCATGAATTTTCTTAGATCATCCAAAGTTTGTCATATCTTGAATGGCTTTGGGGCTGGGTCTCCACCTCGGAGGCATTGTATAAGTTTGGGTTGGGGTAGTAGGGGTAGGGGTATGGTTTTTAGACTCGAACTGTTCATAGAACTGTAAAAGAAAGAAATTCAAGGTTTTTATGGTTAGATTGGTGTCTAATTGAGGTTGGACTGTGATAATGTCATAATTAATTTAAAAAATGCAACATAATATAACAAATTTGTAAAAATGAGTAATTTTGATTTAAAAGAACAAGATTATAGAGAAATTAAATAATTTTCAAGTACATTTTCATAACTTATATTAAAAAAAAAATACAACACAAAAAAATAAAAGTATAATTACACTTAATCCTTCAAATATAAAAATATTAGTTTTTTAGATTCATAAAATAATACTTAAAACAATAAAATAATTTTGATTTTTTACATATAATAATGTTAAGTATATTAATCACAATAAAATATTTATAATTTTAATTATATATCAAAAAATATATTTTATAGTCAGACTCTTAGATTTTTTTTTTTTTAATATATCTAAATTTTCGAAACTTAAGTTAAAAGTAATATGCCTTTGTTTTATTACATAAGAAGCTTAGTTTTCAGGTTCTATTCCTACCATTTGAAACTTTAACTTATTTTTTCAAATATTGAGCTTGTTTTGAACCATGTCCAGTCCTAGAAGCCAGACGGTTCACCCATGATTCGAGTGGTTCACGAACTTTAGTGTAATGTTCAGTTTTTGGTGCAAAAAAAAATGTCTTTAAGCTGGTTCCTGGTTAACCCGATTAGACTAGGCAGTCTAGTTTGGGTCTAAAAACCATGGGTAGGGGGTAGGGTGAAGGAAAGATAAAAGAATGTGGTTTCTTTTTTCCTTTTTTTGGGTTTTTGCTCTCTCTCATAAGATTAAATGGGTTTTAGGAGTGCAAAGTAGGGTGGCAGGGCGGTCCAGTTTGGATCTAAAAACCATGGGTAGGGGTAGAGTTGAAGGAAAGAGGAAAGATTGTGGTTTCTTTTCTTTTTTTCTTGGGTTTTTGATCTCTCTCATAAGATTAAATGGGCTGTAAGAGTGTAGGGTAGGGTGACTAATCTAAGGCTAAGAGATTTATACTTAGTTTCCTCCAATATTTTAATAATTTTTTTGGTGAAAATTTGAAATCTTTATGTTCTATTTGTTTCACTCGTAAAAATTTCAGGTGTTTGGCAAATATGTAAAGTTTTTTAATCACAAACCACCAAAATCAATGCTGGATGAGTGGCTCTGATTACCATATTGGAGGCTTCGGCAATTAGACCGCCAACACTAGCCATTGAATTGATGACCCCACCAGAAGGATGGAGAGCCACTAATGTTTTTGTAAAATGTTTTACTAAGTTTTTAAAGGTAAAACATTTTACAATGAAATTTATAGTCAATGGAAAATAGTTTTAGGTTTGACAAACTTTTACAGAGAATAAATACAGTAAAATGCTGAAAATATTTTTCATAAAATATTTTACAACAAATCAAATGGGTGTTCTGCATTATAGACAAAATAAAAAGATTATAAGAGTGTTGCAATGATTTGATCATACTGTATGTGTTTACAAATTTAAAAACTGCATAATATAGTGATTGATATTAGATAAATGTCTCATACCCACTAAAGCATGCAAATATCATTTTGATAAATTAAAAATGAAAATATTTTTCAAATATTATTTATTTTTATATTATTTATTGTGTATCATTAAATTTATATTTTATTAGACTTTGTTTCAACTTCTGCAAAAACTACTAAATTTGAGGAAGAATAACAGATTTCAAATAAATTATTTCTCATATAAATCTTAGAAAAATAACATCAATGAAATTTTATTATACTTAAAAAATTAATGCACCACTTAAACTAATTAATATTAAAGAAAATAAATGTATTTATCCATCCTATTAGTAATCTTTTAGGTTACATAGAATCATAGATAAGTTATACATATATATATATATATATATATATATGTGTGTGTGTGTGTGTGTGTGTGTAAAATTTACAAAATGTAAATGATTAAGATTAATTTAGTAAATTCAAAAAAAATTAATTTTTAATTTAGAAACAAAAACACATACACAAGGTAGAGGGAATAATGTTTTAATACAAAGATACACCATGAATTCCACTCAAAAGTCATGACAACTTTTTAAGGGAGAAAGGGATAAGTTATATTATATACAACATATTCTCTTAAGCAATGTAAGACATTTACCTTCCTTTTTAACCCCTTTTTTAGAGACAAAAAAACACACACACAATTGAGTGGGAATGAGATTCTAATACAAATGTACACCACAAACTCTACTTAAAAGCTATGGTGACATTATACTATACTTAACACACCCTCTTAAGTAATATGGGACAATTAAATTTTTTTTGAAGAAAAAAAACACACAGACAAGAGAGAGAGAAAATGAGGTTTTAATACAAAAGTAAAATACAAATTGCACTCAAAAGTCATGGTACATTTTTATTCATTTGTTGGTATTCTTTTCTTCTTGTTGTTATGGCTATTTTGGCTGCTATTATTGTCATTTGGACTTTTAATTTTTTGTTTAATGGGTTAAGAATATTTGTGGGACCAAGATTATATTTTTTGAACCCAAATCTTTAGGATTCTCAAATTAAGGTGTTCAATATTTTCTATTAGGGTGGTTAAGATAGATTAGTTTAAAAATAATTATGTATATAATTATTATTTTTCTGCAAATATATATATATATATATATATATATATATATATATATATATATATTTCTTTTGAAAACTAATGTGTTCAGTTGAACACCTTGAACTCAATGTGTAGCCGCCCCTGGCATGATAGTTGGTGATTAATGCCATTGGAAAAAATACAAAAGCTTTGGAGGTATACTAAGGCCTATACATGGTGCGGTGCGACCTGTGGATGGCCTAATTATTTTCTCCTCATAAGGTTTAGTCTCACATTGAATCTTTGGTAACGTGACTCTTGTGTGCTTGTGTCTCTAAAGTGGAGTGTGTGTATATGAGTCCCTTTTTCTTATTTTTATTTTAAGAATCGCTACCAACCATTGGTTTTGTATTAGATGTGACTGGTCACCTAAAGGTATAATTTATTTTAGGTTACCTAATTAAATAAACCAAGTTTCAAGGGTTCATTAACTAAAGCAAACCAAAAAAGTCTTGAACCAAAGATCTTAAACTCGGAAGTTTGGTTACGTGTGGAGAAGGCGTTAGACACCCCACAACGCCTATCCGAAGATAATACCTAATTTTAATTCATTTCAAACATTATATTTTTGTGAAGAAATAGAATACCTAGCATTTTGAAAATTTTAAAAGGTTATTCTTTTTTCTTTTTTTTTTTTTTTTTTTTGCAAATAATATACATATATACATGTGAGTAAATATTTACATATAGCTAACATGTGAATATTAACTCTAAAGAATATTTACAATCAAGACATGTGAGGTATACACATAAGTTGCATGAGAGAGAACATTCAAAACATGTGAATAGAATATTTAATATATATATATATATATATATATATATATATATATATATATATAGCATGCAAGAACTAGCTATCATAAGTAGGCAAGCTAATAACTCAACAAAGAGAGATGGAGTTGGAAGAATAGGACTTTGTTATCATCCACATTTTTCTCATTTTCATCATGCAAAAAAGATGACAAATAAAGCTCATTAGTGCCTGTAAGGTTGAATTTAATCAACCATCTTATTGGCTTTATTCCGTGCCAAATTTGCTTATAATTTAGCAATTAGTAACTCTGTGTTTAGATGGGATTCATGTATGGGTAGTGTGTGAAAGAGTGTGAAGAAATGCTCAAGATCACTGCAGATGAAAGCGGGGGACTCGCGGCTGGATCTCACGGATGGCTTGCGGCTTGCAAGCCGCCAGATGATGCACACGAGTAAAGCATGCAGAGAAGCTGAACCGTCATGTTGGCTATACCACTACAGGACAAAAAGTCCAGACCGACCATTTAGTTAGCTCGTGGCTCGGACTAGCGGCTTAGTTATGTCATAAGACCAAGTCGCCAGTCCACTCTGTTAATAAAAAAATGACCATTCGCATTCCTTTTTCACTCCAGTATAAATACCCCTTATACCCACGAAATATTGAGAGCTTCCAGAGAGAATTTTGAGAGAGAAACCCTAGAGAAAAACAAGATTAACTCATCCACAATCTTTACATAGTGACTCTTTAAATTCCTTAACTCTCACTCTCTCCATTGTTATATCCTTGATAGGTATATTAACCAAAACCTCTTCTCATTATACCCATATTTGTGAGAAGGCTATTTGGTGCTTGGGAAGCGATTAGGAAGGGACCAATTCAAAATGGTTGATGCTATAGGTTATAGCGGAATCCGGTAAGCTAAAGAAGACAAAGGTTCAACATAACCTCGTTTGAGCAAAAAGCTTAGAGGGTCTTTTGTTATTTATGTATCCTAACTTCATTCTTTAGTGGATTATTTACCACTTGGAGGGCGGCGGAGAGGTTTTACATCAAGAGTTTCGGTTTCCTTTTTGATAACACATCATTGTGTTGTCTTTATGTTTGCATCTCTCTTCCCTTAACCTTCGCCATTTAATTTCTGTTGTGGATGTGATTTTATTTGGTTTAGATTGTTTACCAATTCTATTATAAGCTTATGTTTATTTTCCGCACATATGTTGTTTGATATTTAGCTTGAAATGGTAATTTATAAATTGGGGGTTTAAATGTTCAAGGTATTTTATACACTATTTGAACATTCAGTATCAAAGAAAATGATAGGAACAATGTAAGTTTATAGGGTGTTCAAAGACTCATGAGAAATGAGCCATGGACATGAATCCTTAGCTATAGCTATTCTAAGCAAAGGCTCAAAATTAAAATGTATGAAGAAAATTAAATGTCAACTTTTATTAGTTTAGAAAAGCACAAATTTTTATTTTTTTTTAGAAAAAGTTTTATTGAGAGGTTTTTGAGAAAATTTTTTTAAAAAAAAAAAATCCTTTTTTATTTAACGTGGTAGAAGAATTATTTAAAAAAAAAAAAAAAAAAAAACACACACACACACAATTTTCGGATTTAAAAAAAGAAGAAAAAGATTTTTGAAACATTTTCTTTAAAAAAAAACATTTTTTAACGTGATAAAAACACTTTTTCTTTGAAAGATATATATATATATATATATATATATATATATATATATATATATTTTAAAAAGAAGGGAGAAAACATTTCCTTGAAGGGAAATTTAACGAGGTAAAACACATTTTTTGAAAGCATAGATTTTTTTTTTTTTTTTTTTTTTTGAAGAAACATCATTTTGAAACCACTTTTTTTAATATGTTGGAAAAACATTTTTGAATACATATTAATTTCAAATTTCCCTTTTTTAAAAGGATTTTTTTTTTTTTGAAAACTCTTTAAAAAAAAGGTTTTTTTTAATTTTTTTTTTAGAAAAGCATATTTTTTTAGAAAACTCTCTTTTTTATTTGAAAGACTTCATTTCTGAGAAAAATGTTGGAAAAGATTTTTAAAAAGCATTTCCTTAGGATAGTGTGTAGAGGAGTAGTTTTATACAAGCACATTTATTTTATGGCAACATTAATGATGATGAATGTAAATAGACAACAATAATAATTAAAGTTCAAAAAATAAATGGCAAGGAAAGTAAAGTGCAGAAATTTAAATGACATAAAAGTAAAGAGCTGAAATATTGTTAAGGTTGATTAAAAAGTTTTATTTTTATGTCCCCCTTAAATAGATTTTAATCTCTTTCAAGCCTCATGGGTTCTTCATCATAAAGAAACAAGAGTTCTAAGTCATCAATCATTCTTATGAGACATACCCATATTGTGCTCTATTTGAGGTTTAAAAGCCATTTAAGAATAATGAAATAGAACATCATTTTTTATTTAGGTGTCTAGGTATAGTGTGTGTGTGTGAAAGAAAGTAAAGGGGGAAAGAGATTGTGCAAGAAATTAAAGGGATTACATAAATTAAAAGGGGAGGGGGATTACTTGGAAATATAAAATGGATGACATAAATTAAAAGGGAAAGGGGATTTTCTTGGAAAATAAAAAGGATGACATAAATTAAAAGGGAAGCAAGAATAGTAAAAATGATTAATCCAATACCTCATTGTTTTGGGAAGGTTCATTGAAGGATTATTAAAACGCCACCGTGTTAGGTTCTAAAAGTTTAGAACAATTGGTAAACCATGAACACAAACTTGTCTAGATATAGATTTCTAAATCTATAGGTATAATTAGACAATGCTCAAGGTGTTGCAATTTAGAATACAAGAAAAAGGAAGTTACAAGTTTGACCGATCGAGACATGGATCTGTAGTATTTAATTAAGGTCCAACAGCCCATTAATCCCATTAAATGATTACGGTTTCTAATCTAATTCTGCTAGTGTTTAAAGGAAACCTTAAGGCACATTTTGGAATGATTTTGGAGGTACTCTTTTGAGATCTAAAAGATACTGTGCCTTCTTCTTTCAAGGTCACTACCAAAATTCCATCTACACATTATTAGAACCAGTAGATCCGAAGTTACTGCAATAAGATCATACATAGCTGATGATTTAAAATTTTGAGTAGGATCTCAGAGTTACAAACGTGAGTGTTTGTGTGCGACAAATTAAGATAGAAGAGTCTGTAGATTCAGAGTTGCACATGGTCGTGTAAGTAAGTACTACAAGAGATAACTTTAGATTTATGGAAAAAATCTATTGTAAATCTTCCATTTTATCATAGTGAATTTGTGGCCTTGAAGATAGACTAGGTTAAATCCTCCCTAGGCTTTTTACCTTGAATTTGTTAGTTTCATTGGTTTTTCTGGATAATCATATCGCTTGTCTTCTTTACTTTTCCGCACTTTGTAATATGATTGTTTGTATTTAACCTAGATCTCATAATAAACCTAAATATCAACTTAGTTAATTAATTAGGTTCAATAGTCCAAGTATACAAGGGTCTAAACAAAACAAACACACCGTTTGGTTAAGTGATCATGCGTGTCTTACAATTGCCTCTGTAAAACGCTGCTTCAAATCTGCATTGATGATCTTCTCGAAAAAAAAAAAAAAAAAAAAAGAAAAAAAAAAAAAAACAGCACTGATAATATAACAAGTGTCTTACCACAAGATTTGACCAATATAAGTGGAGTGGTAGGTGATACTTACACCCGCCAACTCCATTGTTCATTGGTCATCCTTTCAGCCACTCTTATTTCTCTCCTCTCAAATTTTGGCTTCTTCCTATTTCTCTCTTCACTTCACTTTCAAATATTACTCCCACTATTTGCTCCTTTCCTTACACGAAATCAATATATTTCCTTTAATCTTATAAGTAGTTGTACCTGAAAAAAATAAAAAAAAAAAAAAGAAGGAAAAACTTTGTGTTGACTTTTGTTAGCAGTTTATTTTAATCAATGATATTATAAGAACACGGGTAATATTTTCCTCATAGGAATGACAAGCAGTTTAAAAATTCTCTATTTTTGTGTCTCTTTTTCTATTACGAATTCCTGATTACTTTTGTGGGCGTTCAGGTGAGTTCAAAACTTTGGCTTGTGAGTGCACACACAAAGAGATCTTTTTCTTTAAGATGTTATTTTCCCTCATTTAAATGAGTTTGTTAATGAGTTATAGGCACATTATCTATATGGTACAAGTAAGTCAAGATTCTAATAGTAGTACACTTGAAAAATGCTGTAGATTTCTCCCTATGATGTGCAACATCTTTAAAAAACTTATTATGCATATTCGTTTATAGATAATGGAGAGTTATCAATGAAAATGTACCTTTGCAAGGTCATTAGTTTTAGGACAAATACTTGGGAGTTTTCCGTTTCCAATTATTCATTCTTTTTTGGAGTTAATCATTTACTTTAATCAAAGTGATCTATTGGGTTGCCCCTTTTCTTCATACATTCCTACCTTTTAGAGGATGAAAAAAAAATGATGAAAAGGATAGTAGGTGAACCCATAGGTTTGTTGATATGTGGAAGATTTTATTCACCACTGTTAATAATAAAAGAAACTGAAGTCACTGCAATACAGGTGTATTGTCACTTGTGAATATATATGTTGTGACAGCTTTTTCTATTTCTCATAAAATTGATATCAAAACTTTTCTAAAATAGATTATTAACAATTTTTCAAAGAACATCCATTAGCATGACCCCTATTTATATATAGAAGAGTGTTTGTCTAATACTCCCAATAAGTGAGGAATCAATGGAGAGAAATTGACTATGAGTGAAGGGGATGTGGTCCATATATATATATATATATATATATATATTTTTTTTTTTTTTTTTTTTTTTTTTTTTTGAGAGAGTGCATATTTTAGTATAAAGTGACAAAAAAACTTTTGACTTTTTGAAGTTATTTTGTTTCTATCATAAAATATACAGTGTAATATCTTATTTCATGTATCTTAGAATGTCCTTTTAAAATTAAACAACGTGGCTACTTATTAGTATCACCAAACAACATTACAACTTCAAAAAACCTACTTATTTTCTTCGTTAAAACCTTCTCTTTCACCCACCTTTGCAGAATCCCATTAATGCCTACTACTTTGAAGAATCTCGAACAACACCCCCCACAAAGATTTTAGCAAAAACCATTGGCTTGCTGGATAAATGTCATCTCAGATCTGCTGGTTACAACTTACAATTCTCCTAATTGCGGTGGATCGTTAGCTCTGTTTGTTAAAAAAATTGATACCTGCTAGTATGACAGATTAAAAAAAAGGGTAATATCATTAATAAGTTTAGACGTAGATAAGAATTAGTTAAAACTTACCAACTTAACATCTATTAAAATAATTGTCTTTTATTTTTATTTTTATTATATATAACTTTACTCATGTATAAAAACAGGAACTTATTATCCATGATCTATGATTATGCCAAGTAGCTCATTACTACAAAATTTCTTCATTTTGCCTTCCACATAATCAAAAATTTTTTCTTTATGTGAAAGAATTACAAATATCTTGCGTTAATGGATAGATCTGTTATCTGTAGATTGCATTCATTTTTTTCTTTTTTTTTTTTTTTTTTGGGCAATAATTAATTTTTTCCATGTAGAGAGAGAGAGTACATGTGTAAAATGATTGAAATAGAGTACAATGATTGAAATTATTTAATAGATTTTTTATTTCCTCCTTTTACTCGACTGATTGGCCACCACGAAAAAAGGGGTCGGTAAAAATTAAAAAATAAATCTTAAAGTTAAAAGACAGTAGTGGATTATGACTTACGAGGAAAGTTTGCATACAATTGTTCTAACATACATCCTCCTATATATGTTACTTATACGAAACTCAAAGCCAATAATTTACCAAGAAAGAAACTCAAGCCAATACTATTGGTCTCAGTCACCTCTGATTTTTGTGCACGAAATTGACACGTGTTCAGTTTGCATCTGTTTATTTTTTGTCTGAGGAGTATCCGATCCTCCCCCAACAGGTGAGGTCCACATACTTTTGGCGATAAGAAGTGGTAGTCCGAGTCATTTTGTATTTGTCCGTGTGAGACTAGTGGGAACTTCCCATTATTGATTAAACTTTACACGTTTATCATTCGAATCTCATTTCAAAATCTTGTGTAAAAAATATATATATGGCAAAATTTCTCACCAAATTAGTTTGAAAATATGTTATTAAATTTTTTGTTTTTACCTTTTTATTAGTTGTAAATTAAAAAAAAAAAAATTATAATCGTTAGATTGTATATTCTTAATATATATGTCACATTTCATCCAAATCAGATGTTAATTAATATTCAATCAACAAACTTATTTTTTTAAACATAATTTTAGATTATAAAAACTTAAAATTTAAACATTTAATTGATGATATAACTATTGATATTTGATCTTCTTGAAATTTTATAAGCACGAATAATACAATAAGAATATGCAATCTAACATATAAATTTTCAAAATTCACTTTATTGGACGTAATTTGAAGAGTTTACCTTCAAAATTAGTTTGGAGAGAAACTATTTGAAAAAAGTGGTATCATCTTATGATTGTTTGGATTTTCTGCTCTCAAAAGTTTATAAATAATCCCCAACACCTTCCAATCTCCAACTCAGCAAAAAATCCCTTCCAGTCTCCAACATTCTAGCCTTTCCTTAGCCAACTCAATTTCCAAAATGTTTGCACTAACATTAGCCATTTTCCTGCTACTCCTTGGATCCATCATCTGGACATTCATGCACAAAAAAGGACGTAAACTAGTACTCCCACCGGGTCCCCGGTCTTTTCCCATTATTGGTAATTTTTACATGTTGGGTTACTTGGGTAGCCTCCCACATCGTGCTCTCGAAAACTTAGCCAAAAAATACGGACCCATCATGTCATTGCGGCTTGGCCATGTCCCAACTATTGTGGTCTCATCTTCCCAAACTGCTGAACTAATTTTAAGGACCCATGACGCCGTTTTTGCCAGCCGACCTATATTCCAAGCCTCCAAGATCATTGGCATGTCCAAAGGTATTGCTTTCTCCGAGTATGGTCCATATTGGCGCAGCCTTAGGAAACTCGTTGCGTCGCAGCTTCTGAGTGCTTCAAAAATAGAGTCATTTGCACCTATGAGGAAGGAGCTGGTAGGATCATTGGTACAGTCACTGAAAAAGGCTGCGGTAGCTCATGAGGTTGTGGACCTTAGTGAGAAAGTGGGCAAACTCGTTGAGGAATCAACGCGTAGAATGGTATTTGGTCGAAGCCATTATCATAGATTCGACTTGAAGGCACTTATTGACGAGACCTTTAACATGATGGGGGCTTTCAATCTAGCAGATTATGTTCCTTACCTTGGGGCACTTGATCTACAGGTATATTTCAATGTTTTTATCTTTTCAACTTTATTCTCCCTTTGATAAACTTAGCCATTGATTTAATTTCCTTTTTCTTTTTTTTATAAAATTTTTGGAGAATCTAAAAACAGTCGATTTTTCTTTTACATTTCATGCCTATTTCTTCGTCCACCTAGTAATGTTGTTGGCCCAAAAGTGTCTCAGTAGCGGTTAAAACTTCACAGTAAATGCCAAAACATCAGTAGCGGTTATACTAAGTCTTTAATTTTTATGAGTTGATTAATTGTGAGTTTTGGTTAACTCAATTAATAAATTGTAAGATACATGGTTTTAACACTTCTATTACTACAATTTATAATTTTTCTTCTTTCTAGTATTTTCTTGTTTTTTCTAGTATTTTCTTGTTTTAATCTCATCCTCAGCACTTCTCTTACTACTATTTATTTTATTTGTTCCTTATTGATAATTAATTAACTAATCTTCCCCACACCTTACTCCTCATTGACAGACAATATTTGCAATTAATAGCGCGTAAGATTTTCTATGGTCATAAATACCTTCAATGTATTAGTTACTTTATAAATACAAATTTCTTATGAATGGGTGGGAGTTTCACACATACACTTAAAAAAAAAAAAAAAAAAAACATTTAAATTAGGTTAGAATGAGATTTCTATCATAAATACAAATATAAATATATATATATATATATATATATATATATATTTATATATTTATATATTTCATAACACTTTTACAATAAACTAAGTTGGTAGCATATCATAGATCAAAATAAAATAAAATAAAAATAAAAACGATTATATATTATGGCCCACCACACCTCAAAACAAAGCTTATTGTTAAATTTTTGTCCTACCATTTACTTTCTCTACAACGCATATATCCCAACATCTGGTTCAATAATTTTGGGTCCATCCACAAGTTTTAGCTGTTGTGCCATGCATGTATACGGAGTAAATGAGTATTCTTGGGGAAAAAAAAAAAAAAAAACCATAATGACCCTACCGTATTTAAAGATGAGCATACTGTTTTTCGGTCATGTTAGAGTTATGGCAATAGTTATTGCAGAAAAATTTTGTTCCTTGGCCCTCCCTTGCCCACTCTATATGCCACATTGGTATGTAATGTTATAGATGAAAAATTTTAAGATATAAATTTTATGCCTCAATTTTAACGTGGTTGACTATAAGTAGTAGAAAAAGAAATGCAACAGCTCAAGAAAAAATGCTAGTTACATCTTTATTTTATCTTAAATAATATTTGATGGACATGAAATTTGGTATTTATATTAAATTTATTAAGTGGTGTATTTCGTACCAATAAGTGTTATATATCTATAAAATCATATTGTATGTATATGTAACATACAAAAAATGAAATTTAAAGTGTGTTTGGATACCGCTTATTTTGCTGAAAACTAAAAACTTATTACTGAAAACAATAAAAAAATAATTTTTGGATTACTGTTCACTCCTCCAAACACTGTACATTGGCTTTAATGCACTGTTCATATCCCATGAATAGTGTAAGAGGCACTAGTCAAAAAAAAAAAAAAAAAAAAAAAAAAAAAAAAAAAAGCAAAAACATAGATGCGTGAGTTTTCATCTCTATCCAAATGGATACTTAATCCTTTGATAAAAGGCATAGTGATTAATCCTTGATAATCTAGGAATTTTTTAACAAAAAGGGTATAAGTAAAAATGTAATCAAATGGTAAATCTATAAAGATTGTCATCTAATAAAAAATTATTAAGTGGTGTAATATTACTTCACCTTACACTATATATATATATATATATATTTTAACCCTAAAGAAGCTTATCTAATTTTAACCCTTAAATAAACTAACGTTTTCTTTTCACTTTAAACCTTGTTATATTTGGGTTCTCAAAAATGGTATTGTTTACTTAGTTTTCTAACCATTCATTACCCTCAGGGATTGACACCGCGCATTAAGAAAGTTGCCAAGTCTCTTGATGTAGTATTTGAGAACATTATCCAGGAGCATGAACAAATTCCTAGTGGCCCACAAAGTTGTGAAAAGGACTTTATGGACATGTTACTTTCTTTGATGAATCAACCCTTGAATCCCTCTGATGAGAATTCAATTAAAATTGATCGAAGAGTTATCAAGGGTATCTTTATAGACTTGATTACGGCTACATATGACTCTTCAGTTTTTAGCGTTGAATGGACCATTTCTGAACTCTTGAGGCATCCACGGATAATGAAACTTGTACAGGATGAGCTAGAACGTGTAATTGGAATGAATAGGATGGTGGAGGAAACAGATTTAGCAAATTTAACTTACTTGAGTATGGTGATTAAGGAAAGCTTCAGACTACATCCTGTTGCACCATTTCTAATCCCACGTGAATCAATGGAGGACATTGAGATTAGTGGATATTACATACCCAAGAAATCACTAGTAATAATAAATTCTTGGGCTATTGGACGAGATCCTTATGTGTGGTCGGATAATGTGGAAGAATTTTACCCTGAAAGGTTTATAAATAATAATATAGATCTCAAGGGACGTGACTTCCAGCTTATACCATTTGGATCCGGTCGCAGAGGCTGCCCTGGATTACAATTAGGGCTTACAACTGTCACTTATGTTCTCGCTCAGTTGCTGCATTGTTTTGATTGGGTGCTCCCTAATGGCATGTTGCCTAATGACTTGGACATGAGTGAGAAGTTTGGGCTATCAATGCCAAGAGCCAAGCACTTACTCGCGATGCCAACCTATCGCCTACCCGGTTAAACTTGTAAGATAATTATCATTTAATCTTTAAAGTAGTTTTCTTAATTATACTTGATGTATTTTAATGGGAGGTTTTCATCTATCTTTTTTATTTTAGGTCAAACTAAAAGGTTCCATAAGAAGAGTTGAAGACATTGCAACACCAAGTTATTTTATGTTAACCTCAAATAAAATATTAGCCTACCTTGTTTATTGGTTTCAAATGTACTGTGTCCTTCTAAAAATTAAATGTCATAGCTCACAACTTGGAGACTTTTACTAAATGTTTAAAATAAGTACTAGTCGTTAAGATTTTTAGCGACAAGTACCTTTTTACAAGTATCTCGTTGGTGTGCAATATATATAAAAAACTGATTATGGATGTTTATTTATAAATAATGTCAACACCAAATTTTGGCACTCATCCGCCAACCACTAGAATGCTTCACTTGGTTATCAAAGCAACATATTCAACACCAGGCAAAGGAGCATTTCTCACTTGCTCCTGATCTTTTACAATTAATGAAAACACTTTGTTCATGGGGATATAGAGGATCCTTTGTTCATGGGGATAGAGGATCCATAAGAAGTATCTGTCCTAATAACAAATGAAAAGCACTCGTTCAACCCATGAGAAACCTCATGATGCATTCTTGTTGCTACTACTCAAATATGGGGCAATTGGTTCGCTTGATGTTACAACTTACATTCAGTGACTGGAGCCAGGAATTTTTTTAAGAGAGACCAACCTTTGAAATATATTCGGCGGACTTCATCATGCTGATTAACGGAATTTTTTTACATATTACTCGTTATAATACAAGATCATCTTTTGAGGAAACAATATATGTTTACTTAACATATTTGAACTTTTCAATAATATTAACAATTGGTAAACCACTGAGTTGCAAACTTGACAGTGCTAAAAGTTTTAAGATCATTTACATATTGGAGTTGCTAGATCCTTATAGAAGCTCTATGCCAAAGAAACAAAAGAATTACAAATTTTAAAGGGCATTTGAAGCACTCAGAATATTCACTATCTTGTTAACTATCAAAAGACCTTTCAACAATAATATTAGCTATAACAAAGCATTTAGCTTTTCCAACTACAAAGACATCAACACAATCAACACTATTTCAAGTGAATCAACAAATTTAATATCTGCATCCAACTTTGAGTTATAATTGTGAATATATATATATATATATATATATATGTATGTATGCTATAAATTTCACTACTTATTTTCAACTTCGTTTTTCTCTTTTTAAACTTTTATTCTCTTTATTCTCAAAAAAAAAAAAAAAAAAAAAAAAATTCATTTCTCTATTATTTCACATCCACTTTTATACTTAACTTCTCCAACCTTTCTCCTTCCTCTTTATCTCATTATCTTTCTACTACTCTTACTTTACCATTAAACTTCCTTCATCATTTTTTCCTTCTTATATTTTGACTATTCTTCTCCCCATCTTGTTTTGTATAAATTTGATATAATTTCTTCCATTCAATTCATCTTTTTTCCACACAAAAACTGTGAGTACTCTCTCCCTCAGTGGATTTTTGTTCTTTCTTATAACTCTCATTTAGATTGATGGTTTTTTTATTTATTTAATTTTAATATGTGTTTTGATGTTGTGTTTTATAAATTTCCCATAAAAAATCCCCCTTATAACTTTGGTTTGGATTAATACTTGGTTTCTTTTGGAAATAAGAATTTGAGTTTATATCAAAACAAAATCTACATGACTACTAATTCGAATGTGCATACCAATTGTTTGAGTAATAAATTATTATAAAGTCTATATTTTATTCCTACAGTTTCATTTTAAATTTGGATAAGATAATATTATAGTTTTGTGATGAGTTTTGATTATCATGATGATCTTTTTATTCCTTAAGAGTTACGAGATGAGAAATTTGAATAATAAATTTGAAACTTATAATGTTTAGTTGTATATTAGACAAACGTAACTTACTATAACAGAAGTTAGAAGAATATTAATCACCTTAAAAAAATATTAGTCAAAACACAGAAAATAAAAGAATGACATATTTGTATATATATATATATATATATATATATATTATATATATATATTCCTTTTCTTTTTAAAAGAAAATACTTAAAGTAATTGTTACTTTTTATATAATACACCTCATTACATAATATTTATATGTTCCCAGGTGTTGATGTCCATTTTTGCAAATTCATATCTAAAAGCCCATGAGAAAGAAAGCCCAATAAGAAGCAAGAGTCAAAAGCCCATACGGAGGAAAGCCTAATGAAAAGCAAGACCCAAAGTATATATTTGAGAATATGCTAACCCATGTAAACTAACATTTGCTTGATGGGTGTTTTCTTTGGGATTTAGATTTGTTTATATGCAGGAAGTAAAAAAATATTTTTACAATAAAAATGAAAAGTAGTCATTCATGTTAAAAAAAAGTGCAGAAAACTTTACTGCACAGCAGAAAAAGTTACTACACATCGAAAAAGTCAGCCCTATGGCAAAAACTGGAGAAAAGTTCCTTCAAGGGTAGAAACAGAGGATAAGCCCACTTTACAGCGTCTTCCCTTGGACATTGGACTTAACGTTTGTGCACAAACTAGCAGCGGCATAATGGTACTTTGAAGCTCATTCCGCAAAAAGCCAAATTCAACTTCCTTCTTAGAAAAAACCTAGACTAAGCGTTGTCCAATAATATCATGACGCATGTCTAAGGTACAAGATACGTAAAGAGAACTCTCGACATTTTTGGCAACTTCACTATGGATTTGGGATCAAGATGGGGAGAATGAGATATTACTCCTCTACAAACATGTTTTCAAGTTCTTACCAAAGCGAACGTGATGTTCTTAAACCGTCCAATCTATACCCTAAGGAAAGTATCCAAAATGTCACAGTAGTACCATAGTGGAATTCTATGGTGGAGTATCACGACAACATTACAACAAAATAGTGTTGCGGAATTCTATGGCAAAATATTGCAGCAACGTTGCAACAGGACAATATCATAGCAGAATTTTGTGGTAGAACATAGCAACGTTAAAATAAAGCAATATTGTGAGCAAAATGCTATGGCAGAATATTGCAACAGAATGTTCAATGAATCGAGGAGCTATCGAGGAGACAGAAACTTTCTCAATGGATTGAGGTGCTATCAAAAGCTGTCGAGATTGCAATTAAAAGAAGCTAAAGAGCTCGATAAATAAGCCTGGTGTCAAGAGGTGTCAAGGAGCTCTCAAGATTGCTTAAAAACAATTTTTCAAAGAAGAGAAAAACACAGATATGAATGCAATCAAATATATAACTCAACCAAGGATCCAATTAACATTTTAAACTCTCAAAAACATCTCTCAACCAAAAAAAAAAATGATAAGTGCAAAGATCCCAAAAACACACACACACACTAAACAAGTCTAACCAAGTTTATATTTCAAAAACAAGTTAAGACAGTTTAGTGAGCATACATTAACACATATATTCCTTGTGATGGCCAAATCACATTGTATCTACACATGTATCAAAAGTAGCAAAAAATTTTGTGTGTTGTGTGTGAAAAATATCACAAGATTGCATAAGCGTCTATCTGTTATGACGATTTGAGATATGAGAAAATCACTTTAACTCACACACAATCATAATTGTTTGATGGGGACTATCACCTTTGATGTACATCCTATAACTCTCACATCTCCTAGAATATACGCTTGCAATCATATATAAAGCATTTTGATTATTTTTTCCTTTTATTTTTCTTTGCATATTTTTCTTTTTAAGCAAACCATGCATGAGCATATAAGAAAGAGAAAAGAAATACCCAATTATGTTAAGCATTTGATATTCCATTTTTGCTATCTTGAAAACATACAAATGTTATTTCATGATTGGTGGGCAACAATGGTGAGATGGTTATATATGCCTTTCTCTTAGGATTTTCTAGTCCTTCCTATCAAAAAAAGTGATACGAGTGTTAAGTACAAGAGATCACTTAATCTTACTCATCACAAACACGAGCCACAAAGCTCACTTGCTTAGTTGTGCATAGAGATGCTTATCTATACTACAAAAGATATAAAGTTTAGAAAACTTTATTTCAATGCCCATTCAAGATACATAAGTATCAATGTACACAAAACACACACTGTTTTTGTATTTTTCTGATTTTTTTCAATTTTTTTAATATTTTTATATGAAAAACAAAATAAACCGAAACAAAAACATGTTAAACAAAACAAAGCAATGCATAAAACAAGACAGACTCAAAACTAGAAATCAAAACACACAAGAAATGCCCAAAAAAAAAAAAAAAAAAAAAACGAAGGGGAGAGAGAAAAAGTGACAAAATCACTTGGAGCCCTTTTCTTTCCACACCTTGGAAGAACCTTTCCGTTTAGCGAACCCTTGATCCGGTGGTGAGGGGAAAGAGTTAAAGCCATTCAAGTTCGAAAGGAATATGAGGGCATTGAAAAGATCTCCAAGAGAAGCAAAAGAGGATGGAAACTAATTTTGATCTCCCGACGCAATTATGCTATTGTTTTTTGAGTGGCTAGCCACTTGTAGTAATTAGGTTGAGTATGTCCAAATGCATCATAGTGATGACAGAAATGATGCTTTTTCTATTTTGGCTTTTGAGAGTTTCTCTTATTAGCCCTAGGGTTTTTAATCGCTTTCTTATCAAGTTTAAAGGGTGCTCCTAAGATAGATTTACCCTTGTCTATGTTTTCACTAGCTAACTCATTTTTGACAACATTGTTCTTAGTTTCAATATTATTAGCAAGAGGAACAAAAACAGTAATACTAGTAGAAGCAATACTAGGAGAAGAGAAATCATACCCTAAACCGATTCGATCAAAAGCAGATTTCTAAAGATTGAGTATCTCATCAAGCTTAGCGCTTGAAGTCCTTTCCAGCTGAGGTCCGACTTGGAACAGTTTTGCCTCAAGCTTCTTGGTCTTCTCAACCAAGAAATTATTCTCAAATCTTAGTACTCCAATAGTTTGATTGGCTTCATCAAACTTTGTAGAGATTTCCTCTCGCTCAAGCTCTACATCACTAAGCTTCTTGGTGGTCAACCTATACAGCTTCTCATGTTTTTTTGAGACTTTATATAGCTTTGCATAGGCTGCGTGGATGTCATCTTGTTCATCCATTTTCTCAAACTTAGACTCCACCAATTCCTCTTCTTCATCCACATCTTCAAAAATCTCCCCAGTAGGATTTACAAAGGCAATGAAGGCATTTAGGATTCCATCATCCTTATTATCAGAATCATCATCAATCTTAGTGTCACTAAACGTAGCAACAACTGCCTTACTCTTCCCAATAGTCTTAAGATACGTAGGACACTCTTATTTCATATGACCGAAACCTTGACACCCAAAGCACTTTGGTCCCGAGGGAACAGTGTACTAATTGCCATCCCTAGCATTCTTCTTCCCTTTGTCTTGACTCTTAGACCGAGAAGAACTCAACTATCTACGGTCCTTGTTGAAACCCTTTGCATTGGCATTCTTCATGAACTTCTTGAATTGCCTAGTGATGTAAGACTCCATCTTAGAATCTTCATCATCAAAGGACTCATCAAGATATCACCGCTCTTGGCCTTTAATGCCATGCTCTTGCTTTTGCTTGATTTCCGGATCCTTGTCAAACCCAACTCATAGGTCTATAGATTGCCAACCAACTCAGTCAAAGGAATTTTATCAATGTCCTTTGATTCCTCAATGGCGATGATCTTGGCATGGAATCTCTCAGGTAGATATCTGAGCACATTTCTCACAATCTTGGGTTCAAGAATAGTTTCCTCAAGATTAAAGGCTGAGTTCACTATGTCCTTGAGCTTGGCATAGAACTCATCAAACGGCTTATCATCCTTCATCTTGATCTCTTCAAAGCTTGTAGTGAGCCTTTGAAACTTTGAATCCTTGACAGCCTTGGTTCCCTCATAGGTTGTCTAGAGCATATGCTTCCTTTGCGGTTTCAGTGGAGGATATCTTCTTGAACTCCTCATTTGTGACTACACTGAATAAAGCATTCAATGCCTCACTGTTAAACTTTGTCGCCTTGATCTTAGCATCATCCCGATTGGCCAGTAACCACGTAGGCTTGGTCCAGCCTATCTCCATAGCTTTCAACACTTTTTCATCTAAAGACTGCAAAAAAGCTCTTATGCGTATTTTCTAGTATACATAGTTAGTGCCATCAAATAAAGAAGATATAATAAGAGACTGTCTTCTATCCATGATAAACAGGGGTCAATGGATCACACAACAAAGATTAACCCTAATCAAAGTATGCCTACTCTGATACCACTTGATAGGCCAAGAATGTATTGACCCCTTGTGATGAATTAATTGATTAATTAGCCAAGTTTTTTAATTAATCAAATAAACATGCAAAGCGCGTGGTAGCACAAACAAATCACTAATTAAACTAAGTATACAACGGAAAATAAATTGATGCAGTGATTTATTTATGAATGGGGAAAACCTACATGGTAAAAACCCCATCAAGTGATTTTAAGATCACCATTCCCGAGAATCCACTGCTATCAAAACAAGCGGTTACAAGTAAAAGAATCCCAATAATTTCTACCAACCTATAGTTGAACCCTTACCCCAATACCCAATTGGACTTGTTTTGTAGTGACAATCTCTCCTTTCAATGCACGGTTATCGGTATGTGACTAACCAATTGCACGGATCCTAGTACGCGACTTGATCACCAACTTGAGAAGGATATTGGTTGTAAAATTCTTCAATTCATCACACGATGAAGATTATGAAGTTGCTTGGTCACAAAATACTATAGTGTACAAATACAGCAACTTCTTCAAAAACTAGGACAAACTAGGTTTTTAGTCACACTTGTGAAATTTGCTATTTTTCAACTTGTGTCACCTTTTAAGGCCCTTAAAATAATTCTTATATATGTTTAGGATTATGAGAAAAGATTTCCCAAACATACATTAAAATATTTCCCAAACGTACATTCACGGATTGGATGAAAATCAGAACTAAAAATTTGAACTTCATAAATCTCGATAGATACCCTATCCGTCGAGCGCTTATCGAGCCTCGGGCTAAAACAACTCTCTTCGAACCTCGATAGATGCTAGCTGTCGAGTTTTAAAATCCTGCACTTTCTGACTTGATTCTTGGATAGACTTGCATGGCTTTAACACTTGAACTTGAAACCTTGTTTCTTGAAGCATTAAACACATCCTAGATCCACCCAATTACAAGTAAAATATGTTTTGTCAAAGGATTAGCCAATTACATAAAATTGTGACATATGTTTCTAACATTGAATCACATATGACCTAACAGTGAATATCAATTATTTTTCATTTTAAATAATTGCATTTTTCTTATTTAATGATTACGAAGAGATTACGCCTTACATATTATCTAATAAGGGCATGAGATTAAATTTAAATAAATTATCTTTTTTATCCCATCATTTTTATCCTCAACCAAAAAAAGGATTTTTCCACCACTTAATATACATGAGAGAAGACTAAATATTTTCTATCCCCCACTTTTCTACTCTCCCATAATTTTTATCCCCTCACTTTTCCAATTTGCAGCCAAATAATGCCTTAGCCTTTTAATTGATGATCAACAAATCTTTTCCCACCCATTTGAGGTGGTATTACATGTATCTACCCTATCACAAGGGGATGGATACATGTATTAGATATATTATAAATTTTCTCCACCTATTCACTTGCATATATGCTAACATTTGGTTCAATAATAATAATAATAATAATTTATAAGGATTTTATCATTACACTTAGTAACTATATCATCGTTACTAGCAATAGAATAATGTTTTGGCCTGTCTATATATGCTTTATAAAATATAATACCAATAATAATGTGAATATGTAAAGTATTTCGAATTGTGATTTTAATTAATTTTGAACTTTTTTTTTCTACTTAACTTTGCAAAAAGTAGTACTTTAGTTTGCTATATTATCTCACCTGATAGGGTAAAAAAAAAAACTTATTAAAAGTCTATGTTAGCTCTAATATGAGAAAATTGATATCTTAGGAATTAAGATCATTATATATATATATATATATATATATATAAATAATATATAAATAAGCATATCATCTTAAATATTTCACTTGAACATATTGTATATAACAAACAATTCCATGACCAAGGTCCAAGGCAACAGACTATATAAAGAAGTGAATTACTGAAATCTCTAATTTGCAAAGACAAGAAACAAAAAAAAGAAGGAAGAAGTTGTATATATTTTGTAAATGCATTCAAATTCTAATATAATTTTTCCTGCGATTTTAATTAACACACATTATTTAAAAAAAAAAAAAAAAAAAAAAAAAAAAAAAACTCATAGGAATGTACCTAGGCCCTTTTGTATCTACATATCCCAAAACCAAAACTTGCATTCCACAAATTCATGCAATTGCATGAAAGAGAAACAAAAGCCACAAAACCCAAAACAAAAAGATCCACACCAAAGCCCAACGAAACCCTAAACTTTAAATAATAATAATAATTAAAAAAAAAAAAAAAAAAAAAAAAGAATGAAAGAAAGAGAGAGATAGCAGAGGAGGAGATAAGAAGAGTGATGGTTTTTAGACCCCTTAAAACACAATTGGATTAACCTAGGTAATTAGCCAAGTTGTTACTTAGTCCAATTTAACAAGTCTAGGTTATCACAATAACAAAGATCAAATCATGCAAAGCAGCGGAAAATAAATAACACAAGATATGATCACCCAGGAAACCAAACGAGTAAAAACCTAGGGAGGATTTGACCTATCTATCCTCAAGGTAAACTTGAATCCACTATCTTGAAAGAATCGAAATTCATACAATAAGACTTACAAGCCACCACACTTGACTTCTTATTGCTACCAACTAGTAGAACTTACTGACATAATCACGTGCAAGCTCCGAATCCACGGTCTCCTTTTTTCTTGGATTCACCACCGGATACAAGCACACCCGCTTGTGTTTTCTTTAAACTTCAATGGCAGCAACTAAGTTGATCATCAAGGTGTAGATAAATCTTCTCCTTGAAAATCCTAAGTTTGTGTAAAGGAAAGTTCCTCTAGATCTCACAAGAAATTTACACAAACCGCAATATGAGCAACACTAAAACTTGGCTAGGGTTTGCCTTTTATACTTAGGACAAATTAGAAACCCTGAAAACTTTTTAAAACAACTAGGGCTGAGTTGGAAATTCTGCAGGAAAAACATTCTACTCGAGTTTCGATCAATCGAGCCTAAGCTTCGATCAATCGAGCCAGGCTGAAATGCATTAATCTTTCTGTATTAAGCTCGATTCCAACTTTACATAAATGCACAACTTTGAGCAAGACTAAACCACTTCTAAACACATTGTTTTGATCATGGTTTGCCAACAATACAAATTAGAGTTCTAAATACATAAAATCCTAAGTCTTTAGAACCTAACAAACTCCCCCTTTGGCAATCCGTGACAAAACACAACTAGAAGCTCAAAGTTTACAAAATAAAAAGCTCTTTACAAAAATAATGCTCATAAAACAAATTTAATCCTAACTACTATCCATTAGTTGCAAGTGTAGACAGCGGCTCAATTGAATCAACCTGTATATTTCCTGAAACACTAAACAAAATGCATAAACGCATGTGTGGAAACAATACAAGTAAACAAATTAAATTCTTGATTTCAAACAACACACAATAAAGACATATATCAATGAATAACTCATAAATATAAATAAATAAACAGTTTAAAACAAGAAACATACAAAGTACCAACAAAAAATACTCTTCCTAACATGAATATCCCATAAAAAACATGGCAAGAGCTAAAAAGGTAAAATACAATGTGAAGCACCTAGATACAATCTAAACTCCACAAGCTCCAACCAAAGAAAAACTCTCCCCCTAAAAATAAAAACTCTATAAAGTACTCCCTCTTTTTGCGACGGAATGTCAAAGGGCAAACAAAATCCATCATCAAAAGGGAGGTGGTCTAAACTGCGCCAACTTCGCACGCAAGGCACGGATTTCATCGAGCATGTCCACCAAAATCTTTCCATGAGCCGCCTGAACGGTCAAGACATGATCCAACGTACGTCGAATGTCCGAATCATCCGAAGCAATCGGTGGAGGAACATTAGCATCAGCAGTAGTTTCCGATGTCTCAAAGAAAGATCGGCACCTATAGAAGAGGGAAGAGGGGGAACAACACTAGATTACGCACCCCTAGGATGCGAAGGAGCAACTCTCAAATGAGCAGGCCTTTGTCTAAGAAAGGTGGCACCTATGGGAGCAACAACATGCATAGGCTCATCGGACGGGAAACCATTTAGACCTAAAAAGAGGAAAATCCTATGAATGAAAATAGGATGAATAAGAGCATGCCCTATGGCGTAACTCCTATGAACCTCGTTCAAAGAACGAAGGAACAAATGAGGAAAACTGGTCGAAGCACCAGAAATAAAATCATACAAAAACACACATCGCTCTAGAGGGATGGTGTGGAAATGAGAAATAGGCCACAACGAATGACACGCTATCCTAAACAAAAGATAGGCAATCTCGGTAAGCTCAACGGACGTGATCCGAGGATCAAAACTACACTGGGTAGATGACCTAGTGATGTACGACATGACAACATCTAATGAGCTTGACTCATCATAGGGATAGTCAGGCTCCCAAACAATCGGAACCCAAGAGCCTCGGCCACTACCCGAGGGGTAATGGTGAACTCAACACCTCGTATCCAACTCCTAACAAGGGTGTTGAAATCATAGATGTGGCAAGAGAGGTTTGAGAAGAACTCTCTAATCAAGGCGGTTGGGGGTGGATGATCTATCTCCGAGAGAGGCAACCAACCTCTAGACTCAAAATTAGCCCTAATGGCCGGATCAAGCGAATCTAAAACCACAGCACGCTCAGCCCAAATCTTACGCTTACTATTCAAGGTCTCAAAGGCTTATCGGCTTCTATCATTCCTAAACACCTCACTTCTAGAGGGAGACTCGGAGGAACTGAAAAAGGTCCTATGGGCTCTAGTTTTCCTAGGCATGGTGCTAGGATAAGGACCAAAACATAGAACAAAGGAACCAAAACACAAAAGACAAAACTAAAGGCAGATCGCAAGTTAGCACAAAAAAATATAGAACAAAAATCTATATGATGCATGAACAATGTAAATGGTATGATGCATGTACTAATGCAATGCAATTAAGTCCAAAAAGGTTCAAATTCACAAAATTGGCTTGAACATAGAGGTATTAACACAATAACCCCCAAATGACAAATTGATCAGTATACATGATAGAGTTCAAAAATTTATGACCAAATACATCAATTGAACAAGCCAATTTCATCAATTTAACCCAAATTGAACAAAATCCCCAATTTGGATCAATTTCAAACCCTAGAATTTTCAATTTTTCAAAAACCACAAAATTGATCAAATTAAACTACAAGAATCATGATAATAACATCCTAGAACAAAAACCCAGTGATCAATTTCACCAAGAATGGTTTGAATCATCAAAAACCCCAAAATATGAAAAGTGTCGAAAATACCCAATGAATATGCATGAAATCATGAAATAAAATGCAAAAGGAAAGGCAAAAAGGACTTACCGGCCTTGGGAGAGAAAAACCTTGCAAAAATTTCAGAAGAAAATGACAAAAAATCCTTGGTGGAGCCTAGCCAAGTCGGAGAGAGAGAGAGGAAAGTTTGAAAAACTTTTGAAAAAGTGCCTTTGAAAAAGTCCAATCTGACTTCTAAAAAACATGATTCACGAGTTTCGATCGATCGAAAAACGGCCTCGATCAATCGAAACAAACAGAGACTTTAACAAAACAATTTTAAAAGAGTTCGATCGATTGAAAAACAGTTTCGATCGATCGAAACAGACAGAGGCTCTCTCTAACAAATTTAAAAATTTTCGATTGATCAAAAAATAGAATGGATCAATCGAAATGGGTAGAGGCTCACTAATTTTGAGGAAAAACACAGTTTTTGGAAAAAAAAATTTAGAATTGACTCAAAGCATTGAAATTTAAGAACAAAATGCATGAGTATGTGATGATGTGATTTTCAAAAAACAAGAATTTTAAGCCCAAAATTCCCAAAAATAAAATTCTTTCATTTTCCATAAATTTTCAAGCAACAAATTTATTTTGCACAAAATTCAAAGTATTTGCAAAACTTGGTTGGTCGGACCATTAACAAGCACAATAACATGTACAAAGTTTAGCAAAGAGTAACTCATGTAGTGTGTGCAACTAGCAAAAGTTTGAGATACATGTGAGGTGATATGTGAATAGCAATCAATCACAAAGTCTACAAAATTCATCACAAAGATTTTAAAAGAGACTATCACATAAAGAGTTACGTCATATAACTCCCACATCTCCTAGATCATAAGCTTGCAATCATGTAAGTTTCTTGAATTTATGCCTCATAATATACACACCAATTTTAAGTCATGTGATTTTGGCATCAAGCCTAATAGTACACACCAATTTTATGTATTAAACAATTTAAACCGAGGCTTCACCTTATGTTCTTTTCGTGCATGTGCTACACTTTCTCGAACACAAAATCTTATGATATGCACTAAGGTGTTCATGATTGGCTAGTGAATAGTGGTGAGATAGTTATTTATGCCTTTCTCTAAAAGTTCAAGTCCGATAATCAAAGACATGTGACTTCAAGATTAAGATAGAGTAATCAAAAACCATAAACATCTTTCCCACACAACATGCACTACAAAGTTTCAACTAGTAAAGTGCAATAAGTAAACTCATCAAAGCTAAACAAGGTACAAACGACATGTTATGTGAAAATAAATTGACCAACCTTGTTCTTCAAAAACCAAGAAGAAAAGTACAAAATACAATTTGCTTCCTTTTTCTTCCTTTAAAAAAAAACCAAACAAAAACAATGGTCACAAAGGGTAGAGTAATAAAGCACAAGGACCATATTAGAAAGACTCAGTTAGTTCGACTCTTTTGCATCCAAAAACTTTTAGATGCACCATGAGCATTGGAGTTCTTATTCACATGGGAATGATTACCAACTCCAGGATTGGAATAAAAGTTTAAAGTCTTTACCAATTCACCAGTAAGTACCATAGGATCTTGTACTTGAGGTACATGTATTTTTGGTTTGTTTGCTCTCTTTGCGACTTATGTAACAGTTTGGGCGAATGTGTCCAGACTTTCCACAAAAGTGACAAACCCATGCAGGCTTATCATGTGTCTTGTCCTTAGATAGGGTAGGCTTCTTAGACTTAGACTCTTTCAGATCAACCCTAATCTTCCTAGATGATGAAATTTCTATGGGTTTGACAACCTCACTCACAGGGGGTTTGAGAGTTTCACTCACTATCTCACTCACAGAAGGTTCAGAAGAAGGTGAAGGAACAAACTTTGTAGAATGGGGAGCAGACACAGAGATGCTTTCAACATAACCTAATCTAGTTTTGTTAGAAGAAGAATTTTGAACACTCAACATTTGATCAAGTTTAGAACTAGCAGATCTAGCAAATGATAAATCAAGTTCCAAAGATTTAACTTTATCAAGTAAGAGCATATTCTATGTTTTCACATTGTTCAAAAGTTCATTAGCATCAAACAGTTTAACAAACAAATTCTTCTTATCAAGCTCAAGAGATTCAATTTTCTTCAGGCCAAGTTCAACATTCATAGCATCCTTTGCAGCAACTTTGCAAAGTTTATTATAGGCCTCTTGAGGATTTGCATCTTCAGAGAGTTCTCCATCAAAAGGGTTCTCTTCAACAGATATGCTCTCATCAACTACAACATGAGCGGTGAAAGCAATGAAATTTCCATTCTTATCACAATCGGACTCATTATCAAAAACTTCACCATCACTAAGGGTTATAGCCATAGCCTTACCCTTAGACTTCAAATAAGTAGGACATTCAGATTTCATACACTTGACATCCAAAACACTGAGAACCTAATGAATTATTAGAAGATTGACCTACTTTTTCTCTAAGTTTATCATTATTGTTAACCTCGGTGGGATCATGCTTTCTAAAGTTTCTAGGTTTAGCAGTGTTTGTGCCTTTTGCCTTTCTGTTACTATTCTTGAGAAAGTTTCTAAACTTCTTGGCAAGGTAAGCAATCTCTGTGTGAGAGCTCATCATCAAATCCACCACCTTCAACATCATCAACAGACTTAAGAGCCATTAATTTGGATTTGGTAGTTTTGGGTAGATCCAACTCATAAGATTGAAGAGATCCTACAAGTTCATCAACAGGAATGGAGTCCACATCCTTGCTTTCGATAATGGCAGTCACCTTAGGTCTAAAGTCTTTAGTTAAAGATCTAAGAATCTTCCTAACAATTTTATGTTGATCATAGATTTCACCCAAGTTAAAAGCAGAATTAACAATGTCATTCAATTTAGTATAGAATTCATCAAAAGATTCATCATCAAACATCCTAATGCTTTCAAATTTAGAAGTCAATTGCAGCAATTTATTGATTTTGACAGCTTTTGTGCCTTCATGCGTAGTCCGAAGGATATTCCAAGCAGTATGAGCAACCTCAACATTAGAGATTTTCTTAAATTCCTCCATAGAAACAGTGTTAAAGATTGCATTCATAACCTTGCTATGAAACGCAGCTGCTTCTTTTTGAGAAGTTTGCCATTCACTAACAGGAGTAGTGGGCTTCTCCCATCCGTATTCAATAGAGCTCCACACTCTCTTATCAATAGATTTCAGGAATGTTTTCATTCTTACTTTCCAATAAGCATAATTATTCCCATTAAAGTAAGGAGGAATAACTAGGGAGTGTCTGTGTTCCATGACAACAGGGCTCAAGGATCAGCTCAATGATCAAAGGATCAACAACAAAAGAGCAACCCGCTTTGATACCACTTGATGATTTTTAGACCCCTTAAAACACAATTGAATTAACCTAGGTAATTAGCCAAGTTGTTACTTAGTCCAATTTAACAAGTCTAGGTTATCACAATAATAAAGATCAAATCATGCAAAGCAAATGAAAATAAATAACACAAGATATGATCACCTAGAAAACCAAGTCGGTAAAAACCTATGGAGGATTTGACCTAGCTATCTTCAAGGTAAACTTGAATCCACTATCTTGAAAGAATTGAAGTTCATACAATAAGACTTATAAGCCCTCACGCTCAACTTCTTATTGCTACCAACTAGTAGAACTTACTGACACGACCACGTGCAAGCTCCAAATCCATGGACTCCTTCTTTCTTGGATTCACCACCAGATACAAGCACACCTACTTGTGTTTTCTTTAAACTTTAATGGCAGCAATCGAGTTGATCTTCAAGGTGTAGATAAATCTTCTCCTTGAAAACTCTAAGTTTGTGTAAAGGAAAACTCCTCTAGATCTCACAAGAGATTTACACAAACTACAATATGAGCAACACTAAAACTTGGCTAGGGTTCGCCTTTTATACTTAGGACAAATTAGAAACCCTAAAAACATTTTAAAACAACTAGGGCTGAGTTGGAAATTCTACAGAAAAAACATTCTGCCTGAGCTTCGATCGATCGAGCCAGGTCGAAATGCATTAATCTTTCCCGCATTAAGCTCGATTCCAATTTTACATAAATGCACAACTTTGAGCAAGACTAAACCACTTCTAAACACATTGTTTTGATCATGGTTTGCCAAAAATACAAATTAGAGTTCTAAATACATAAAATTCTAAGTCTTTAGAACCTAACAAAGAGGAAAGGGGGAGAGGAGGTAGGGTGGTAGTAGTGGATGAGGGAAGAGAAGGTGAGGCGGCAAAGGGGGAGAGGAGGCTGGGGTGGTGGCGGTGGCTAGGGAGGCGGTTGGGATGGTGGCAATGGCTAGGGAGGTAGTTGGGGTGGCGGTGAAGAGGAGAGAGTGAGGGAAAGAGAGAGGTGCAAGTAAGGGAGAGAGGGTTAGGTGGCTAAATAGAGAAAAGAGAGAGAAAAAAAAAGAGACATTAGTAGATTGTAATAGGCGCTGTAATGTAATAGTTATTCCAATGGTTTAACTATTTGGTAGTTTGGCTATGTTTTTATTATAGGGAATAATCATTCCTTATGAATAGCTATTTTTTAAAATGAGGAATAACTATTCTGATGGTTTTTAGACCCCTTAAAACACAATTGGATTAACCTAGGTAATTAGCCAAGTTATTACTTAGTCCAATTTATCAAAACTAGGTTATCACAATTAACACAATCATATCATGCAAAGCAAATGAAAGATAAATAACACAATGATACAATCACCTAGGAAACCAAACTAGTAAAAACCTGGGGAGGATTTGACCTAACTATCCTCAAGGTAAACTTGAATCCACTATCTTGAAATAATCGAAGTTCATACAATAAGACTTACAAGCCTTCACGCTCGACTTCTTATTGCTACCCACCAGTAGAATTTACTGACACGACCACGTGCAAACTCCGAATTCACGGACTCCTTCTTTCTTGGATTCACCATCAGATACAAGCACACCCGCTTATGTTTTCTTTAAGCTTCAATGGCAGCAACTAAGTTGATTATCAAGGTGTAGATAAAATCTCTTCCTTGAAAACTCTAAGTTTGTGTAAAGGAAAGCTCCTCTAGATCTCACAAGAGATTTACACAAACAGCAATATGAGCAACACTAAAACGTGGTTAGGGTTTTCCTTTTATACTTAGGACAAATTAGAAAACCCTAAATGTTTTAAACAATTAGGGCTGAGTTGGAAATTTGCAGAAAAATGCATTCTACCCGAGATTCGATCGATCGAGCCTAAGCTTCGATCGATCGAGCTGTGCCAAAATGCACAAGAATCTTCTGCATTAGCTCGATTCCAACTTTACATAAAAGATACAACTTTGAGCAAGACTAAAACACTTCTAAATACATTGTTTTGATCATGGTTTGCCAACAATACACATTAGAATTCTAAATACATAAATACCTAAGTCTTTAGAACCTAACATATTCCTCTCTAAAAATGTTGTAATAGCTATTTCTTAGTATGTGTAATAATTTCTAAAATTATTATATATCCAAATAAGCAAACTTTTCATACGTACATAACAATTATGAAAAATAAAAAATAAAAAAAATAACTAATATCTCTCTCAAATTTAAAAAAATATTAGATTTTTGAAAATATCTTACTCATAGTAATATATCTTAAGCTTGATTCTAATATTACAACTCACAACCAAATTTATAAATATATTTAGCTATTCTATTACAACACATTTTATTCATAGTAATAAAGATTACAATTTCTATTGTAATCCCCATTGTGTACCAAATGTGGAGGGAAATAAGTGAAAAAATAATTTTAAAATATTCTTCACTTCCTTTGTTTGAGAGTTTTAATGGAGGGAAATGAAAATTCATTATCTTGTTTAAGAGTTTAAGTGGGAGGGAATGGAATGAGTAGGGGGAATACTCATTCTTCTCTATTTCCTCAAAACCTTAAATTTCCATTCCCTTCAAAATTGTGAAGAATTGGAGGGAATAAAATTAGATTTAATGAAATTTTTTACTACTATAAAAAAAATTATATTTATTTAGCCATTTATTTAAAAATAGAGGTCTAATAATAAAACTATTATAAAATGATTCCATTAATTTTCCTCTATTTTACTCCCAAATAGAGATGGTAATGGGGAAGGGTAGGGCCAAAGATAGGGTCTTCGTCCCCGCCTGACATGCTTCTGTCTTGCCCCATCCCTGCCTCGCCCCGCCCAGAATGACGAGGAAAACTTTCTCACCCCATCCCTGCCCCTTGGGGCCCCGCCAAGCCCCACCGCCCAAAGATGACGGGGAAAACTTTCTCACCCCATCCCCGCCCCTTGAGGCCCTACCAAGCCCCACCCCATCTCATAAAACTCTACTTTTTGTTAATTTGCCCTACAACTTATACAATTTTTTTAATGAAATCTATTTCATTGATAAAAATATACTTGAAATTACAACTAAATTTATCCCATCAAATCAAATAATTTTTTAGAAAAAATTGAATAATATATCCTAGTGTTTAACAAGACAATCATAAAAAAAAAATATTTCATAGTATAACACATAACAAAATAAAGGCTAAGAACCATATTAGGTAAAATAAAATAAGCTAATATTGATATGTTTGTTTAAATAGTAAGGTTTTAGGGTATAAAAAAATTTATAATTATAATTGTAGGGATATTGGGTCCGAAAATTCGTTGTTTGTTTATATATTGGGCCTGTGGCCCAATCCGAGGAGTAGGTTTTGTCCGAAGAGGGGATATCTTTGTCAGAAGAGACTGTGTTAGTAAGTAGAGAGATTAGTCTTGGTCATAACAACTCCAAGGGTGGGCCGAGGATAAGCACATCCTCGCCTAACCAATGCCAAGGTCCGAAAAGTTTGTCT
Organism: Quercus dentata; assembly: GCA_028216015.1. Lineage (NCBI taxonomy): Eukaryota > Viridiplantae > Streptophyta > Magnoliopsida > Fagales > Fagaceae > Quercus > Quercus dentata. Next base: position 25,246,433 of record CP116453.1, read on the forward strand.
GTCATCCCAGGTAACGTTCTAGGAAGTTCCGTTGGCACAGATATGAATTGCAAATGATATCGGACAAGGAAAAATCCTAAAAATATCTTTGGAGAAAGCTGTTGCCTCTACATTAAATGCAATGTAGCTAACTCTTTGGCCGCATTAATGTGGAGGTGATACCTGAAAAGTGGATTTGAGCCTTACAACTACTACATGAGGACTTATGGGGAGGGTCGATGGGAATAAGTATCAACACCAACAGTTTGGTATGCATGTAGAAGGTGGAGATGAAAATGAGAGACAACATAAAAGAAAAGGGTGGCAATGAGACTAGGGGATGGGGAAAAAAAGGAGAAAACTATTGTAGCATCAAGAACTGACTTTGTAATCAAATCAGAAAGAAATATATAAGGACAGATCTCCTCGGACTTTGCCGAAGACGTTTTTCTTCATTATAAACCTATTCATTTACATCTTCTTGTCATCTAAACCTACTTTTATGTTAGTTTACTTCATTAGAGTCCAGTTTTCCAACCAATTCTCAACAAATTCATTGTTTTGGGCTTTTTAAGCCTCGGTCCATCTACCTGTTAGGCTAGGAATTCAAATCGCCTCCTTATAATTGGCACCTTTTGTGGGAATTACTGGTGTGATAGTGAGTTTGACATTCAACTATGGTAGGTTTAGGTTCAAACTAGGCAGAATCCATGGGGTCTCAACGTTGAGATCACTTCCGTGAACTTGAGCAAAGGAGAGACTGGGAGGGAAGTGTACATATTACCCATACTAGTAAGAGCCATTCTCGGGGTGGTAGCCATATCTCCCAGGAGAAAGATACCAAAGCCATGTAGAAGGAAATTGATCACCTGAAGAGAAGCTTGCGCCATGAATGGTAACGGTGAAGGTGAGCTCTATCCAATTTTGACTTCTCTTCCGATGGTGAAGAGGATGACAGTTATAGGCGCAAATTAAGGACTCCTCCTAGCGAGTCTTTCTCATATAATGAGGACTATCATCATAAGTGCAGAAACAGAAATTCGTCTTGAGTAGACCTAGGAAACGACGCTATGAGTAAAGCACTCAACCAAATTTCCAGGTCACCTTTCACGCTCTGGATTGAGGAAGGGAGACTTCCTCGACGGTCCACTCAACCCACATTTACTATATACAATGGTAGAACAGACCCTGTGGAGCATGTTAGCCACTTCAATCGTAGGATGACTGTACACTCCAAGAATAAGGCCTTGATGTGCAAGATATTCCCATCCAGTTTGGGGCCTATGGTGATGAAGTGATTTGATGTTCTGAGGGTAGGTTCCATTGATTCCTTTAAGGAACTCACTCGGGCATTTGGATCCTGCTTTATTACATGCAACAGGATTCCTCGACCTTTAGCTTCCTTGCTATCTCCATCCATGAGAGAAGGAGAAACCACGAAAACATATTCGGACAGATATTAGGAGATGTTCAACGAGATAGATGGTGATTTTGACGACTTAACTATCATCACCTTCAAGCTCTGCCTACCTATCGAGCATGGCTTAAGAAAGTCTTTGATTGGGAAACCTGTCACCAATGTACACTAGCTCATGGATTGGATTGACAAGTATAGGGTTGAAGAGGACTAGAAACAAGGCAAGGGAAAAGGCAAGGTTATCCCTTAAGACAAAAGGGATTTCAAGTTGGACTGTATTCAGAAATAACAGACCCCGAAGGGATTTTGTTGGGTAGTCCGAGCCTGTAGCTCTGCAGACAGTTAACGTTGTGTTCGGAGAACTGGTGCATCGGGTTTTGGAGAAGATAAAAAACGAGCCATACTTCAAGTGGCTAAAAAGAATGAGTGGAGAACCTTCAAGGCACAACCAAAGCCTTCACCGCCAATATCACCAAGAGAGGGGACATACCACCGAGGACTGTAGAACACTATGGAACCATCCGGAGCAACTAGTTAAGGAAGGGAAGTTGCAACAATTTTTGTACTGGCCCAATAGACAAGGGGACCAATCAAAGTCAAGGGCTCGGGGGAATACTCCTTCAAGGCCTCCACTAGGTACCATAAATGTCATTTTTGCTGCACAGGAGAATTGGCTTTCACCTTTCCAGGGTAATGTCTGTAGCTAGGCTACTGCCCGAGGACTCTCACTCCGAGCCAAAAAGAGCTAAGATAGAGGTCCGACCACTGCTGAGTTTCTCGGATGAAAACAAGATTGGAACCATCCAACCACATGATGATGCTTTAGTAGTTATCCTCAAAATAGGGGGTATGACGTTAAGAGAGTAATGGTAGACCGTGATGATTGTGTAGAAGTCATGTACCCTGACTTGTACAAGGGGCTGAAATTAAAGCTTGAAGATCCGACAATCTATGATTCACCTATAATAAGTTTTGATGGGAAAGTTGTTATTCCAAGAGGTTAGATTAGGATGCCTGTTCAGGCTGGCTCAAAGGTGGTAGAAGTAGACTTCATTGTGGTAGACACATACTCACCCTACACAACCATTATGGCTAGACCACGGCCCCATACCCTAGGAGTTGTTTCTTTTATTTTGCATCGTAAAGTGAACTATCCATCAGGAGACCAGATTGAAGAGCTAATAGGGGATCAATCAATGGCTAGGCAATGCCTTGTGTCCGCAATTTTGCATCACCAAAATGATTGAGGCCTCGACTTTTGTTGAGGGTGGCTTATAGTAGTCAAAGTCTCCGGTATAATCATGAAAGGGCCAGCCGAGGATGCAAAATGTGAAGATTTAGAGAAATTTACTATAAGTGGTGATTCGAAGAAATCTTTTCAGGTTGGGGCTCAGCTACCACCTTAAGAGAAAGAGGAGTTGGTGGAATTCCTTAAGAGGAGCATTAACGTATTCGCTTGGAATGCTTACGAAGCTCTAGGGGTGGATACGAACTTCATCTATCATCATTTGAATGTCATCCTGTTAGTCATCCCTAGAAAGCAACCACCTCGGCGCTTATCTAAGGATCATTCTGATGCCGTCAAAGACGTGGTGATGAAGCTTAAGCAGGCCGCAGCTATGAAAGAGGTGTTCTACCCTAAATGGTTAGCTAATACAGTGGTGGTAAAGAAGAAGAGTGGGAAGTGGCATGTATGTGTAGATTTTATGAAATTGAACAAAGCCTGCCCAAAGGCCTTCCCCATACCTTGGATTGATCACCTGGTGGATGCAACAATAGGCCATCCTCGGATGAGCTTTTTGGATGCCTTTCAAGGGTACCATCAGATACCTTTAGCCTTGGACTATCCAGAGAGGACATCTTTTCTCACCTCTATTGGGAATTAGCATTACAAGGTGATGCCTTTTGGTTTAAAGAATTCAGGGGCTACCTACCGGAGGATGATGACTAGGATGTTTGAGCCACTGTTAGGGAAAAACGTTGAGGTCTATATAGATGACATGGTGGTCAAGAGCAAGTTGGAATCTGAGCATGTTAATGACCTCGGAAATATTTTTGAGATCTTGAGGAGGCACAAGCTATGACTAAATGCTTCCAAATGTTCATTCGGTGTCGGATCAAGCAAGTTCTTGGGCTACATGGTTACACACCATGGAATTGAAGTCAACCCTAATCAAATCAAGGAAATCAATAACCCGCAACTACCTCAGAATCCCAAAGAGGCCGGAGGCTAATCGGGATGACTACTGCTCTAAACCGATTCATCTCTCGATCGTGAGACAGTGTAGGCCTTTCTTTCAATTGTTGAACAAATGGAAGGGATTTGAATGGACTGAGGAGTGTGCCCTGGTTTTCCAACATTTGAAAGAGTACCTTTCTTGGCCACCAATTATGTTCGATCCCGAGGTGGACAAGATTTTGTTAGCTTACATTGGAGTGGCCTTCCACGCAGTAAGTTTGGTGCTGATCTAGGTTGACAGTGGTATGCAGATACAAGTTTATTACATGAGCAAGTCACTACATGAAGCCGAGGTCCGATACTTACCACTTGAGAAGGCCGTTTTGGCGGTGATGCATGGTACACGTAAGCTCTCCCATTATTTCCAACCACACAAGTTGTTGTCTTGACTCAGTTCCCATTCAAATCTCTACTTGAGAGCGCTGACTATACAGGGAGAATTGCAAAATAGGGCATGATCCTAGGGCTTTTGAAATCAGATATATGCCTCGCACCTCTGTCAAGGGTCAGGTCCTCACCGACCTAGTGGCTGAGTTTGCTGATACCCCCACCAGAAGATAGATTAGAGGAGCAAAACATGGATGGAAAATCGGTTGGTGTAATCTCCTTGCAAGAGCCTTTGTCCTAGAAGGTTTATGTTAATGGTGTAGCTAATCATAGAGGATTCGGGGTGGGGCTAGTTCTAGTATCTCCGGAGAATATCATAATTGAGAAATCCTTGAGACGGGGATTCTTGGACACAAACAATAAGGCCGAATACAAAGCTCTGTTGGTAGGGATGACCATGGTTCAAAAAATGGGTGGAAAAGTAGTGGAGATATTCTCCGACTTAAAGCGGGTTGTAGGCCAAGTCTAGGGAGAGCTGGAAGCAAGAAATCTTAGAATGTAGGACTATTTCAGCCAGGTTAGACACTTACAGCCTGAATTTGAGTCTTTTATTTTATCACAAGTTCCTAGAAGTAGAAATGCATATGCGGACTCTCTCACCACATTGGCAACCTCCTCGGCACAGAGCTTACCTTAGGTAATCCTTGTTAAGGACTTGTACAAACCCTTCCAAGTGGAAAGGAATGTGGTTCATGTTCACCAAATAAGGGTGGGGCCTAGCTGGTAGGACCCTATTGTGCTATTCCTTAAAGAAGATGTCCTGCCTAAGAATAAGTCCTAGATCGACAAGATACGGAGAAAAGCTCCTTGATTTTGGCTATCCGAGGACCAAAAGTTGTATAAAAGATTTTTCTTTGGCCTACACCTGCTATGCGTACACCCTAAAGTAGTTAAGCTACTCTTGGAAGAATTACATGAAGGGATTTGTGGAAGTCATATGGGGGGTAGATTTTTATCTCACAAGGCCCTCACACAAGGTTATTGGTGGCCAAATATACAGAAAGAAGCATAGAAATATGTAAAGAAATGCGACCAATGCCAAAGATTTGCACCAAACATTCATCAACCTAGTGGAGTCCTTAATCCACCGTCCAGCCCCTGGCCTTTTGCTTAATGGGGTTTGGACATTATAGGTCCTTTCCCCAAGGTAGCAGAAAATAAGAGATATTTGGCTTAGATTATTTCACCAAGTGGGTTGAAGCCGAACCACTGGCAAATATCAAGGATAAAGATGCAAAAAGATTCATTTGGAAAAATGTCGTCACCTGGTTTGGAATCCTACATACACTCATCTCGAACAACGGACTTCAATTTGATAGTAAAGCCTTTAGAAGATACTTGTTGCGATCCGGGAATAAAGAACAAGTATTCCACTCCGGCCTATCCACAAGGGAATGGATAGGCCGAGGTTGTCAATAAGGTCATAGTGAGTGGACTTAAAAAGAGATTGGATGACGCGAAGGGAAAATGGGTGAAAGAGCTGCCACACATCCTTTGGACTTACCAGACCACTCCTTGAAAATCCACCGGGAGACACCCTTCTTGATGACTTATGGGGCCAAGGCTGTCATTCCTCCGGAGATTGGATTCTCCACGTTGAGAACAAGTTCTTTTACTCCGAGCAACAATGATAGGCTGTTGGAGAAGAGTTTAGACTTAATTGAAGAACGAAGAGAAAATGCCATGGTCCAATTGGCCTACTATCAACACAAGCTCAAGCAGGAGTATGATGCCAACATAAAGCTAAGGCCACCGACAATCAGAGAATTGGTCTTAAGAAAGGTTTTAGGCACTACAAAGAACCTAGCGTAGGGAAAATTATGACCCATCCGGGAAGGGCCATATCATATCACATCGGTGGTCGGAATAAGGGCATATTATCTTAAGGATCTAGAGGAAAAGGCTGTACCACACCCCCGGAATGTAAATAACCTGAAAATGTACTATTATTAACAAAAGCTTTCTTCACCACATTTAGGTCTACTATATTGTATGTCATGCATTCTACTTTCAATCTTAGTATTAAACAGAATCTTGGTTATGCCTAGCTTCTCGGACCACAAACCTTAGGTAAATTAATACTCTCGGACATCTATTTAAGTATTAAATAGAACCTTGGTCATGTCCGGCTCCTTGGACCACATACCTTGGGTAAATTGATATCTTACAAGTTATTTTTCTAAGTGTTAAATAGAACCTTAGCTATGCCTAGAACCTCGGACCACATGCTTTTGAGGAAATTAACACCTTATGATATCAATCTTAGTATTAAACAGAACCTTCATCATGCTTGGCTTCTCGGACCACGTACCTTGGGTAAATTGATATCTTACAAGTTATTTTTCTAAGTGTTAAGCAAAACCTTAGCTATGTCTAGATCCTCGGACCACATGCTTTGGGGAAATTAACACCTTATGATATCAATTTTAGTATTAAATAGAACCTTGGTTATGCCTAGCTCCTTGGACCACATACCTTAGGTAAATTAATACTTCTTGAATCTATTTATGTATCAAACAGAACCTTGGTCATATATGGCTCATCGGACCACATACCTTGGGTAAATTGATATCTTACAAGTTATTTTTCTAAGTGTTAACCAGAACCTTAGCTATGCCTACATTCTTAGACCACATGCTTTGAGGAAATTAACACATTATGACATTTTTCTAAGTATTAAACAGAATCTCGGTCATGTTTGGATTCTTGGACCACATACCTTGGGGAATTGATATCTTTTAATCATTAATACTTCCTATCATTTTTGACAAACGTCCAAGCAAAGCTTTAGTGCATCTTAGATTTTTTTGGACCACATACTTAAGGTAAGACAAGTATTTCTTATGGATTACCTAAGTGTCAAATGTGACAACTTCACTAAATAGCAAAGATCTTCATGGCAGTAACAAACCCACTTGGATATTCATGAGCATTACATAAAGCATTTTGCAAGCTTACCTGTATTTGTTTAAGAATTGATTATCCCTTTGCTCCTCTAAACTTACCAATGAGTAAAGAGCAGAGTAAGGTTAAACCTGTACGCAGGTTATATTACCGTGTATGTTCTTAAGAGTTGAAATTGTGTCCTGCTGAGGTAATGGACTTAGAGGTTTTTAACTTGTTTTACTGCTAATCATATGAAATGGGATAAATTTTCCCCTACTCATGTAGATTATTAATAGAGGTTTTGCTTTATTACAACTTACATTAAGTGTTAGATAAAATAGAAATCATATTAACTCCAATATATGAATCACAAGAAGAAAGAAAATACTAGCAACTTTCATTAATAAAGGCTTTAACATAAGGCGCTTCAAATTCAAAGAGATAACTTGATTACACATTGTGGAGACCAAAACAAAAAAATAAAAATAAAAAGGGGAAGAGAGCTATGCAAAAGTCTACTTCTTTTTTATTACAATTTTTCCTTACGGAGGAGCTTTAGGTTGTTGGGCTATAGCCTTCGAGGATCCTTAGTCAGCACCTTTGAGGTCACCCTTAGCAGGAATTGGGAGAGTTGCAAGGACAATCTCCATCTTGGATGCCTCATTATCTTTAATGGAATCTTGGGGAACAGTGGGGGGCTTGGTGGCATCGGGGGGCACGCCTTTGGTAACCTCGGCCTCTTTCTCATTCACCCCCTACGCTTAACCACCTTTGGAGGGTTGCTAGAGGAGGGAAAGGCCTTCTCGGATCCACTCTTCTCTGGATCACCCACCTCTAAAGAAGTGTCTGCCTTAGAGTTGCTAGAGGAATGAAGGCAGATGGCTTTAGGGTAATAGAAATTTTCTTCCTTCCTAAGTGCAGAGGAGGCCTTAACCCCAACTTGGTTAGGGGTTTCGTACCACACTTGGGCGCAGTAAAGCCTACATACCCCTGGAACCTCGGCCCTAAGGGCGTCCTCGATCTCGGCCCCCCCAATGTTATACCCATATTGCTCGGCCTCCTTCTTGGCCATTTCAACTTGAACCTTGGCCTTCTTGACCTCCTCCAGTTTTTTCTTTAGTGTAGTGATCTGCTTCTTGGAGGCGGCTAGCTGGTCCTCAGCATTACATAGAAGCACCCTCTGGCCTTTGGCTTGCTTTTCCACGGTGTTCGAGGCAGCGGTGGCACTTTTTCTCTCTTTCTCCTCCTCTTGCAATTTGCTCTTCAGCTCCCGATTACTTTTTTTAGCCACATGGAAGGCATCCACGGCTGCTATCTTCCCCCCTCATCCTCCGATGAGAGTAGTTCACCATCTCTTCGGCCCTAAAGGTTACTTGGATGATCTAGAAAGGAAGAGGAATACGCTTAAAAAAAAAAAAGTTAGAAGAAGAAAACTTAACTAAACTTAAAAACTTACTTACCATGGCCAAATCCCTTTTTAATCCGAGGAAGACTTCATGCTCCTTCATGGATCTGAGATCAGCCATGTCCATGGGTAAAAGTAGGGATTGCTCCATCTTATCTACTACATACCCAAATCGTGCCCACTGAAGTCTCGAATGGAGGCATCACTAAGAAGGGGAGCTCCACCCAGCTCCATGCAAGGGGCCCAGACAGGGGCTACGCTTTGGTGGTCAACACTTCTTTCCCCTTTAGTGGTGGACCTCGTTTGCATAATCTGGGGTTGCTTAGGCCCCTTTTGAGATTCGGCCTCTCGGGGAGGTTGTTTTTTTCCAACTTCTATCATGTCCTTCCCTTTCTCCTCCCTTTTCCTCTTATGGTTGGCTGGATTAGGTTGGATTGGGTGGAGGAGTGAGGAGCCCGGTTTGAGGCGCCTTCCCTAAGGCATCCATCCCTGGTTGAGACTCCAATAGCTCTAAGAGGGTGGACCTCTGTTTGCGTTAGATGCCCATATTAGTAGAGGTGTTAGGAGTTTCTTGGTAAGGACTAGCTCAAGCTAAGGAAGGAGGGCTAAGGTCAACAAGAGAGGTCTCTCGGAATAAGATTTGGTCGAAGATGCCAAATTCGTCCTCAAAATCTGACACTTCTACTACCTTTTCTTCTTCTTCTTCCTCCTTTGCAAAAGCAAGACGAGAAGAAGTTCCCTCCTTGGTCAGATGTTTGTGGTTGTTGGGTGACCCTAGGGATGCCCTCTGAATCGGACAAAGGCAAGTGTGCCCTATAGGACTGAACCAATAATAAGAAACCTTGGAGTGGCTACACTAATCCTTTGTAGACGTGGGTCTCTTGCCTTGATTATGCACTTTGGTGCTTGGAAGGCGTTGGAGACTGACATGTAATCCAAAATAAGGTGAGCAGCCCTTAGTTGTCCGTTTGTGTGAACAAACACTTCGGCCTTGAGGATCTTGTCTAGGCTTGCCTGATTCATGAGGCTCAAGTCGGGGACAATAGCATTTTTGTCTACAACACCATTAGGAAGGACAAAAAGTATCATAAAAAAAAATAAATAAATAATAACAACAACAACAACAACAACAACAAAACAATGTAAATTATAGAAAATTTCAGGTACAAGTAAAAGAGAAAAGAAGAACGTAGAAGGTTTAACTTCAAGCATAACTGTCTTAGGTCTAAGACACCACCTGGCTGTCCCTCTCTCGTCGAGCGGGGAAGTCCATCGTGCCAATCTCCTTACACGATCGGGAAGTCTTTTTTCTGGCCTTTGTTGGACTCAAGCAGGTATTAAATGAGTCTAACTCTAGGGTACCGGATTTCGTGGTAATACCCATGCCCCTTTAGGTGATGGAGGTTGTAGACCCAATTAATATCATGGTGGGTAAGTCCTAACCCCATTCTTTCATTGAGGGCATCTACATAACCTAGGATCCTAAACATGTTTGGGGTGCATTGGGTAGGAGCTAACCTATGGGCCCTAAGAAAATCCCCGGTTACGGTGCCTATAAGGATCCTCATCTCGCCCTCTATAAAGGCAATCATTGGGATTACTATCTCTCCCTCTTGCCTTTCTTCATGCCATTGTCTCTCTTTACAATACCTAATGCCTACTCCTGGGGGAATCCTATATTGAGCCCTAAAGTTTCCTATTCCTTCCTCGGAATCTACCAAACTCTTAAATCTACCCATTTCTAGAAGGGTTTGGAGAGAACTAGAGAGGTTGAAAGGAGAGAATGGAGCCAAGGAAAGGTAAAGTATGAAAAACAGAAAAATATATGGAAAAATAGAGTGTAGAGATTTATGAAGACTTACAGAAATAAGGAGGGTATCCTCGGATAGACTTTTAATATTCGTAGAGGCACAAGTGAGTTAAGTAAGTTGGTAGGTTCAGTGTGTGAACGCTAGAGCTAAAGTGAATGCTAAAGTAAGATGAAGGATTGATTAAAGTGATATTTATATCAAAGAGAAAGCTATAGAGTGGGAAAGTTCCCGTCCAAGTCCTAGTCGAGTTCTCAGCTGTTAGATTTGCATCGTCTTGTAGAACGTGGGGGACATGCGACCGTTAAAATTTAATGAGGAGCGCATCTCATAAGCGCGTCAGGAGCGTGTCTCGTGCGATTAAAAAGGTGTTTGCTCTGGCAAAGGTGATGTGTGATAGGCACAGATCAAGCTAAGGTGACATCAAAATCCTCCATTCTTGCCGAGGAGCCAGAAAGAAGAATCTCGAGGAGCTATTGTAGGGATATTGGGCCCAGAAATTCATTATCTATTTATATATTGGGCCTATAGCCCGATCCGAGGACGAGGTTTTGTTCGAAGAGGGGATATCTTTATCAGAAGAGACTATATTAGTAAGTAGAGAAATTAGTCTTGGTCATAACAGCTCTAGGGGTGGGCTGAGGATAAGCACATCCTTTGTTAACCAATGCTGAGGTCCGAAAAGTTTGTCTGTTGTCCTGGGTAACATTCTAGGAAGTTCCATTGGCATAGATATGAATTATAGTGACATCAAACAAGGAAAAATTCTAAAAATATCTTAGGAGAAAGTTGCTGCCTTCGCATTAAATGCACCGCAGCTAACTCTTTGATCGCATTAATGTAGAGGTGATATTTGAACAGTGGATTTGAGCCTTACGGCTACTACATAGGGACTTATAGGGAGGGCTGATAGTACAAGTATCAACACCAACAATCTGACATGCACGTGGAAGGTGGAGATGAAAATGAGAGACAACATAAAAGAAGAGGGTGGCAATGAGACTAGGGGATCAAAATAAAAAAAATTAAAAAAAAAAAAAGAAAGAAAGAGAGAAAACTACTGTAGCATCAAGAACTGACTTTGTAATCAAATCAGAAAGAAATATATAAGGACAAATCTCCTCGGACTTTGCCAAGGACGTTTTTCTTCATTATAAACCTGTTCATTTACATCTTCTTATCATCTAAACCTACTTTTGTGTTAGTTTAATTCATTAGAGCCCAATTTTCCAACCCATTCTCTACAAATTCTTTGTTTTGGGCTTTTTAGGCCTCAATCCATCTACCTATTGGGCTAGGAATTCAAATCAGGTCCTTACTATAATCCTTAGCAATGCGGGGCGGGGCGGGTCTAAAAAGTCTAAATCCATCCCCATCCCATGGTGCGGGACTAAAATTTTGCCCTATCCCCGCCCCACCACCTTTGCGGGGTGTGGAAAATCCACACAGGACGAAGCGTGGAGGGGTGGGGAAAAATTGCCATCCCTACTCCTAAACAAGGTTACTTACCTTCCATTTTTTTCAATTCCTTTATTTTAAAATATCCAAACAAGATAACTTACTTTAATTCTATTCATTTTTTTTTCCATTCCTTTTTTATTCATTAGTAATCATTCCATTTCATTTCATTCCCTTTTGCATTCTCAAACAAAGCCTAATACTAAAGGTAAAGTGGGAAGGCCTTAGCAACAAATTAATTCTTTACTAAAGGAGGCCTTCCATGACGAACCTATTTTCGGCACCTAATATGTTCCCAACAAATTTATAGAGATGAAATTATTTGTCACCAAAATGTTATACATTTAACGACAGAAATTTCCGTCACCTTAAAGCAAATAAGTTTCACACCACAAGTTTTTAACTACCATCTAACCTTGACTAGAATTAATAGCGACAAAAATAAAATTTTGTCACCAAAAGTTATTTATTTTTTATAAATGGTGACAAAATCTATATTTTGTCATTGTATGTTACCTTTTGGTGACTGTAAGGTTGAATCTAATCAACCATTTTGTTGGTTTTATTTCGTACCAAATTTGCTTGTATTTCAAAAATTAGTAACCCTGTATTTAAGTGGGTTTGTTGTAAGGGTAGTGAGTGAGATAGAGTGTTAAAAGCTCAAGAGTGTGCAAGAAAACAGAGTCTCACGGCTGGATCTCGCGGGTGACTCACACCTGCAAGCCGCCAAAAGAAGCACATGTGCCAAGCATGCCGTGGTTGGAGCGTCATACTAGCTAGAGCACTACAGGACAAAATAGGACAACTGGCCATTCTCTTATATCGCGGCTGGATCTCGTGCCTCGGTCAAGTCATGAGGCTAAGCTACGAGCCAGCCCTGTTTTGAAAAAACTGATGTTTCACATTCCATTCTCACCCTAGTATAAATACCCCTTATACCCACGAAAGAAAGAGAGCTTCCAGAGAGAATTTTGAGAGAGAAACCCTAGAGTAAAATAAGATTGATTCATCCATAATCTTTACATAAGAGACTCTTCAAATTCCACAACTCTTTTTCTCTCTATTGTTAAATCCTTGAGAGGCATTTTACCAAAACCTTTTTCTCACCATATCCATTCTTGTGAGAGGGCTGTTTGGTGTTCTGGGAAGCAATTAGAAAGGAACCAATTTACATTGGTTGATGCTATGGTCAAGTAGCGGAATCTGGGAAGTTAGAAAAGAAATAGGTTCGGCGCAACCTTGTTAGAGCAAGAAGCTTGGAGGGCTTACGTATACTAGGTAGATTAGGCTTGGAGGGTCTATTGCTGTTCATGTTTCCCAACTACATTTTCTAGTGGATTGTTTACCGCTTGGAGGGCGGCGGAGAGGTTTTACGTTGAGGGCTTGAGTTTCCTCTTCAATAACACATCGTGTATTGTCCTTGTGTTTGCATCTCTTTTCCCTTTATCTTTGCCTTTTATTTTCTGCTATAGATGTGATTTTAATTGGCATAGATTGTTTACCAATTCTGTATTAAGTTTTTGTTCATGTTCCGCTCATTAATTGTTTGATATAAAGCTTGAATTGGTAATTTGTATATTGGAGGTCTAAACGTTCAAGGGTGTTTCTACACTATTTGAACTTTCAATTGGTATCAAAGCGGGTACACTTTTACTGGTTTCATTACCATAGTGTGATCCTTGACTCCCTATTGAGATGGATCGGTCTTAATCCTTAAATGCACCGCCATATTTTGATGGTAGTAATTATGCTTTTTGGAAGGTTCGCATGAGAGCATTTCTATGTTCCATTGATGAATCAGTTTGGGATGTTGTTGATATAGGTTGGACCAGGCCCGAGGAAGCCAAATCCATATGGGGTAAGGCGCACTCACGCATCTAATGCTAACAAAAAAAACACTTAATGTAATTTTCTGTGGTGTGTCTCTAGATGAGTTTCATAAGATTTCTCACATTACCATTGCTAAAGAAGCATGAGAGATATTGGAGACCACCAACGAAGAAACGAAGAAAGTGAAAGATACCAAGTTGCAGATGCTAACCACTCGGTTTGAGGAGTTAAAAATGAGTGAGGATGAGTCCTTTGACTCTTTCTATAGCAAGCTGAATGAGGTGATTGTAAGCAAGTTCAATTTGGGAGAGAAAACAGAGGATTCTAAAATTGTAAGGAAGATCCTTCGATCATTGTCGGAAAGTTTTCGTGCCAAAGTGACAGCGATTGAAGAGAGCAAGGACCTTGATGACATCAAAGTCCAAGAGCTAGTTGGTTCTCTTCGGACTTATGAAATGTCGTTGCCTAATCAACGGAAGAGTAAATCTCTTGCTCTTAAGATCATTAATGAGAAGGTGGAAGTCCATGACTCATCGAAGAAGATGTGGTTGACAAAGATGTTGCATACCTTGTAAAAAATTTCCGAAAATTCTTGAAATTAAAGAATAATGACAAATTTGGTGATAAAGGAAAATTCCAAAGTTCGGGAAGGGAGAAAAGGGAATTCTAAAAGAAAGATGGAAAAGAATCTCAATCTACACAAGGTGTCACTTGTTTTGAATGCAATGGGCATGGACACTTTAAGAAAGAATGTCCGAATTATTTGAAATCGAAAGGCAGAGTGTATGCCACGACATTGAGTGACTCGGATTTATCCGACTCGGTCCCGAGGAAAGTCAGACGACGGAGAAGAGAATTATTCAGCTTTTATGACTATTGCCTACGTTGAGTCTTGAGACGAGTTAAATGTGCTTGTACGAGAACTTGGAGAACATAGCAATGAAGAATCATTGGGAAATGTTGAAGAATCGAGATCTTTGAAGAAGATGAAAGTACAGCCAATCTTCAAGAGAATTATAACTCACTCTTGGAGAAGTCAGGTGAGTACACAAGGGTGGCCAAGGCAGCTGTGAGAAAGATGAAGAAGGTAGAGGAGGACTATAAAAGTCTCCTAATTCGTTATAAGGAGGCCAAGTGTGAGATAGAAACACTGAATGGTGAGCTATTAGAAGCCTACACAAAAGTGAGATTTCTTGAGCAAGAGGTTGTGCAAGCAAATGCCAAGATAGAAAGGGTCTCCACCAAGAAGTTAAATGATGTTATTTCATCTCAAAAGCATTTTTCAGACAAATCCGAGTTGGGATATACCGGAGGGAGTAGCTCATCCGGCATTGTCACAAAAGAAGTGAAGTTTATAAAGGCCAAAGAGCCAGTTGAAGTTGGCCCTACTGCCGAGAAGCCCAAGATAGAGGAGAAGAGGAATGTGGAGAACGAACGATTGTTGAATCCCCGTAATCATTTTATGGGCAGGTCTGAATCCCGAGCCAAGTCTCGTCCACAACCACAAAGAGTTCCTAGATCAAATTATGTGTGTCATCACTGCGGACTTCAAGAGCATACTCGACCAAATTGTCAAAAGTCGAGAGCAATGAATAGAGCAACTCCTCAAAGGTCACGAGGACCTAGAAATGATAGGAGAAATTGGGCTGGTGAACCATCAAGAGATCAAAACGGTGATCCCGGAATGATGGACATGATGAAGATGATTGGTGCATTCATCAACTGCTTGGAAAGCTTCACACGAAGACTGGAAATGTCTCCATTCAAGAAAGCAGCTGTGAAAGGAGGTAGTTCCAAAGAAAAGGAACCTGTCATTAATGTCGATGACTACTCACCTTAAACAAAAGGGACTCGTTCTTCATCAAGAGGGTTCGATCCCAACAAGTTCAGATCCTATGCTGCCTTTCGGTTTTATGAGAATTATTTCCGAAATGCTACACCATTACTAGAAAGACCTGTTGACCAATCGTCACTTCATGATACTGTCATTCTGAAATGGTTTGCTCACAAGGATTGGAATTACCTTCTCTCTGATCTGGATGAAGCTTTTGAGAATTTGGTTAAGGAATTTTATGCCAACACGATTGTGGAAAGAAAAGAACTTAAGTGCTGGGTTAGGAAAAAGAGTTTTTCAGTCTCTCCTGCATATTTGGCAGAGATCCTTCACATCAACCGACCAATGCGTCGACACTCAACGATTTATGATGATCTTTGTCCTAATGAGGAACTCCTTAAGGAGGGTCTTGGACAAGACTTGGAATTCTCATCCAATGGAAACTCCATCAGTATTTCCTCTCTTCCTCCAAAACCGAGAGTGCTTACAATTGTGATGTTTCACGCTTTGTACCCCCTATCAAGCATTGGGTATATGAACCTCGGACGTGTCTTGTTTCTTCACTATCTAATATTTGATGTAGAGATTGACATCTGTGCTCATATCTTTCATGTTCTGCGCAAAACGGTTCTACAAACAGAGTCCCGAATATGTATTCCTTTTTACTGTCTCATTTCAAGGAATTTATCCAACGGCGGATGAATCTTCTTGCCCAAAACCGAGTCCAATCAACATGCGTACATTCAACGCAAGCATTGGTCATAGTCGGAAGAGAGCCAAACTGGAAACTTCCACATCTCACAATGGTTCGCATTTCAAAGACCCCTCTCCCTTGACGAAAAACTTGATCACATTGTATCATCTGTACACGAGTTGAATACCAAGATGTCCGAACTCACATCTACTTTACACCATTATAGCACTCGATGGGATATGAAGTTTACCTCACTCCAAACTTAATTGGATAGGATTCAGAGGAAGCTAGAAGAGAATGTGTAGCTATTCCATGACAAAAAGGGGGAGATGATGTCATAAGGGAGGGGAATGTAATGAAAGGGGGAGTGATAGCTTGATCGGAGGGGGAGGAAATTACCTAAGGGGGAGTATTTCTACAAGCAGTTTCAATACTTTATTTTAAGTTGTTTTTCAGTTTAAGTTGTTTTTCAAGATATATTGTGTTTTGTACCCATGCTTCTTTTGTAAGCTTTTAGAGTTTCTTGTAGGCTTTATGGTTTGTACCATTCTTTATATAGTCTCTATGTTTTTGTTAAATCAGTACTTCTATCTAAATGTCATGCATTTTCTTGTTAAGTCTTGTCACTCTTGTGCCCTTGTAGGATTGTTCCTAGATGCATATACTTGGTGTATTATGCATTGGTTGAGTGTTGGGCATACAAGTAACTTGCATTGTTCTTGTTAGCTTGTATATTCAAGTGTTCATTCCAAGTGTGAATGAGCATTGTGATCACTACCTTGTAGTGATTACTTGTTTGATCAAGCCATGATTTGTTTCTTAACTTCATCTTTGCTTGATCACTTTATGCCTGCTTCATATGCATTTCATATTTTCTGCATACAATGATCATGGTGTATTGTTGTGTTTCAGGAGTTTCATGTTCATATGGTTCAAGTGATTCACGCTTTCTAGAATTAGGTGTGAGTGAGTTTTGCTCAACTGTTCCCAACTCACATGTTAAGTCTAGAGTCTGTTTTAGGGTTTTGTCACGGAATAGCCAAAGGGGGAGATTATAAGGTTAAATTTAATCAACCATTTTGTTGGCTTTATTCTGTGCTAAATTTGCTTATATTTCAGCAATTAGTAACCCCGTATTTAGGTGGGTTTGTTGTAAGGGTAGTGAGTGAGATAGAGTGTTGAATGCTCAAGAGTGTGCAAGAAAACAAAGTCTCATAGCTAGATCTCGCGGGTGACTCGCAGCTACAAGCCGCCGTAAGCGGCATACGTGCCAAGCATGCCGGAAGTTGAAGCGTCATGCTAGCCGGAGCACTACATGACAAAATAGGACAACTAGCCGTTTCATTATCTTGTGGCTAGATCTCGCGACTCAGTCAAGTCGCGAGGCTAAGCCGCGAGCCAACCTTGTTTTGAAAAATCCGTTTCACATTCCATTCTCACCCTAGTATAAATACCCCTTATACCCACGAAAGAGAAAGAGCTTCCAAAGAAAATTTTGAGAGAGAAACCCTAGAGTAAAACAAGATTGATTCATCCACAATCTTTATATAAGAGACTCTTTAAATTCCCCAACTCTCTTCCTCTTCATTGTTAAATCCTTGAGAGGCATTTTACCAAAACCTTTTTCTCACCATATCCATTACTGTGAGAGGGCTATTTGGTGTTTTGGGAAGCGATTAAGAAGGAACTAATTTACATTAGTTGATGCTGTGGTCAAGTAGCGGAATCCGGGAAGCTAGAAAAGAAATAGGTTCGGCACAACCTTGTTGGAGCAAGAAGCTTGGAGAGCTTAGGTACACTAGGAAGATTAGGCTTGGAGGGTCTATTGCTGTTCATGTATCCCAACTACATTTTCTAGTGGATTATTTACCCCTTGGAGGGTGGCGGGGAGATTTTACGCCGAGGGCTTCGGTTTCCTCTTCAATAACACATCGTGTGTTATCTTTGTGTTTACATCTCTCTTCCCTTTATCTTTGCCTTTTATTTTCTGCTGTGGATGTGATTTTAATTGGCATAGATTATTTACCAATTCTGTATTAAGTTTTTGTTCATGTTCTGCACATTAATTGTTTGATACAAAGCTTGAATTGGTAATTTGTATATTGGAAGTCTAAACATTCAAGGGTGTTTCTACACTATTTGAACTTTCAATGACAAAAAAAATTTCCTCACTAAATTTTGTCACCAAAGATACATTTTGTTGTAGTGAAATTTGGATTCATCCATGAGTCTTGGCTTCAATGCCACACACACATACATGGTATAATTGCATTTTGCATGAATTATTATTATTATTATTTGGTTCTTTCTTTACTCTCAAGAATAATAAAATATGATTATTCTTAAGAGTAAAGAAAGAATACCAAAAAAAAATCAAAAAATCAAAAGCTTTCTAATTTATGTCCCTATTGCATGGTAATATGATCAGACGTCATTTTTCCACGTATTCTAAATTATTACTTCTTTTATTTATTTATATATATATATTTTTTTTTTGAGAAAAATGTGTTTTGTTACTTTCTAACCTTTCTAAAATACTATGCTACCAACTTGGTGTATGATCTTCGTATTAAAAAAAAAAAAAAAAAAAAAAACATAAATGTGCTGAACATGTGTGAAAAAACCGTTTCGAATCACATAGTGGTCACGAAATGGATTTCATTTCTTAAGTTTGCTCTTGACATGCATGGTATGATTGCATTTTGCATGAATTATGTGGAGAAAGCTCATATTGGAGCGGGTTTCCAGTTGTATTGAGTAGCTGCTGTAGCACCACCCATGCACGCAGATAATTACTACTTCAATTTGTTAGGTTTATTTTGAGAACTGGTATTGTTGGTTTAGTGATTTTCTAGCCATTTAATGCTTTCAGAGAATGACACGGCGCATGAAGAAAGTGAGTAGGGATCTGGATTTAGTCTTGGAGAATATCATCGAAGAAATTGAACAAATTTCTAGTGGTCAACAAAATCGTCACAGCGATTTTATACATGTGTTACTTTCTTTGATGAACCAACCCATGAATCCTCATGATGGACATGTATACATAATCAATCGGACAGACATCAAGGCAACCATAATAAACATGATTTCGGGTGCATATGACACTTCATCTACTGCAATTGAGTGGACCTTTTCCGAACACTAGTCCCACATGAATCCATGGAGGACATTGAGATCAATGGATATTACATATCCAAGAAATCAAGACTAATAATAAATTTTTGGGCTATTGGACGAGATCCTGATGCGTGGTCAGATAATGTGGTAGAATTTTACCCTGAAAGGTTTATGAATAATAATATAGACCTCAGAGGACGTGATTTCCAGCTCATCCCATTTGGGTCCGGTAGTAGAGGGTGCCCTGGAATACAATTGGGCCTTACAACTGTTAAATATGTTCTAGCTCAATTATTGCATTGCTTTCACTGGGATCTTCCCCAAGCACTTGTCTGCCATGCCAACTTATTGTCACAGGGTCAATTTTTCTTTTAAATTTTCTACCTGTGATGACACTAAGCCCCTGGCTTAGTCTCAGCCAATACACCACACACACACTGCATTAACACTCAGAATAAAATTATCAAGGGAATTCACACACACGGTGCACACACAGTATTTACAAGGCACCAACCCCAACCTTTATTACTTAATATCAAGTACAAAGGAAGCCAGGAGAATACACACAAAATTTTCTAAGCTAGAATTACACACTCTCACTGCTAATGTAGCCCCAATAGCCTAGGATAAATGCATAGAAATAACGATTCTGACGATTATTGCCAAGTAATCGCCTCCCCTGTCCAGGACTTGTTGCCACATGTGGTTTGACTTATGACACCTTCAATCGATCTTTGTCTTGGCCTGCTCTCCATGTTTCTAGCCCCTACACAATAGGTCTAAACATCTAGAAAGCTAGGAATTGCTTGGTAACTACTAATAACTACTGCTGCACACTCTGCACATGCTAGCCCATGTCTCAACACATCATAGGGCTTTAACCCATGCTCTAGTAGCCCACACACACTTGTTCCAACACGTTTACAAGGTTTAGCCCGTACCCAAGCCCTTCTCATCAGCATCACAGCCCACATAGCATGCCCATTTATAGCACTTCGAGTAACTGCCATCAGCCCACTCACACAAATCCATGCATTCTGCAAGCACCAACCAGCCCAATGACTAGCACAGCATATCATTATCATAGCAACCAAGCACCGTCTTGCACTCAAGCCACCAAGCCCACAAATAAAGCAACCATCAACCAAGCCACCATTGCCATACACCATCCCATAGGATTAGCACCACCTGCTCCCGCCCAATATCAAAATCCATCTTTGCTCACCATAGCCCTACTTGGTTAAGTTTTCATTTGGGAACAACTTATTTATAGTTGAAAGTAATCTTGATAAAATGTAAAAGTTAAATAAAATAAGTAGGTGACCTACTTGAGCTCCACAAAATAGTAGGAAAAATAAGCAAAAGTTAAATAAAATAAGTAGTTGACTCACATGAGATCTACAAATAGTAGAAAAAAATAAGTAATAAGTTAACTTATAAGTGTATCCCAATTGAACACTAAATTTTTAAGAGAATTACAATATAACCTTTGGGAAAATTTTACTTATTTAGTTTTGGTTTGCTTTTAGTGTTAATTATAATATGTCCTCTCTCTCTCTCTCTCTCTCTCTCTCTCACTTTGGTTATTTTATGTGGAAAGAAAAAAAAAAGAAAAAAAAAAAAGGAAGATATGAAGAAATTGCAACTAGGATTGTCCAAGCCTACTCGAACCAGAAAAAATTAGACTGGTCTAAACTAGCTCAATCAATAACAGATCCGATCTTTTAAGATTTGGGTCTGTAGTGGGTTTGTGTGAAGGAAACCTGATTAAAACGGGTTGAGGGGTAGGTTTAATTAATAGATGGAAACCTGTAAAACCTAGCTAAGCCATCTGAAATTCTGGAAAACTTTGCCTTTTATTTGTCATAACCTTCTTGATTCTTGTCACAATATCATTGCCCCAAAAGGGTGAAGAGAGCTATTAGTATTAAGAGACAAATCTTTGAGCGATAGCGCTGCTTCAGAGGAAAATTCACGTTAATTCAATGACTTTCATCTTAGAGTGGAGCCGCTGGTAGTGTGGTTCATGCAAGCATAGTTCTTTTTTTTTTTTTTTTTTTAATAATTTTATTTTATTAGAGAATTTCAACCTATGACATTTGCTCCTAATGATAGCTCTTTATTATCAGACCAAAACACCAATTAGTTTTTTGTGTAGGCAAGAATTGAACCTCAAATCTTTTATTCAACCATCAGAGATTTTACTAATTAAGCTAACTGGAATCCACAAGCATAGTTGTCATAATGTAACTCGATTTTTTTATTTTATGTATTGTGTATCGAAATTGTATCATGTTTTGTGAGATACACAAATACTTAATAAAATTATAAAAAATTATAGATATACATATAAAAAAATGTATATTCATTATAAATTCAAAATATGTTCCACTTATGTCCAATTTAATAATTACTTATGTAATACTATTTAACAAAGCTATCTAAATAAGTCAAATAATCATATGTTTAAAACATACACATTTAAATTGATTAAACTTAGAAGTGATAATACATGATATACGAGTCAAAATAAGATTTTTTTCTTTTTTTCATCATCTTGCTTAATCAACTCCATTTAAATCAATGTTATCATCATGTTCATCATCTTCCAAAGTTGTTTTTTCATTGACATTTTCTTCATCATCATTAACATTTACTATCTCTTTCTTTATTTTTTTTATTCTAATATTTTTTCTTAGCATTCTAGCTTCTTAGACTTCTAGCAATAATAACAAAATAAAAATAATTATATTTTCATTTAATACATTATTCATATCATAAAAAATAAATTTGCAAATATGAAAGTGAAGTGTAAGGGTATAGTCCAAATTTTGTAAGAGAAAGAGGAGGGGGAATAAATACTCATGGACATTTTATTTTATTGGACTCAATCAAGTATATATCCCAATAATTTTTTGTTAGAAATAGTCTAACAACTTGTTTAAATAAAATAAAATGACAGATTTTAATAGAGAAACAAATTTTAAACCCACATATTTGTATATTGTACTATTCAACGATATGATATAATTTATACGATATGCACCTATGCATTGGACGATTCATGAGATGATACACCCTTACAATAAGAAATTTTTTTTACACAATATGATATGTCTTGCATATTGTACAATATTGACAACCAAGGGTGTCAATACCGTACCGGAGGCTGTACTGGTTTAGCCAGCGATACGATATATTACGGATACCGGTCAATACCGTGTACCGTTCGGTTTACCGCTATTTTATATATTTAATATATATATATAAATATATACACACAAAAAATCTTTATTTATCATAAAACATTACCTCAAAAATTTCTGTTTACCATAAAACATTAATTCAATTGTTCATTGCATATAAAGAAAAAAAAACACACAATATAAAAAACAAAAAACTTAATATTCATTATACAAACAAAACTAAAAAGTTGCTACTTAAAAAAAAAAAAAAAAAAAAAAAAAAAAAGGCTATAAGGTTCTATTGATGTGATGCAATTAATGCATCACAATATCACATAACGTGGGGCTCAAAATTGAAAAGAAGGTAAAAGGCTGAACCGTTCAGCCCATCTTTTATTAGAAAAATATAAGTTTTCAACATTTCCAAAGCTAGTCACGTGTAAAAGGGCTTAAGAAATTTCAAATAGCACAAAACAAAGAAGGAGATACCACATAGCAATGTTCATTGTTCAGCAAAAAAAAGAGAAGAAATCAGAGCAATGGAGAAGGACAACAGACGAGAAGAAGAAAAAAAAAAAAAAAAAAAAAAAAGAAAGAAGATCTAATCGGCGATGTCAATATGGTAGCAACTTGCTGCACCGGGGTTTGTTCAAATCATGCATTTCTTCTATTTTTCCTTTCAGTTTTTGTACCGGCCGAATTTCTCTTTTCCGGCCGAAACGTCCGGTATACTCTGATACGGCCGATATTGTCCCGTATAGGCCGGTATCTTGAGCGGTACATTTTGAAGGCGTTTGATGATCGGTTCATCGACCAAGATCTGAAGAATTCCGGCCGTACCGGCCGGTGCGATGCGGTATCAACATCCTTGTTGACAACTATGCACGTATGGTTTTTGGGTTTTTAAATCAAATTTAGTTAAAAAATAAAATAATGATGTAGAAAATTATGAAAGCCTCAAAACTTATGTGGTAAGCTTTCATGAAGTTAATAAAAAGTCAAATGCTTTGATTTTATTGTATATATAGATGAGTGTCAATATTATTATTATTATTTTTTTTTTTTTTTTGTGAATTGTAACATGTCAAAATTTATAGTATTTCTAGCATTAGCTTTTATTTATTTATTTTTATTTTATAAAAAATATAATTTTTAATAGTTAATATTTTGAGTTTAATTAATATATATTTATTGTTTAAAATTTGGGGATTGGGAGCTTGGACCTTAGGCGATTGCCTTGCTCGACTAATTGTTGGGCCCGCCTAGAAGTACAAATGTGACTTTTCATATTTTAGATTAGAGTTCAGTTGACGGGTGCTCTTAGGATATTTTCTAATGGACTATTTTAAAAAAGTTTTGATACCACTTTTATGAAAAACATAAAAATTAGTTCAAAACCAATTACTTTTTTTATTTTCAATAAAAATTTTAGGAATATGTGATGTGTTCATTTGCTTTTTAAATTTTATCTTAGGAGGGAGGGAAGAGATTTGGTTTTGGTATAAGCTATGACTTTAAAGAAGGTGACTGCCGACTAGCGAGATCAAATGAGGTGACAATCTGATGGCATTTTTGTTGAATTTTTTGCCCTACAATTATGGGCGAGTTTATATTGCCACCCTAGAGTTCTGATTCTTCTACGTATTTATTTATTTTTAATGAAAAGACAAATTAGTCATTTTTAACTCTCACAAGAGTTTATAAATTATGAGAAAAGTTAACAAATGCCCAAGGGAATTGATTTAGGAACTATTTCTAGAAATATTTTATGGAAAAATGATAAATCAATTAATTTTTCTGTTATCTTTTTATATTTTTCATAAAAGTTGTGTTAAAACTTTATTAATATGGTTTATTAACAATTGTCTTAAGGGCACTTTTTAACATGACTCATAAATTATAATCTCCAAACACCTCTTCAATCCCCTACCTTTCATCGCAGACTCAATTTCCAAAATGTATCCATTGACATTAGCCATTTTCCTACTACCATCCATTGGACATTCATACAAATCCTATCACGGCCAAAGGACCACAAAAATGAGCCTGAGCTCCCACCTGGTCCTCGTGCCTTACCATAGGTAACCTTCACATGCTAGGTGTCTCCCACACCGTGCCCTCCAAAACTTAGCGAAAAAATATGGGCCCATCATGTCATTGCGGCTTGGTCATGTACCAACTATTGTGATCTCATCTCCTCAAGCTGCTGAGCTATTTTAAAGACCCATGACACCATTTTTGCTAGCCGACCTAACCTCCAAGCCTCTGAGTACATGTCTTATGGTACCAAGGGCACGACTTTCACTGAGTATGGTCCATATTGGGGCGACGTTAGGAAACCATGTACGTTGCAACTTCTTAGTGCTTCAAAAA
This sequence comes from Quercus dentata, assembly GCA_028216015.1. NCBI lineage: Eukaryota > Viridiplantae > Streptophyta > Magnoliopsida > Fagales > Fagaceae > Quercus > Quercus dentata. The sequence continues at coordinate 25,271,048 of CP116453.1, forward strand.
TAGTCATTTGCACCTATGAGGAAAGAGGAGCTAGGATCATTGGTGCAGTCACTTAAAAAAGCCGCGGCAGCGCATGAGGTTGTGGACCATAGTGGGAAAGTTTGCGAACTTATTGAGAAAACCACATGTAGAATGATATTTGGGCAAAGTAAAGATAATAGATTCCACTTGAAGGTGCTTATTGAGGAGGCCCTGACCTTGTCGGGGGCTTTCTAAATCTAGCTGATTATGTTCCTTACCTTGGGGCGCGCACTTGATCTACAGGTATTCATGTTTCTATCTATTCAACTTTATCAGTCTTAAATCTTTATGATTAGTTGAAGTGGCCATGGCCAAAACCAATCCAATTGGTCTATTCTTTTTTGGGATAAAACCTGTCTATTATTATTATTTTTCCTTTTTTTTTTTTTTACTTATTTAGAAATATTAGATATGTTAGTCCCCACATCTTGAACCCACTCTACTTACCCTTGGTGATATATATATATATATATATATATATATAGATATATATATATATATATTTTTCTGAATGATATATTTTTCTATTTAAAATTTATAGTTGTGGTATATGAAAAATAAGACATGTTTATGGTTTGTTTGAATTGAGGGCAAAAATGAAGAATATAGTAGATTTGGCCTAAAATTAACCTATTTTCACCAAACTCTATTCTACTTCTTCTCCATCCAAATAAACTCTTAATAAAATCTAAGATTTTAATTCTCCATAAAATCTTGCATAAGGACATGGGCGCCTTGAAAAACACATGGCCAATACAGTTCCTGTTTCACCTAAAAAAAAAGAATTAAATAAATAAATACAGTTCCCGTTTTCTTCTTTCTAGTATTTTATTGTTTTGGCCCCTTTCTCAACAATTCTTTTACTTTTTTTTTTCTTATATTAATACCTTAGGGCCGTTTGGTCATAGAGTTTAAAAATTGTTGTTTAAAAATATGTGAAAATTGTGGTTTAAAAAATGTTGTTGAAAAACGTGTTTTATTGTTTATAAAACAAAAAAAATGTGTTTGGTATCATAGTTTAAATAACATGTTTCAATGTTCAAAAAATATAAATATGTGTTTGGTATGTGTGTGTGTGTGTTTTTTTTTTTTTTTTGAAAAACTGGTACGTGTGTGTTTAATTTAAAAAAAGGCTGACATCCTTTCTAGAACACTAAGCTATCAACTTGGCCTCTGTAATGGCTAACAGGACAGGATATAATCATCCACAGGTTGCAATATATATATATATATATATATATATATACACAAAAGTTGAAAAAGCAAAGCATAATAGAATGCGTCACGTGAACAAATCTTTTCGAATCACATATATAATAACAATTTGGTTTAGTGTTTTGGGTCCAAATTAAAAACAAGTTTATTTTATCCAAAACGTGATTTTTATGTGTTTGGTGAAATATCAAGGCTATCATAATAGACATGATTTCAGGTGCATATGATACTTTAGCTGCTGCGATTGAATGGACCTTTTCTCAACTCTTGAGGCATCCATGAGTGATGAAACATGTACAGGAAGAGCTAGAACGTGTAGTTGTAATGAATAGAATGGTGGAGGAGACAGATTTGTTAAAATTACCATAATGGGATATGGTGGTGAAGGAAAGCTTAAGACTGCATCCTGTTGGACCATTACTTGTCCCACATGAATCCATGAAGGACATTGAGATCAATGGATATTATGTCCCCAAGAAATCACGAATAATAATAATAAATTTTTGGGCTATTGTACAAGATTCTTATGTGTGGTCTAATAATGTGAAAGAATTTTATCTAAAAAGATTCATAAATAGAAATATAGACCTCAAAGGATGTGACTTCTAACTTATCCCATTTGGGTCTGGTCACAAAGGGTGCCCTAAATTGCATCTAGACCTTTACAACCGTTAAATATGTTCTAGCTTAATTATTGCATTGCCTTCATTGGGCACTCCCTAGTGGCATGTTGCCTAATGAGTTGGACATGAGTGAGAAGTTTGGCCTATCAATGCAAAGAGCCAAGAACTTGTCTGCCATGCCAACTTATCACCTACTTAGTTAAATTTGTAGGAGAATTACGATATAATCTTTAATTTTTTTTACTTATTCAGATTTACTTTGCACTTGGTTTCGTTGTTCCAAATGAAGAGTTGGAAAAATTGTAGCACCAAATCAACTCAAGTTACCTTGAATAAAATCTAAATTTGCCTTGTTTTGGATTCAAATTTATTTTGTGCTCACAAAAATAGAATGTCATAGGTTGGGAAGTTCTGCACAATATTTTTATTTAAAATAGAGTTGGTAAATTGTTAAAATATTTGGTAAATGCCTTCCTAAAAATTGTAGCTTCAAAACATTTTTTCTTTAAATTTATATCTCTTCAATATTAATGCTCAAATTATGTCTTCAAGAGACGTCTTCAATGTAAAACAATTTTACAATAGCATTGAATTTTTTCTTATAAAAAAAATTCCCACATTTGGTTGCAAATCACATATGGAAATCGGATATCAGGTATCTAGATTCTCACTCAATGCCCTTATTAGGAATGTGGATTCTCTTTTAAAAAGGTGGGTATCCACATTCGTATGCTTATATAAAGTTACATTTTGTATAAACCGACAATTTTACCCATTCTCCCTACCTTTTAACCAATAGAAATAAAATAAAATAAAAAATATTACTAAAAATTGACTGTAAGGACGCGTTTGGTTCTTAGGCCCAAGGTATGATTGGATCCAAGTTTAATAAGCCCAATACAATGAATTTGTAGAAAATGAGTTGGAAAACTAGGTTCTAATGAATAGAGCAACAGTTAGAATGGAGTTTAAAGAATTATCAAATAGAATTGGACTGGATTTCTCAAAGTAAACTGGTCATCGACACAATCCGAGGAGGTATGTTCTAGTATATATTGATTGGAAATAGTTACAAATATGGTTCAAGTTGTTACAGTGCTTTCTCCTACAAATTTCTGATCCCCTCTCCATGGAGGGTTTCTTACATTATATATCTCTCTTTTGATCATCTTGACCCTATACTTGTTAATCATTTAAACCACTACTTGAGTGCTTGTCCCATCGGACACCCCTTCAGGCCTTCTATGAGTTGAGGTAGCCAAAACAAAGATCTTTGTTTCAAGGGTCTTCTCTACATTAATGTAGCTAGAAAGTTAGCTGTAGAATATTCAATATGATGGCAAGAGTTTTCCCTTAGATATTTCTAAGTTCCTATCTCTCTTGTACGTTCGTGATGAACGTCCCTATCGCTGAAACTCCCTAGAAGTTCACCTTGAATATTATGATATACATTTGACCTGTGCTTGGCTTATCCTAGGAGATATTCCTCCTTGGCCTACCTTCCCGCTTATAGCCTACTCATGGGACTCTGAACGTAAATCATTCACTACTATTTTTTCATCCTCGGATCACCCAATGTTCTCGGACAAGGCCCAAGGCCCAATATATAATTTGGACCTTTGTCCCTAAATTGACAATTTAAATAATTTTTTTTATTATATATGTCATTTTAAAAATGTTTTACTAAAGTTCTATTGAATTTTCCATGACTTATAGTTTTTTTTTTTCCTTCTTATAATTTATTTGAAGGAAGATATAATAAAGATTTAAAAAAAGAAAAAGGAAAAAATGAAGGTTGCATTTATGAATCAAATGATATTTTAGGAAAAATAAATAATTATGATAAGATTTTAGGAAATAATCCAAATAAAAGCATCTCATATCCTCAAAATTTTTATTAGATTCCAAATCAAACCAAACAAAGAAATAGTTACATTTTTAAACATCTAGATTGCTAGGCATCAAATTCTCAAAAATATAAATGTTGGGATTAACTAGATTCCCCGTATCAAATGCCACCTTAATCTTAGCAGTTAGCAAAGTTACACCACACCAAGTCTAACATGTTGGAGTCTAAATTCAGTCATAATGACCTTGGTACAATCTTAATTTTTATTGATTAGGTTAACCCTAATTAGAATTAATTTTTAAAACTATGGAGACAAATAAATATTTTACTAAATAAAAAACAATTCTACATTATCTCCTAGGATTATCCCATGTTCACTTGTCCACAATTATTTACCATTTAAAACAATGATAATTAAGCTTTATGTCGATATTTAATTAATCATTCAAGTACGAATTAAACTTAACCAAGTTTAATCCCATGCATGGTAATTTTAATAGCATCCTTGATCAAAACCATAATTTTAATTAAGGAAAAAAGAAAAAAACTATCATGCCCTTAAATTCTATTTTGACCAATTATTATTTGAATTTTAACTTTACGTAAATTTTGGAAATTTCAAAATTTGTAAAATGGCTTTTATTTTAAAAATTAAATTGCTCAAAAATGACATTCTAATAATTGCGAAAGTAGCATCACTAAATGTATATAATCTACGCGATATGGCTAAAACTGGCACACTATAACTCTACTCAAAAGCCATGGTAACTTTTAAGGGAGGGTGAGACAAGTTATATTACACACAACATACTTTCTTAATCAATGTGGGACAATTACCATTTTTTTAGAAATACACACATACAAGAGAGATGGAAAGAGGTTCTAACACAAAGACACACTACAACTCCAATAAAAAATCATGATAACTTTTAAGGGAGAGTGTGACAAGTTATACTATACACAACACACTCTCTTAAGTAACGTAGGACAATTACCTTCTTCTTCTTTTTTGAGAAACAAACACACACACACATACAAGGGAGAGGAAAAGGGGTTCTAATACAAAAGCACAACACAACTCTACTCAAAAGCCAACAATTGATATTGACACTAAATTATTGTAATTGAATATATTTCTATTCTTTGTTCCATAGTTGTTTCAATGTCAAATTATTAAAAAAAAAAAAAAAAAAAAAAAAGAAAAACTAAAATAGTCAAATAATATGGCCAACTACAATCTTGAAACACCTTATGCTTTAAGAATTGTGAGGCCTTGATCTTCAGTAGCGTCTCTAATATTGCGTGTTTTTTTTTTTTCCCCCTTGATAGACCCTTCCAAACCATCACATTCCCAGTGAAGTTGTAGTCATTGCAGAATTTCCCAAGTGCTCTAGACCCTGTTTGGTAGAGTGGTTTAATAACATGTTTATAGTTTTTAAACAACATTACACGCATTTCACACAATTTTTTTACCCACACGTATTTCAAAAAAATACAAACAATGTTACTAGAACAATGTTACCAAATGGCCCCCTAGTTTCGACAACATTCGAAAAGATCACTACATTCCTCACTACCAAGTTGGTAGCATTCAAGTGAGCTTGGTCTAGGAATGCCCTTGTCTTAACAATGGCCTTGTCAACTACCATGAATTTTCTTAGATCATCCAGAGTTTGTCATATCTTGAATGGCTTTGGGGCTGGGTCTCCACCTTGGAGGCATTGTATAAGTTTGGGTAGGGGTAGTAGGGGTAAGGGTATGGTTTTCAGACTTGAACCGTTCATAGAACTGTAAAAGAAAAAAGTTCAAGGTTTTATGATTAGACCGGGGTCTAATTGAGGTTGGACCATGATGATGTCATAATTAATTTAAAAAATACAAAATAATATAACAAATTTGTACAAATGAGTAATTTTGATTAAAAAGAACAAGATTATAGAGATATTAAATAATTTTCAAGTACATTTTCATAACTTATATATAAAAAAAATACAACACAAAAAAAAAAGTATAATTACACTTAATCCTTCAAATATAAAAATATTATTTTTTTAGAAATATAAAAATATTATTTTTTTAGATTCATAAAATAATACTTAAACAATAAAATAATTTTGATTTTTCACATATAATAATGTTAAGTATATTAATCACAACAAAATATTTCTGATTTTAATTATATATCAAAATATATATTTTATAATCAGACTATTAGATTTTTTTTTTTTTAATATATCTAAATTTTTAAAACTTAAGTTAAAAGAAATATGCCTTCATTTTATTGCATAAGAAGCTTAGTTCCCAGGTTCTATTCCTACCATTTGAAACTTTAACTTATTTTTTCAAATATTGAGCATGTTTTGAATCGTATTTGAACCGTGTCCAATCCTAGAAACCAGACGGTTCACCCATGAATCGAGTGGTTCACGAACTTTAGTGTAATGTTCAACTTTTGGTGCTAAAAAAATTTGTCTTTAAGCTGGTTCCCGGTTAACCTAGTTAGACTAGGCGGTCCAGTCTGGGTCTAAAAACCATGGGTAGGGGGTAGGGTAAAGGAAAGAGGAAAGAATGTGGTTTCATTTTTGGAGTTAATCATTTACTTTAATCAAAGTGATCTATTGGGTTGCCCCTTTTCTTCATACATTGCTACCTTTTAGAGGATGAAAAAAAAATTATGAAAAGGATTGAAAGTTCAAATATGTGTATAAACACCCTTGAACGTTTAGACCCCCAAATTACAGTTTAACCAATTCAAGCATTATGTCAAACAACTAGTGTGTGGAAACTTAACATAAGCTATAATATGGAATTGGAAAAACTATCTAAGCCAAATTAAAAACACAACCTACAGCAGTTAATAAAAGGCAAAGATAAAAGGGAAGGAAGATGCAAACACAAAGACAACACGCGATGTGTTATCGAAGAGGAAACCGAAGCCCTCGGTGTAAAACCTCTCCGCCGCCCTCCAAGCGGTAAACAATCCATTAGAAAATATAGTTGGGATACATGGACAGCAATAGACCCTCCAAGCCTAATCTACCCAGTGCACCTAAGCCCTCCAAGCTTCTTGCTCCAACGAGGTTGTGCCGAACCTTTTTCTTTTCTAACTTCCCGGATTCCGCTACTAGACCGTAGCATCAACCAATGAAGATTGGTTCCTTCCTAATCGCTTCCCCGAAATCCAAACAGCCCTCTCACAGTGATGAATATGGTGAGAACAAGGTTTGGTAAAAAGCCTCTCAAGGATTTGACAATGGAGAGGAAGAGAGTTGAGGAATTTGAAGAGACTCTAATGTATATATTGTTGGTGAATCAATCTTGTTTTTCTTTAGGGTTTCTCTCTCAAAATTCTCTCTGGAAGCTCTCTTACATTTGTGGGTAAAAGGGGTATTTATACTGGAGTGGGAAAGGAATGTGAAACGTCGGGATTTACAAAACAGGGGTGGCTCGCGGCTTGACCTCGCGACTTGACTAAGTCGCGAGATCCATCCGCGAGATAACCGTATGGCTAGTTATCCTGTTTTGTCCTGTAGTGCTCCAGCTAGCATGACTGTTCACCTTCCGGCATGCTTGGCACGTGTGCTGCGTCTGGCGGCTTGCAGCCGCGAGTCACCCGCGAGGCTAAGCCGCGAGTCTCTGTTTTCTTGCACACTCTTGAGCAAACTTCACTCTATCTCACTCACTACCCTTACAACAAGCCCACCTAAATACAGGGTTACTAAATGCTGAAATACAAGCAAATTTGGCACGGAATAAAGCCAATTAGATGGTTAAATAAATTCAACCTTACAAGGATAGTAGGTGAACCTATAGGTTTGTTGATATGTGGGAGATTTTATGCACCACTGTTAATAATAAAAGAAATTGAAGTCACCGCAATACAGGTGTATTGTCACTTGTGAATATATATATGTTGCGACAGCTTTTTCTATTTCCCATAAAATTGATGTCAAAACTTTCATAAAATGGATTATTAACAATTTCCCAAAGAACACCCGTTAGCATGACCCCTATTTATATATAGAAGAGTGTCTGTCTAATACTCCCAATAGGTGAGGTTGATATAAGTGAGGAATCAATGGAGAGAAAGTGACTATGGGTGAAGGGAATGTGGTCCATATTTTTTTTTTTTTTTTTTTTGAGTGCATATTTAAGTATAAAGTGACAAAACAACTTTGAATTTTTGAAGTTATTTTGTTTCTATCAAAAAATATACAGGACAAAATCTAGTGTAATATCTTATTTCATGTATCTTTGAATGTCCTTTTAAAATTAAACAATGTGGCTACTTATTAGTATCACCAAACAACGTTACAACTTCAAAAAACCTGCTTATTTTCTCCGTTAAAACCTTCTCTTTCACCCACCTTTTCAGAATACCATTATGCCTAATACTTTGAAGAATCTCCAACAATACCCCCCCCCCCTCCCCAACCCCCCAAAGATTTTAGCAAAAACCATTAGCTTGCTAGATAAATGTCAAACTATATCTGTTGGTTACAACTTACAAGTCTCCTAAATGCAGAGACTGTGAGCTCTGTTTATTAAAAAAATTGATACTTGATAGTATGACAAATTTAAAAAAAAAAAAAAAAAAAAAAAGTAATATCATTAGTAAGTTTAGACGTAGATAATAGCCAGTGAAAACTTACCAATTTAACAGCCATTAAAATGATTGTCATTTATATATATATATACAACATTACTCATATATAAAAACAGGAACTTATTATCCATGATCTATGATTATGCCAAGTAGCTCAATACTATAAAATTTCTTCATTTTGCCTTCCACATAATCAATTTTTTTTTCTTTATGTAAAAGAATTACAAATATCTTGTGTTAATGGGTAGATCTGTTATATATAGATTGCATTTTTTTTTTTTTGGCAATAATTAATTTTTTCCATGTAGAGAGAGAGAGTACATGTGTACAATAATTGAAATAGAGTACAATGATTGAAATTATTTTATAGATTTTTTATTTCCTCCTTTTACTCAACTGATTGGCCACCATGAAACAAGGGTCGGTAAAATATAAAAAATAAATCTTAAAGTTAAATGACAGTAATGGACACTATAAAAAACATAGGCCATAGCCACGTTTACAAAAAAAACACAACTATAGCTAATCTATAGTTGCGTTTCTTAGAAACGCGGCTATAGGTCTAGTTGAATAAATTTTTTTTAAGGGTGACTTATAGCCGCATTTTTAAAAAATGTAACTAAAGGCTGTAGGTCCAGCTGAATAATTTTTTGAGACCTATAGCAGCGTTTTTAAAAAAACGTGATGATTTTTAAAAATGCTGCTATAGGTCCAATTGAATAAAATTTTTTTCAGGATGACCTATAGCTAGATTTTAAAACGCAAAAAATGTAGCTGCAAATTAGCTATAGCCGCATTTTTCAAAAATGCAGCTATAGGTCTACCCGTGTAAATTTTTTTAAAGGGTGACCGATAGCCGCGTTTTTGAAAAATGTGGTTATAGGTAACACCCAAAAAAAAAATATATATATATATATATATATATATATATATATATATTCTTCAACTTCCCACGTTTGCCCCCTTTACCATGTACACCTCAAGCTATAGCCGTGTTTTTAAAAAAAAGCGGCTATAACTAACCTATAGCTATGTTTTTAAAACGCGGCTATAGGTCTAGTCGAATAAATTTTTTTTAAGGGTGACCCATAGCCGCATTTAAAAAAATGCAGCTATAGCTAACCTTAAAATGCAGCTATAGGTCATCTCTAAAAAAATTTAATTCGATTAGACCTATAGACACGTTTTTTTTTTTTTTTTTTTTAAACGCAGTTATAGGTCTCCCTTATAAAGTTATTCGGCTGGGCCTATAGCTGCGTTTTTAAAAAACGTAGCTATAGCAAACCTATAGCTGCGTATTTTAAAAACGTGGCTATAGGTCCAGCCAAATAACCCTTAAAAAAATTTATTCGAATGGACCTATAGCCGCGTTTTAAAAATGCAGCTATAGGTTAGTTATAGCTGCGTTTTTAAAAAACGCTGCTAAAGACGCTGCTATAGCTTGAGACTTTAGCTGCGTTTCTAAGAAAAAAATGCGACTATAGCCCGTGTTTTTTGTAGTGCTTACAACTGTCACTTATGTTCTTGCTTAGTTGTTGCATTGTTTTGATTGGGTGCTCCCTAATGGCATGTTGCCTAATGACTTGGACATGAGTGAGAAGTTTGGGCTATCAATGCGAAGAGCCAAGCAGTTACTCGCAATGCCAACCTATCGCCTACTTGATTAAACTTGTAAGATAATTATCATTTAATCTTTAAAGAAGTTTTCTTAATTATACTTGATGTGTTTTAATGGGAGGTTTTCATCTATCTTTTTTATTTTAGGTTGAACGAAAAGGTTCCATAAGAAGAGTTGAAGACATTGCAACACCAAGTTATTTTATGTTACCTCAAAAAAAATATTAGCCTACCTTGTTTATTGGATTCAAATGTACTATGTCCTCCTAAAAATTAAATGTCATAGCTCACAACTTGGAGACTTTTACTAAATGTTTAAAATAAGTCGTTAAGATTTTTAGCGACAAGTACCTTTTTACAACTAACTCGTTGGTGTGCAATATCTATAAAAAACTGATTATGGATGTTTATTTATAAATAATGTCAACACCAAATTTTGGCACTCATCCACCAACCTCCAGAATGCTTCACTTGGTTATCAAAGTAACATATTCAACACCAGACAAAGGAACATTTCTCACTTGCCTTTACTCCTGATCTTTTACAATTAATGAAAACACTTTGTTCATGTGGGTATAGAGGATCCTTAATTTGTTCATGGGGATAGAGGATCCATAAGAAGTATCTGTCCTAATAAAAAATGAAAAGCACTAGTTCAACCCATGAGAAACCTCATGATGCATTCTTGTTTCTACTACTCAAATATGGGGCAATTGGTTCGCTTGATGTTACAACTTACATTCAGTGACTGGAGCTAGGAATTTTTCTAAGAGAGACCAACCTTTGAAAAATATTCGGCGAACTTCATCATGTTGATTAACAGGATTTTCTTACATATTACTCGTTATAATACAATATCATCTTCTGAGGAAACAATTTATGTTTACTTAACATATTTGAAGTTTTCAATAATAATAACAATTGGTAAACCACTGAGTTGCAAACTTGACAGTGCTAAAAGTTTTAAGATCATTTACATATTGGAGTTGCTAGATCCTTATAGAAGCTCTATGCCAAAGAAACAAAAGAATTACAAATTTTAAAGGGCATTTGAAGCACTCAAAATATTCACTATCTTGTTAACTATCAAAAGACCTTTCAACAATAATATTAGCTATATCAAAGCATTCAATTTTTCCAACTACAAAGACATCAACACAGTCAACACTATTTCAAGTGCTTGTGAATCAACAAATTTAATATCTGCATCCAACTTTGAGTAATAATTGTGAATATATATATATATATATATATATTTAATGTTTAATGTATATAAATTTCACTACTTATTTTCAACTTCTTTTTTCTCTTTTTAAACTTTTATTCTCCTTATTCAAAAAAAAAAAAAAAAAAAAAAAACTTTTTCTCTCTATTATTTCACATCCGCTTTTATACTTAACTTCTCCAACCTTTCTACTTCCTCTTTACCTCATTATCTTTCTACTACTCTTTACTTTACCATTAAACTTCCTTCATCATTTTTTCCTTCTTATATTTTGACTATTCTTCTCACCATCTTGTTTTGTATAAATTTGATATAATTTCTTCCATTCAATTCATCTTTTTTCCACACAAAAACTGTGAGTACTCTCTCTCTCTCTTTCTCGGTGGATTTTTGTTCTTTCTTATAACTCTCATTTAGATTGATGGTTTTTTAATTTAATTTTAATATGTGTTTTGATGTTGTGCTTTATAAATATCCCATAAAAAATCCCTCTTGTATCTTTGGTTGGATTTTGGTTTGGATTAATACTTGGTTTCTTTTGGAAATAAGAATTTGAGTTTATTTCAAAACAAAATCTACATGACTTCTAATTCGAATGTGCATCCAATTGTTTGAGTAATAAATTATTATAAAGTCTATATTTTATTCCTATGGTTTCATTTTAATTTTGGATAAGATAATATTATAGTTTTGTGATGAGTTTGATTATCATGATGATCTTTTTATTCCTTAGGAGTTACGAGATGAGAAAATTGAATAATAAATTTAAAACTTATAATGTTTTGTTGTATATTAGGCAAACATAACATACTATAACAGAAGTTAGAAGAATATTAATCACCTTAAAAAAATATTAGTCAAAACATAGAAAATAAAAGAATGACATATTTGTAAAGATATATATATATATATATATATATATATATATATATATATATATATACTCCTTTTCTTTTTAAAAGACAATACATAAAGTAATTGTTACTTTTTATATAATACACCTCATTACATAATATTTATATATTCCCAGGTGTTGATGCTCATTTTTGGAAATTCATATCCAAAAGCCCATAAGGAAGAAAGCCCAATAAGAAGCAAGAGTCAAAAGCCCATACGGAGGAAAGCACAATGAAAATCAAGGCCCAAAGTATATATTTGAGAATATGCTAACCCATGTAAACTATCATTTGCTTGATGGGTATTTTCTTTGGGATTTAGATTTGTTTACATGCAGGAAGTAGAAAGTATTTCTATAGTAAAAAATGAAGAGTAGTCATTCATATTGCAAAAAAGTATAGAAAACTTTCTTGCACAGCAGAAGGTTCTATTGCACAACAGGAAGTTTTACCGCATAGCGAAAACTTTACTACACATCAAAAAGGTCAGTCTTATGGCGGATATTGGAGAAAAGTTCCTTCTGCGGTAGAAACAGAGGATAAGCCCACTTTGCAGCGTCTTCCCTTGGACATTGGACTCAACATTTGTGCACAAACTAGCAACGGCATAATGGTACTTTGGAGCCCATTTCGCGGCGCCTGGACCCAACTTCCTTCTTAGAAAAAACCTAGACTAAGCGTTGTCCAATAACATCATGACACATGCCTAAGGTACAAGATACGTAAAGAGAACCCTCAACATTTTTGGCGACTTCACTGTAGAGTTGGGATCAAGATGGGGAGAATGAGATATTTCTCCTTTGCAAACATATTTCCAAGTCCTTACCAAAGCGAGACATGATGTTCTTAAACCATCCAATCTATACCCTCAAGAAAGTATCCAAAACGTCACAGCAGTACCATAGTGGAATTCTTTGGTGGAGTATCACGACAACATTATAGCAAAATAGTGTTGTGGAATTCTATGGCAAAATATTATAGCAACATTACAATAGGACAGTATCATAGCAGAATTTTGTGGCAGAACATAGCAACATTAAAACAAAGCAATATCGTGAGCAAAATGCTATGGTAGAATATTGCAACAGAATGTTGGGGTAGAATACAACAATACCATAGTGGAGTTCAATGGCGTTGCATCAAAATGCGGTAGCAAAATATCACTACAATACCATAGAGTTCTACAAAAGAAATATCCCGAGAACTCTACAATAGAAGGCCTTCACAATACTTGGTCCTATCCTTTAAATGCCACTTGTTCTCCTTGTCATGCATGTGAGACATGTGGCAAGCCACTTATTCAAACATGCAACTCTCCTCAAAACTTTCTAAGCCACTTATCACCTTTTTGCTCTCATTTCTTTTAAGGAAACACTAGAAGTTTTCTAAACTCTCTCCATCTCCACCTTTGGGTCCAGCATTTAGAAGAGAAAAATCCCTTCATTCCCTTACAAGGTTTCAATCATTTTTTTCATGCTAGTGATTCTAGCTCTACTTCCCCTTAAGAACCAAAAGCTAGAAACAAAAAATGAAGCTATAGTAGCCAAAAGAAAACTTTCATCATTACTATATTGTTGCGAATCACTATTTCCTACATGAAGTATCCCGTAGCAAACTTTTCCGGAAGTGCAAAATGTCCCTATGTAAATATTTCATAGCAGAAAGTGTAGATCCTTCTGCAAACTGCTCACAACTAATCTTGCTGAATTTCAAAAGTGCAAAATGTTCATCTACAAAATATTTTATAGCGAAAAATTTCATAAGCCAAAATGTAGATTATTTACAGTAGAATCTGCTGAGTTTCAGAATGTTCATTAGCGTAATATTTTGCAGCAGAACCCCAGAAATGCAGAATGTTCATTGGCAAAATATTTTGTAGCAGAACCCTAGAAATGCAAAATGTTCATTGGTAGAATATTTCGCAGTAGAACCCCAAAAATGCAGAATGATCATTGGAAAAATATTTCGCTGCAAAATCCCAAAAATACAGAATGTTCATCAACAAAAAAATTCGTAGTAGAATCCTAGAAATGCAAAATGTTCATCGGCAGAATATTTCGTAGCAGAAAGTTTTAAAAGACAAAGTGCAAATCCTTTGGTAGACTGTTCATAGTAGAATTTGCTAAATTTCAGAAATGCAGAATGCCCACATGCAAAATATTTCATAGCAGTAAGTTTCAGAAGCCAAAGTGTAGATATCTCAGCAGACTATTCATAGCAGAATTTTGTATTGAATTCCAGTAGGGGCTTTTCACGAAATATCCAACCACAAATTTCAGTATTCAATTCTTGAACTTTCTAAGTGCAATTACAAATCCAACATGATTTTCTTCTACAACAAAAGTGACCATTGCCCCATTAAGAATTCATTGGAACACCAATAGTGTGAAGATGTGTAAAAGGGTAATGGACAATTCTATTACAGCAAGAAATTCGAGTCTAGATCTTATTCAACAAATTTGAGACTTGTTGTCAAAGCAAGGGAGGTGCATACAAAGGCTTTCATAATCACTTTTGCTGAATCAATCTCTTGCTACTTCATCAACAAATATATCGGTACCAACAAAGGGAGGAGAGAGAAGTAATCAATTCAACGATATCAAAGCATTTGGTTTCAACCAAAGACTACATTGAAGGCATTTAACAGAATGGTAAAGTGTCCAAATTAAATCCTAACCTTGGAATGAGGCCAATCACTCAGTTATTGTGTACTCTCCATAAAGAAGTCCAAATCTACAAGATGCTTGCAAACTGCTCTTTGTCCAATATTGGGTCTAGCAAACCGATTCAACAACCTTGAACAGTTGAGATGTTTTCTTTGAAGCACCTCAAAGGAATTATGCCTAGAGTTGCATCAATAATCATGATCTTTATGATCTTCCTAAGAAAGAATGTACCAGATTACTTGTTCTATAAACTATGCCACTCCACCATCACTCTTCAAGTCATGAACTCATTGATGCCCATGTCTCATCCTAGAAGAACTCTGCAATAGTGACGAATTTAAAGCTCCTTGTTTTGGCTTGTGTACAAAAGGGAAATAATAGAATCAATTGCTGACACACATTTTTCCATGAATAGAATTGCTTATCTTATTGTTGCGAAAAACTATTACTTGGTTTTTATTGAAGGCGTTCTGCTGCAAGGGCATTCTACCACAGGAATAAAGAAGCATGATGTCCCAAGAAGATGTTGGCATGTCATCAGAAAATTCTATATTAGAAGCTGCTGACTCTTGGCTATTACTAGCCAACCATGAAGCAAGTGACGTAGCAAGCTCCATCTAAATATGCCCATACTCAAAGCAGGTGAAGAAGAAGCCCAAGGAATATGGGTCTTAGTAGCAAAAGCTAGCAAAAGGGTCATGGTCATGAATTCTTGGCTAGAAGCCAGCAAAGGAACCATGGTTGCAAGTTCTTGGCAAAATCCCACAATGGGGGCTACACTTAATCAAACCCGCAAAGGAGTCATGATCACAAGCCTTTGGAAAGAATCTACTGAAAAGCTATAGCCATAATCATATGTAGCAAAAAATACATAGGAAGCAATTGTTCTTGCAGTGGAACAAAGCCAAAGCATGCTTTGGAAGTAACTCTTTCCCAAATTCTCTGGCAACGAAGAATTTCTATAATTTGGCAACTTGTAGATCCATGGCATCCAATTTTTTTTATTGAAGAATGCATGAACCACACAATGGAGGTAATCTTATCAAAGAAACTCATTAGAAAATTGCCTATTTTGGCAAAAGAAGATCTCTTATTATCTTGAATACTTTTGTTGGTAGCATCAGCACCAAGAGAAGGTGATATCAAGCTCATCTCGTTGTCTCACATGTTGGGGGCTAAAGCTCATTCTGCAGCAGATATGGGAAGCCTTTTGCTGAAAGCTAAGGGCTTATTCTCGTATATTGGGGGCTGTCTTATTCTATAACAAAATTTGGGAAGCCTTCTATAGAAAGCTAAGGACTCATTCTCATATACTGGGGGCTATCTCATTGTACATAAAATACGAAAAGTCTTCTTCAACAAGCTAAAGATTCATCTAGTTGTCTCACATGTTTGGGGGCCAAGGCCTATTCTACAACAAATTTAGAAAGGCTTCCGCAAAGCGCTTAGAGTATCAATATGTAGAAGCAACATTACCCACTGCGGAATAAGTATTGATTGTGTCATTTCAGCAAGTATACATTCATCCGCCACTTGATCTTCAGCAACTTCAAACTTTATGATATGGCATAGTGCAACACCCACGCAATTTGTTACAACCTACCATGGTCAAGTAACATTCTAGTTTGTGATAAAGCAACAACGTCATCTATCTTTTGCAAAAGCATTAACTAGCAATTGGAGAATAAGTTCTCACACGATATAAAGTCTATGCAGTAGTGAATTCATGAGAAGAAATTTTACGATCCTTGTTGCGGAAAATGTCAATGAAGCCAAGAAAGGAAGCAAGAAGAGGAGGCCTACAAGCATTCTAGCAAAAACATATGTAAAGGTGAACCAACAAGCACTACAGCAAAAAATAAAGCACTTTGTGAAATTTTAAGGCTTCAAGAGTGCTCCGTAGAAAAGCCGAGTAACAAAGGAACTCACAGTAGAAACAAAAGATGGGAATCAATGACGAAGTCCAAGCATCTCTCAAGCAACGCATTCAATGGCAGACCACCTTCCATAAGAATTGGAAACATACTGCCAAGCTTAGCAACATGAGAAAGAAAAATTGGGAGAAATAAGATCTACAGTAATCTCAATGATTTTTTTTTCCTTGAGTAGCATTTAATCTTCCTAAGAGATTGGTGCATCCTACTTATCTAGGAAGATTTCAACAAAATCAAGAGAAAGTTAAGGTGTTCAATATTTTTTGTTAAGGTGGTTAAGATATATTGGTTTAAAAATAATATGTATATAATTATTATTTTTCAATATATATATATATATATATATATATATCTTTTTTGAAAGCTAAGGTGTTCATTTGAACACCCTGAACTCAATGTGCAGCCGCTCTTGGCATGACAGTTGGTGATTGATGCCATTGGAGGATAGAAAGGACACAAAAGCTTTGGAGGCATACTTAGGCCTATACATGGTGTGGTGCGACTTGTGGATGGCCTAATTTTTTTCTCCTCGGTAGGTTTAGTCTCACACCGAGTCTTTGGCAATGTGACTCTTGTGTGCTTGTGTCTCTAGAGTGGGGTGTGTGTGTATGTGAGTCCCTTTTTCTTTTTCTTTTTCATTTTAAGAATTGCCACTAACCATTAGTTTTGTATTAGATGTGATTGGTCACCTAACGGTATAATTCATTTTAGGTTACCTAATTAAATAAACCAAGTTTTAAGGGTTCATTAACTATAGCAAACCAAAAAGTCTTGAACTTGGAAGTTTGGTTACGTGTGAGGAAGGTGTTAGGCACCCCACAACACCTATCCGAAGATAATACCTCATTTTAAATTATTTCAAACATTATCTTTTCGTAAAGAAATAGAATACTTGACATTTTGAATTTTTTTAAGTTTTTTTTTTTTGACAAAAAATATTCATATATACATGTGAGTAAATATTTACATATACTAACATGTGAATATTAACTCCAAAGAATATTTACAATCAAGACATGTGAGGTATACACATAAGTAACATGAGAGAGAACATTCAAAACATGTGAATAGAGTATTTAATATGTACATAGCATGTGAGTACTAGCTATCATAAGTAGGCAAGCTAATAACTCAACAAAGAGAAAGGGAGTTGGAAGAATAAGACTTTGTTATCATCCATATTTTTCTCATTTTCATCATGCAAAAAAGATGACAAATAAAGCTCATTAGTACCAAAGAAAACGATAGGAACAATGTAAGCTTGTAGGGTGTTCAAAGACTCAAAAAAAAAAAAAAAAAAAAATGAGCCATGGACACAAATCCTTAACTACATCTATTCTAAGAAAAGGCTCAAAATTAAAATGTATGAAGAAAATTACAATGTGAACATTTATTAGTTTAGAAAAGCACAATTTTTTTTTAAGAAAAAGTTTTATTGAGAAGTTTTTGAGAAAAGCATTTTTTTTTTCTTTTTTAAAGATCGTTATTTATTTTTTTTTAACGAAATCCAATGTGGTAAAAGAACTATTTTTTTATTTTAAAAAAAATACAAATTTTCAGATTTTTTTTTAATTTTAAAAAGAAGAAGATTTTTGAAACATTTTCTTTAAAAAAACATTTTTTAACGTGATGAAAACACTTTTTCTTTGAAAGATTTTTTTTTTTTTTTTTTTTTTTTTTTTGAGGGGGGGGGGGGATTTTAAAAAGAAGGGTGAAAACATTTCTCTGAAGGGAAATTTAACAAGGTAAAACACATTTTTTGAAAATGTAGATTTTTTGAAGAAACATCATTTTGAAAACACTTTTTTTTTTAATATGTAGAAAAAACGTTTTTGAATACATATTAATTTCAGATTTCCCTTTTTTAAAAAGAAAAGTTTTTTTTTTTGTTTTGTTTTTTTTTTTTTTTTTGTTTTGAAAACTATTTAAAAAGAAAGGATTTTTTAGAAAAGCATCTTTTTTTAGAAAACTCTCTTCTTTATTTGAAAGACTTCATTTTTTAAGAAAAATGTTGGAAAAGATTTTTAAAAATCATTTCCTTAGGATAATGTGCAGAGGAGTTGTTTTACCCAAGCACATTTATTTTATGGCAACATTAATGATGATGAATGTAAAGTGACAACAATAATAAAGTGCAAAATATAAATGACAAGGAAAGAACAGTGAAGAAATTTAAATGACATAAAAGGAAAGAGTTGAAATATTGTAAAGGTTGTGTGTGTGTGTAATAAAGTAAAGGGGGAGAGGGATTGTGCAAGAAATTAAAGGGATGACATAAATTAAAAGGGGAGGTGGATACCACCGCACACCCTTGGTGCGATGATCACTCCATATGTATAAGTGCTTGTGGAGTGTGGGGGGCAAGGGCCGGGGTTCAAGTCTCCAAGAGGGATCACACACATATACACTTAGATTAGGCTAGAGTAGAATTCTATCTTGTATCCAAAAAAAAAAAAAAAAAAGGGAAAGGGAGGTGGATTGCTTGGAAAATAAAATGGATGACATAAATTAAAAGGGAAAGGGGATTTGCTTGGAATATAAAAAGGATGACATAAATTAAAAAGCAAGAATAGTAAAAATGATTAATCCAATACCTCATTGTTTTGGGAAGGTTCATTGAAGGATTATTAAATTGCCATCGTGTTAGGTTCTAAAAGTTTAGAACAATTGGCAAACTGTGAACACAAACTTGTCTAGATATAAATTCCTAAGTCTATAGGTATGATTAGACAATATTCTGTTAGGATTAGTGCCCTAAAATCCTATTGTATGATGCTATGTATTTTATTATGTATGACATTATGTATGACTTAATGTTGTGATTAATAAAGTTGCTTTATTCTTATCTAAAATGATGGCAACATGAATACTCGGACATTATTATATAGTCCATGAGATGCATAGTATGTGATTTATGTGAAAAGTCACTCAAGATATAAATCACAAGTTTAGAATTGTAGTTCGTAGTCGGTGATGAAATTGGGCATTTCATCTGCGAAAACTATAACATATCAACTAAGATGATTTGTCTTGATCATGGAAGTATAAACTTCTAGTTGACATGTTGATATATTTTAAGAGTTAAAACATATTGAACTGGACCGTTATGAGATTTATTATTCTCCTAACGATCACAAATGAATAATAAATCTCACAACTTCCTTTTACATGAACTCTTAATCTCGAGAGAATAATGGACCTAATCATGAAGTGTAAGTTGCTTTGATATATTAGGAGTGAGATCTAAATTAACGGTCAAAACCTCAGTATGTTGGGCAATCACATTTAGTGTTGATGGAACATATATTCTTAAGATGGAATTCATATTCTCTTAACGGAGATACAAAATATTCCTTTGGGATAAGTTTAATGGGTTTGTTATTCAGAATGTTAGGCCTAACTACTTTAGTAAATAGTTACTAAAGTATATATTTATGAAATTGGATTTCATAAATATATGATGAATAACTTAATGGATTAAATCGGGTACTCAAGAATTAAGATGTAGTAATTTACAAAATGGCAGTCTACTTTTATGACTTTGTATTATTAGGAATATTTTATGAAGGGGTTGCATGTACAATAAAGTCTTGGGATATAATTTATTAATAAGGCCTAGGGTGTAATTATATTTATATAGTGGTATTAAATATAATTAATGGTAACTTTGGACTTGTCAAGAGTTGACAGAAAAGCCCAAGACCCATTGGAGCTAATGTCTTATAATTAATGTCTTATGCAACTGGTTTGGATCTTGAATAACACCCCCGTGTATTACATAATTCCTTTTATTCCATATAATCCAAAGACCGCACTAAGAACAGCTCCAATTCCTCTGCCGTGAGTCTTCCGATCAGATCTTTAACCAACTGCATAATATCATTTTGAACTCTCACACACTTCTGCAAACAAATTCTGCTACCAGCCCATACATCTTGAGCTACTCCACAGTCCCATAAGACATGAAGCAAAGCAATTACGAACTTTGTTTGCACAAGCAGTATGTGCTATCTTCAATTATCTTTCGGCGGGTCAAGTTTTCCTTTGTTGGCAAAATGTCTTGGCAAGCCCTTCATCCAAAAACTTTTATCTTGTTAGGCAACTTACTCTTCCATAATCTTTGCCAAATCAGTCCTTCCTCAAACCTCCTCGAGCTCTCCCCCACTCCATTGTCCTCTTTTAAAATCAATCTTGCCGTATGGTAACTCGATTTCACTGTGTACTCCCCTTTTTTGTTGAGTAGCCACATTATAACATTAGAAATATATCTTCTGCTCAAAGGAACTCAAACAATTGCATCAACGTCCTCCCTATGGAAATTTGCAGCAAGGAAACCTCGGTCCCAATCATGAGTTTCCCAATCAAAGAGATCTACAACTCTTCAATCCTACTCTTTAGCCAATGGTGGGTGTAAAATCTTATTTTTTTGGATAATTAGGAATCCAACGATCTTGAGTAACCCAAATTGAAGAACCATCCCCTACTATCCAACAACACCCTTTTTTCGTAATTGGTTAAACTGCAAGTAAGCTTTTCCAAACAAAGGAGCTATTTGGAGCATCGGTGGCTTCCAAAAAACTACTCCGCAAAAAATACCTATCTTTGAAGCACTCATACATCAAAGACCAATCATCATGTAACAACCTCTATCCTTGCTTTGCGAGCATAGCAAGATTAAAGCTTCGTTTATCTCTAAAGCCCATGCCTCCCTCTCTTTTTGGTTGAGTTAGCACCTTCCAATTTTTTCAATGAATCTTTCTTTCATTGTTAACTTGTCCCAACCAAAATCTAGCACACATGGCATTTAGATCATTACAAAGCTTTGCTGGTAGCAAGAAGACTTCCATTGTATTTGTAGGAATAGATTGTGCCACCGCTTTGATGAGTATTTCCTTGCTCGCTCTAAACAAGAATTGTCCTTTCCATCCCTGAATTTTCTTCCAAACTCTATCCTTTAAAAAAGAAAAATTTTGGTATTTTGATCAACCTACAAGGGTGGGTAGCCCGAGATGGGACTTAAACCGTTCAACCTCCTTGATTCCTAGTGCTGTCTTAATCCTCTCCCTTTGTTCACCCTCTATATTGGTATTAAAGTAGACAAATGATTTTTCTAGATGAATGCATTGGCCCGACGAAGCCGCATATGTTTGTTGTACTTCAATAGTAACTTGCACTTCCTCCTAGTTAGCCTGACAAAATAGCAAAGAATCATCCGCCAATAACAAATGGGATAAAAGAGGTGCTCTCCTGCAAATAGATACACTATGAATCCTCCCTTCCACTTTTGCCCTTGCTAACAAAGATGAAAAGCCCTCTGCACACAACAAAAACAGATAAGGTGATAAGGGATCTCCTTGTCGGAGCCCCCTAGAGGGTAGAATATTACCATAAGCCTTTCCATTAATGCAGACTGAGAAGGTAGGGGTTGTCACATAGCTCATGACTCTATCAATCCATTCTTCAACTAGACCCAATCTAGCCATAATGCCCTTGAAAAAAGGTCATTAAACCAATCATATGCTTTACTAATGTCCAATTTTAGTGCCGTAGAGCCCCATCGCCTTGATCTTCTACTGTGCTTAGTATGCAAAGTCTCATTTGCCATTAACACATTATCGATGAATCGACAACCACGAACAAAAGCACTTTGGGTGAGAGATATCACCGAGGAGAATAAGCTTTAATCTATTAGCCAACACCTTAGAAATAATTTTATATATAACATTACAAAGGTTGATAGGTTTGTAATTAGTCATTCTTTCAATCAACTTAACTTTGGGAATAAGAACTATATAAGTATAATTAATATCGGGCAACATGGTTCCATTACTCAGAAAATGTAATACAAAGAAAGATTCACATCATCACCCACAATATGCCAAAACTTTTGAAAAAAGAGAGCGTTCATACCATCGTGTCCAGGAGCCTTTGTTTGTCCCATTTGGAATAGCATCGCCTTGATTTCTTCTGCACTATAGTCACTGGACAATACATCTAGCATGTTTGAGATCACTTTGTGAGGTAATGTGTTAACACATTCTTCAATTTGGTCACATCCACCCGAAGTAAAAATAGACTCAAAATAATGTGTCATCACCCCAACAATATCCTCGATATCTTCTACCTAAATCTACTGTTGATTTCTTAACCCTTGAATGAAATTTCGGAGTCGTCATTGGGAGGCCTTAGAATGGAAAATTTTTGTGTTTTTAAACTCATTTTTCATCCAAGAAACTCTAGAACGTTGATGCTAGTATATCTCCCGCTTGATGAGAAGATCATCCAATCTCTTGCTAACATTTAAGAACTTAGCCTTATTCTCCTTGGTCATTGCACTTGCATTTAAAATCTCAACCTATTCCTGTAGCTTCTTGATCTCTTCTGTATCAAGATGGGTCTTTGAAGCACCCCATGCAAACAAACTTTCTCCATAACCCTTGATTTTCTCCTTTAATGCTTGCATGGCTAAACCTGCCCCACTCACTAAGCTCTATGCACCATCCACTATCATCTCACAATCATCCCATAACAACCACAATTCTTCAAATGTGAAACCCCATGCTCCATTGACACGAAACCCTCTATCCGATCCGGTCTGCAGGATTAAAGGGAGGCGATCAAGCGCGTGACACCAAATGTGTTATTGTAATAGTTGGAAATTTCTACCTCCACATAATATTACTCAATACTCTATCCAAACGCTGCCTTGTATTTGCTCTCCCTGGTCTTTTACTATTCCATGTGAAAGGATAACCACGAAATCCCAAATCAAGTAAGCCACACGAATCTAGTGCTGAGCCAAACTCCTTCATCTGCTTAAAAGATGGTGGATGAGCACTTAGTTTTTCTCCCGCATACAATGTTGCGTTAAAATCTCCAATACCACACCAAGGGCCTTCCACCAACATAGACAGATGAGAAAGAAGAGCCCATGATCGCATTTTCTCGCTAGCCTCGGGCCAACCATAGAAGCATGTTAAATTCCACTGAAAACCATCTTCTTCCTCCATTGTAGCTGGGATATGGTTCTCTGTGTAATTTATCACATCAAGCTTCACCTCTGGTTTCTAAAGTTGAGCTAGGCCTCCCCTTGAATTTGGCTTCTTGATAATAAACTTGTTCCTAAAAGGTAGTTCTTTATAGTGTCTGTCAAATCCTTCCTTATCCAAACGTGTTTCTATTAAAAAACACATCGTGGGTACTTCTCCCTCACCATTTTGCAAAGGCTATGAACTATCTAAGGGTTCCCAAGCCCTTGGCAGCTTTAACTTAAGAACCTCATCCCCCCCACCCCCAAGCGTTGTGGTAATTTGTGAAAACTCATCAACCTTCCCACATTTCCTTAGATTTCTCGGTGGTCAATTCCATGCTAATCTCCTTCAGTTGCACTCCATGTTTACCTAGAGTAGGTAACTTAGTTATTGCTCTACCATTCGGCCCACAAACCATATGAGCCAATCTTTTCCAAGTGGGCCAAATTTTAAGTGACAAAAACCTATCTGATTTCAAATTCTCGGTGTGCTTAACAACTTAATTTAGCTCAACACCATCCTTTTTTTTTTTTTTTTTTTTTTTTTAATTTGAGTCATCCACGTTACTTTCATCCTTTGAATTCAAATAAAAAGATTTGCTCCCTATCCAACCCGAGTCCAGCCAATCTATATCTGTCTCTATCTTCCCTTCTATTTCGGATATAACTTCCCTTCTATTTCGGATATAACTTCCCACCTATCTCAATCCTTCCTTCCTTCTCGGAGAAATCCTCCCCACCACCCGAAACAATCCCTAACCTATCGGACTGTCCTTCCTCACATCCGCCATGCACTATAGGGCTTGCTAAGTTGGTTTGAGCCACCACATCCTTCTCACTTAGATCCTTATCGTGTTTGTGCCCCGTATCCGTTTCTAGTTCACTTTTTGAAGTATGTGGTCGATCTAAATCATGCATGGACGTTGACCAAGGACGACCACCACTAGCTTACAACCACTCCTCATACTGACAGTTGACTTCCTTTCCATTTTTCGTGAGAGAAAAGTAAGTACACAATGCTTAAGATCATGGCCTAGTAATCCACAATAATGACAGAACAAAGGCAATCTCTCGTACTTGAAGGTAGCCCAATTTTTCTGTCCATCTAAACTTGAGAGAAAACTCCCACGTTTGATGGGCTTTGAATGGGAAGAGCCATTTTGACTCTCATGAATAAATTTTTCAATCCTGTCTATTCCTCCTCTCCACCTCTACCACCATACCCAACCGGCCTCCGACTTCCATTGCTACTTGAGGATTGACCATATCAAATGGGCCCCCCCATATCTACAACCATAGAGTAATCAAGTCAAACTTTAAATTTTTTACAATCATCCTTGATAGCCAACAACGCAACATTAGAGCCTGATTGTCAAAGGTCCATAGGCCCTCTCTTATTACTCGCTCCATATTAAACTCTATATTTAACTTGAATTAGAACAAATTTGACCCAACTTCAACTATCTACAGTCCTTCATTTATTCCCCATGCTTTCCTCAACATATTCTGAGCCGCTCTCTTATTAAAAGGTTGCATGTGAGAAACTTCCCAATCAAAATTTGAGCACAACACTCTATTTCTTCCTTCCGATCCTCCTCTAAAATAACTATCACTTCTTCTTCGTCCGTAGTAAGCTTCATATTCTCTAGACTATTAATCACATTTTCTACCATTTTGCAAAAAGAAAAGAAAAAGATAGACCCTTCGGAAAACTTAGGGAGGGAGAATTCTCGTAGGTACACGAGGGGGAGAGCTCCTATAGCTTATCATGTATCTTAGAATGTCCTTTAAAATTAAACAACGTGGCTACTTATTAGTATCACCAAACAACGTTACAACTTAAAAAAAAAAAAAAAAAAAAAAAAAAAAAAAAAAAAAACTTATTTTCTCTGTTAAAACCTTCTCTTTCACCCACCTTTTCAAAATCCCATTAGTGCCTACTACTTTGAAGAATCTCCAACAACACCCCTACAAAGATTTTAGCAAAAACCATTAGCTTACTAGATAAATGTCAAACTGTATTTGCTGATTAGTGACTGTGAGATCTATTTGTTTAAAAAAATTGATACTTGCTAGTATGATATATTATTAGTGGTAGATAAAAAAAAAAAAATAATAATAATAATATTAGTAGTAAGTTTAGACTTAGATAAGAACCAGTGAAAACTTACCAATTCAACAGCTATTAATATAATTGTCATTTTTTTTTTTTTTTTGGTATATAACATTACTCATATATAAAAACCGGAACTTATTATCCATGATCTATTATTATGCCAAGTAGCGCATTACTACAAAATTTCTTCATTTTGCCTTTCTCATAATCAAAATTTTTTTCTTTATGTCAAAGAATTACAATATATATCTTGTGTTAATGGGTAGATCTATTATCTGTAGATTGAATTCATTTTATTTTTTTTTGGCAATAATTAATTTTTTCCATGTAGAGAGAGAGAGAGAGAGAGAGAGTACATGTCTAAAATGATTTTTTTTTTTTTTGAAAGGAAAATATTCATTCATTCAAATTGATAAAGAATCATGATACAAGGCTTCTAAGGCTAGTGGGGGAGAATACTCCATCCAATACAGATCCTCATCTAATGTATTCCTAGCATATTGAGCTAATGCATGTGCCACCTTATTTGCTCCTCTCCTAATGTAGCAAACTCTAGTCCATTGTAACCCCCAAATCAAATGCCTAATATCATTAACAACATTCCCAAATAGCAAAAAAATTTCTAAAGGAGAAGAGATGACTTGGATTACATTACTAGTATCTCCCTCAATTATCAATCTTGAGAACCTAGCATCCACGGCAAATTCAATAGCTCTTCGGCATGCAAGCAATTCAACCTCATCACTTGTACTCACCTTTGGTCCACTAGCATAGTAGCCATAACTTCACCCTTGTCATTTTGAATTATAGCACCATAGCCAAATCTGTCCAAGCCCGAAAAAATTGCTGCATCAAAATTTAATTTTTATTCCACCTGTGATGGAGGTTGCCAACCATCCTCACCGAGTTTGCCTAGTTTGAACAATCAAATGATCTTGGGCTTGTTTAAATTCAGCAACAAACTCCTTTGCTCTCTTGTTTAACCTGCTTAGGTCCTTCAATTTGCCTCCATGCACCATAGCATTCCTCTGATTCCATATGAACCATGCTTGAGCCCAAAACAAATCCATTTCATCCAACGTTAGGCACTCCAACAAATCCTCCATTAGCTGCTTCATATCTATCTACCCGTGTAGACTAATTTTCTACAATTTTTGAATGCTGCCAGCCCAAATATCCTGAACCATGGCACAATCCCATAAGGCATGGACTGTTGATTCCAACTCTCTCATACATAAGGGACAATTTTTTTCCGAAATAACTTTCCTCCTGGTTAGATTCACTGCAGTTGGTTATATATCATGACAAGCCCGCCAACCAAATATTTTTATTTTGTTTGGAAGTTTAAGCTTCCATATTGCATTCCACATCTTCCTTTCAACATCGCCCCACTGAAGTTCCTACCCGATTACCATCGCTTAGAAGCTTCCTAGCCACATGATAAGCCAACTTAACTATGAACAACCCCTTTAAATTATGCAACCAAATTATATCATCATTAACACCCCTTTGGCTCAATGGAATTTGACAAATAGCTTCTACCTCCTCCATGTGGAAAGTAGCCATGACTTCTTCATTCCTCCAAATATGTAAATCCCGGGTTGATTAGATTAGCAACCATCATTTCCTCCACATCCCTATGAACTGGATGTAAAATTCTGTTTGTTGGATAGTTGGGAATCCACCTATCTTTGAGAACATTAATTGAGAGACCATTTCCCACCCTCCAACAATGTCTAGTTAAAAGAATAGGTTGTGCAGCCATCAAGCTTCTCCATACATATGAGTAGTTTGGTGATTCTTTAGCATCAAGGAACGATGAACGAGGAAAATACCATGCTTTGAAACATTTATAAAGCAAAGAATCCTTGCATTGAACCATTCTCCACCCTTGCTTGGCCAACATAGCTAGATTAAAAGCTCTTAAATCTCAAAACCCCATTCCTCCCTCTTTTTTTGAAGCCATCAATTTATCCCAACTCTTCCAATGAATTTTTCGTTCATTACCCATCTGACCCCACCAAAACTTTGCACACAAAGCATCCGGTTCATCACATAATTTCAAAGGTAGTTGAAATACACTCATTGTATATGTAGGTATGGATTGTGCCACAGCCTTGATGAGAATTTCTTTACTAGCTCTTGACAACAACAAGCCCTTCCAACCTTGAAGCTTCTTCCATATTCTGTCCTTCAAGTATGAAAAAGTGTGATACTTAGCCCTCCCAACCAAGGTTGGTAAGCCAAGATAGGTTTCAATTCTATTCACCTCCTTAACTCCCAAAATCTCCAAGATCTGTTGTTTTTGGTCATGCAAGTATTACTACTGAAATAAGCTCAAGAATTTTCCAAATTTATGCTTTACGCTAAAGCTCTTTCATAACTTTGGAGGATCTCTGCTATAGTCTCTCCCTCGGCCTGAGTTGCCTAACCAAAAAGCAAAGAATCATCTGCAAACATTAGGTTAGTGACTTGGTGCACCTCTACAAATGGATACTCCTTTAATCCTCCCTTCTGATTCTGCTTGGACCAGCAATGCAATAAAACCCTCTACACACAATAGGAATAAATATGGCAACAAAGGATCCCTTTGGCATATTCCTCTAGATGGGTGAATCATGCCATAAGCTTTCCCCTTCACCAGAATAGAGAGGGATGGTGTCGTTACACAACTCATCACCCTTTTTATCCAAGTAACTAGAAATCCCATCTTTTCCATAATGCTTGCAAAAAATGCCACTCAACCCTATCATATGCCTTACTGATATCTAACTTCAAAGCTAAGGATCCCTTCTTCCCCCTTTTTCTGGAGTGCATAGTATGGAGTGTCTCAAAGGCCACCAATACATTGTCTATGATTAGCCTCCCCGGTACAAACACACTTTGGGTGGGTGAAATAATTTAAAGGAGTACCTGTTTCAATCTATTTGCCAACACTTTGGAAATAATTTTGTAAATCACATTACACAAGCTTATTGGTCTAAAGTCAGACATTTTCACAAGGTTTTTAACTTTAGGGATAACCACAATGTTTGTATGATTAATTTCGTGTAGCATATTCCCATTATTTAAAAAATCCAACACAAATAAAACTACATTATCACCCACAACATGTCAAAATTTTTTATAAAATAGAGTATTCATACCATTAGGTCCTAAAGCCTTTGTTGGTCCCATTTGAAATAAAGCCACCTTCACTTCTTTACCAATAAATTCATTGGACAGAACCTCCAAAGATATCATCGCTTATCTTGCTTTGAACCGCATTCAGACACTCCTCCATCTGATCTCCCACACCAACATGAAAAAGATTATCAAAATAGGCTGAAGCAACTTCAATCACCTCCTCCAAATTCTCCACCCACTACCCACATGCATTTTGGATACCCCTTATATGATTTTTATTTCTCCTTTGTGTAGCTTTGGCATGAAAAACTTTGTACTTTTGTCCCCATATTTTAACCAATTTATTCTAGACCGTTGAGCCCAAAATATTTCCTACTTTTGTAATAACTCATCCATCCTTTTACTTAATTCCAAGTATTCGGCCTTGGCAGCCTTTGTAGGTTCAGCTTCATTTGACAAATCCAGCTTCTTTTTGAGTTCTTTAATTGCTCCAGTGTCTAGATCAATGGATGATGAACCCCAAGCCATAAGCTCGACTCCATACAATTTAATTTTTTCATGAATAGATGTCAACCCGAGCCTATCCTCACTTGCTCTTCCCCAAGCATCCTACACTACCGTTTCACATTCACTTCTAAGTAGCCAAGATTCTTCGAACTTGAAGCACATGTCACGTTTTTGCCTTGACTAAGAATAAGTTTGAATGTGGAGCATAACGGATAAGTGATCCAAAGCATGTGTGGAAAGATGTATAATTTTGCTCATCCGAAATTTCTCCATCCATTCTTTGTTTGCCACTCCTCTATCAAGCCGAATCTTGGTATTTGCTTCCCTCACCCTCTTATTACTCCAAGTGTAAGGATATCCCAAAAATCCAAGGTCTTGAAGGTGACAAAAATCCAAAGCTTCCCTAAAAGCTTCAACCTATGAATTTTGTGGATGTCTTCTACTCTTCTTCTCCTATGCATGTAGGTAAGCATTAAAGTCCCCTATAACTACCCATGGTCCCCACAAAAGTTTGTAAATACTTCTGTGACAACTCAAGGAAAAATGCTAGCCACATCTGCGCTATATCTCAAAAGGACTAATTCCAATTGAGGCTCCTTATAGTTGTTAATAAAGCCCAGTTCAACCTAGTAAATACCCGATGTGGGACTCATCGCACACCCACACACATCACATAATCAATCAAATTGGGGCATCACAACTTCAATAATTTCCACGAATTTTCCTTCTCTCGTGCATCCGCCCAGCCATAGAATCCAATCAAATACCATACAATGCCATCCTTCTCTGTGACTTTAACCAAAACAAGGTTGACAAAGAAATTTATAACCTCCAAAAGAATATTATTTTTCCACAAAAATGCTAACCCTCCACCCGAATCAAGGTGTTTGACAATAATCTTATTCTAAATTCCATACAATTTTTTAAACCCTTCCTTGTCCAGTCTTGTCTCCATAAGAAAATAGACAGTGGGAACTTGTTCCCTCACAATCTTGCAAAGGCTTTGACCTGTCCAAGGGTTCCCAAGCCCTTGGCGGTTCCAAATTAATAGTCTCATGGCTCCTGGCAAGATGGCTCTCCACCCTCGTTGATATACAATCAATGCTTCAATCATCACTACTCACTTTCCCTCGTTTGATAGCTTGGTCAACATTCGGCCCCTCCTATATTTCACGTGAGTCTTCTTTCCCAAGCTAGGTATTGTAATAGCCCTAGTTAATCCACCCAACCCAAAGTTCATCCTATTGATGCAAGTCCACATTCCATTGGGCTTAGATGTACTTGGCCCAACCATCTCCAATGTTGTTTTATTATCGGATATTACATGATTATGGATTTCCATGGGAATAATATCTGATTGCCCCTCATCCATTTTGAAACGAGCCAATCCCTTATCAATCTCAGCATTTAATTCTGTAGTAAACTATCCAATGAGCATATTTTCTAGACCTAATTCCCCTATTTCAACATTAAGCTCCTTTACGTTAGCATGACATTTATAATTCATGCTATTCCCATACATATTTTCAGCGTCCGTCCCATGATTCTCGGGACCGATCCTTATCCGGACTACTAAGTTTCCCAATCTTATCTCCCTCGCCGCCGTTAGCTTCGATAACACACCTTGCGCCGCCTGGCCCGAGATCTGCTCTGGCTCACTTCCATTACCCTCCTCTATATTGGACATAGGATTGGTATTCTTACTTGTTGAAGCCATTGGACGACTCCCGGTTTCCTTAAGAAATTCACCATATTGATATTCAACTGGTCCTCCTTGTTTCTCCACTGCATAGTGGGTTGCACAATGCTTCAAGTCATGACCTAGTATTCCACGTGTGACAAAACATAGGCAATCTCTCATATTTGGATGACACCCACGACCTCTCACCATCCAATCTAACAATAAACCCTTCTCGACAAAGAGGTTTCGTTATTGGTAGAGCTACTCGTACTCTTATAAACATATTGATATCGTCCATCCTGTTCCTCCATTCAACCTCCTCAATCGTACCTAGCCTACTCCCCACTTCCCTCGCTACATGAGGTGAGATCATATCAAACGATGCACCCCAAATTTAGACCCAAAGGGAGGCAAATGGGTCCGGCTCCTCTTCATTTTAGTGTCTCATGTTTTCTCCTGTTTTTAAACAGATGAACGACACATAGCGTTTATAAACTCTAATGGTAAAAACAAGGCTACAAATTATCATTTATTTCTCTTTTACCCCACTCTTTAGCAAGAACCCACTACTCACACACCAAACAAAGACTACACCGAATCTAAGAAACTATCACAAACAGAGTCAAAGAAGAGAAGGGGAAAGAATGGGCTGAGAAATTGTAGAAGAACAACAAAGGCTTCATGTGTATTTGTATGTGTGAGCTAATTGCTAAATGCTAATTGCTAGTTGTGGTTGTGTGTGTTTAATTGGTTCGGATCTGCACTTGTTGGTTTGTTCATCTTTTTTGTCGGGATTTGTTTGATTTTAGACTTGGTAGTTTGATATTGAGCTCTCTCTTGCCATTTCTACAATGGATTTTTGTATTGGGTCTGGTTTGAATTGAAATGAAATGGATTTTCCCCCTTTTTTTTCTTTGTTTTCATAATCAATATAAGTTTTTCTTTGTTTGTGTTTATGGGTTTTCTCCCTTTCTTAAGGCTCTATTTATGTTTATGGATTCTCAGATCTGGTGATATTTACGGCATGATTTACGACAGATCCTTATCATCCACTATCAAGTGCGATGGGGTGTGAAAAGTGGATTTATTGTTGAAGAGTGTTGGTAAAATAGAAAAAAATGATGTTGTGATGTGGCCTTATATCTTACCATTAGATTTTATAGATGCCACGTGTCATTTACCTGTTTAAAAATAGGAGAAAACATGAGACACTAAAACGGGAGAGGAGCCAGCCCCGAGGCAGATTCCATTTGAATATTTCCCACAGTCATACCCATCTTCCACCGTTGCAATAATAATAGTTGATTGTCAAAGGACCAAGGATCTCCTATCATTATTCGATCCCTATCAAATTCTAATTGGAATTTGAATTGAAAGAGATTTGGCCCCACTTTTGAAATCTGCATTGATTCATTCAATCCCCATGCTCACGGTATGGCCATTTTGTAAAATGATTGAAATAGAGTACAATGATTGAAATTATTTTATAGAATTTTCTCCTTTTACTCGACTGATTGGCCACCGCGAAACAAGGGTCCCGAAAAAAAAAATCTTAAAGTAAAAGACAATAGTTACGAAACTCAAAGCCAATAATGTCCAGTCGCCTGTGCTTTTTGTGCACAAAATTGACACGTGTTTTGCGTTGTTTATTTTTTTCCTGATGATTATCCGATCCTCCCCAACAGGTGAGGTCCACATACTTTTGGCGATAAGAAGTGGTAATCCGAGTCAGTTTGTATTTGTAGGTGTGCGACTAGTGGTGGGAACTTAACATTGTTTTAATATAGCACCAAGTTGAGACTCATCTAGTTGGATGAGAATTTACTGCCTTGCCCCACGGGGCTTTGTGGGGCCCTTCTCTGCAAAATTTTACTTCATGTGAATTTGTTACACCCCGCCCCACACTAAATAAAATAAGCAAAAAGATTTATTGATTAAACTTTACACGTTCATCATTCGAATCTCATTTCAAAATCTTGTGTTAAAAAATTGTGAGGCAAAATTTTTTCCTAAACTAGTTCGAAAATACTTTCTTTAAATTTTCTTGTACCTTTTTATTAGTTGAATTTTAAAATTTTAATTGTTAAATTGAATATTTTTAATTTATATATCAAATTTCATCCAAATCAAATGTTAATTAATATTCAATCAATAAATTTATTTTTTATGTGTAATTTTAGTTCATAAAAACTTGAAATTTAAACATTTAATTAATAAAAATAACTATTGATATTTGATCTTTTTGAAATTTTGTAAACGTTGAGAATATAGTAAGAAGATGCAATCCTATAAATAAAATTTTCAAAATTCACATTCAATAAAAATAAGGGATAAAACCTTTTTTCATTCCTACATTTTCATACGATTCTCACTTTGGTCCCTAACTTTTTTTTTTTACCGCTTTTAGTCCCTAAAATTTAAAAAAAAAAAAAAAAAAAAATCTTGTTTTTGTCCCTACCGTCGGTGCCCCAACAGAAAAGTCCTAGGTGGCGGACGAAACACCTTATTAGGCGATGTGGCGCTAACGTGGCACTGATATGGCAATTATAATATTATTAAAAAATATTATTTGGCCATGTCAGCATTTTAATTTTTTATAAAAAGCCATGTCGAAAAATTTAAACAAAAAAAAAAAATAAATTAAAAAACAAAACTTAAATTAAAAACACAAACCTAGATAGATCTAACACAAACCCAAAAATAAAGAAAATTAAAAACAAATATTAAAACCTAAATAAAAAATATAAAAAATTTCATTAGTCTTTCGGAAGAACATGATTGTTCATTTTTCATGTTCTTCCCCAAACATGTTTCTTGCCCAAAAAATTAAAATATTTAAGATTTCTTTTTTCTTTTCTTTCATTTTCTTAGTAAACAAACTTGCAAATACACATAGCAAAGCAAAGAAAAATCGATCCCCAAAAATGTTTCAAACCTAGATGGGTGAGGTTGCGATTCTGATTGCGACTACAACTCTTAAACCCAAATCTCCCGCAAAATCAATCTCCAACAAAGAACCAAACCCAAATCTCTAGCAAAACAACTAAACCCGAAAAACCAATAAACCCAACAACCAAACCGATCAACAAAGCAAACCTTAACCTTCAAACCCGTAAATTTTCTTGGGAAACAAACACAAAAAATCCAGACCGGTTGTATTGTGCGAGAGAGAAAATGAATTGTTGATGAATATCGAGTCAAATACCCAAAGGAAAAACAAACCAAAATCCCTAATATTCTTAAACCCAAACAGACGACTTTCCATTAGTCCTTCCTCTGCTCGTTGTTGATGAAGATCGAGTCAAATACCCACAGATAACGCCCCTTGCTCTTCTCGGCGTTGGTTGAGGAAAAACCCGAAAAGCAAAAGGGCCGGTTCAGAGGTTCCTTCCCCTTGATCTGCTCCAAATCACCGCCGATCTTAGCCCCTCTCTCTAAACCCAAATCCAAACCACCACCGATCTCAGCCCCTCTCTCTCTTCCCAAATCCAAACCACCACATCTTAGCCTCTCTTTCTCTAAACCCAGATCAAAGCCATATCCCAAAAACTGCAACTCGAACTTAAAGAGAAAAAGAAATAAGAGAAAGCCAAAAGGGAGGGAGAAGAGTTTGACCCGAGAGGGAGATAGAGATAAGAAAATGAAAATTTGGTTTTATATATTTTATTTAGGTTTTAATGTTTGTTTTAAATTTTCTTTATTTATGAGTTTGTGTTAGATCTGTTTGGGTTTGTGTTTTTAATTTAAGTTTTGTTTTTTAATTTTTAATTTTTTTTTGGTTTAAATTTTCTGACATGGCTTTTTATAAAAAATTAAAATGTTGACGTGGCATATAAAAATGCCAAATAATATTTTTTAATAATATTTTAATTGCCACATCATTGCCACGTTAGCGCCATGTCGGCTAATAAGATGTTCCGTCTGCTACCTAGGACTTTGTCGTTAGGGCAATGACGGTAGGGACAAAAACAAGATCGCTTTTTTGATTTTAGGGACTAAAAGCGGTGAAAAAAAAAGTTAGGGACCAAAGTGAGAATCGTCTGAAAATGTTGGGACGAAAAAGGGTTTTATCCCTAAAATAAATATATTGGCGCATTTTGAAGAGTTTTTCTTCCAAATTAATTTCGATGGAAACTTTTTCTAAAATGTGGTAGGCGTAAATGCTCTTTTCGTCCCTACATTTTGGGGTCATTTCTATTTTGGTCCCTACATTTATATTTTACCACTTTTAGTCCCTAATCCAATTAACGTATATTATTTTAGTCCTTTCCGTCACCCAATAGACGGAAATAGCTTATGTGGCTAACGGAACATTCTATTAGGCGACGTGGCGCTGATGTGGCACTGATATAATGATTAAAATATTATTAAAACTTAAAAAAAAACTTAAATCTAATTTAATTTTTTAAAAAAAGTATTACTTATCATTATTAAGTTTCATTGTTCTTCCCAATCTGACCCAGCAACGAAGAACTCAAACCCAGATTACAAGAACACAAACCCAGCAACCAATAACTCAAACCCAGATTACAACAACACAAACGAAAAAGAAAAAAAAAAGAAAAAAAAAAAAAAAAAAAACAAAGATCAAACACTCAAACCCAGATTACAAGAACACATACCCAACAACCAATAACTCAAACCCAGGATTACAACAACACAAAAGAAAAAAAGAAAAAAAGAAAAAAATAGAGATCAAACACAAACACAGACCCAGATCACAACAACAAAACCCACACCCTCTTAAACGCACACTCTCTCTCTCTCTAACTTGCCTCTATAAAAACCCACACCCTCACCTTCCTTCCTTTCCTCAAACACCGTTTCTGCCTCTTTCACTTGTTCCAAACAAATCCAAATCTCCAAAACTTTTACAAACCCAAATGGCTCCTAGAGACAGATCATGGCTCCATTAACACGGATCCGAACTCCAAGGAGATTCGATACAGAAAAAAGAAGAAGAACGCGCGTTGGCCGTTGTCGATGACGGTGGTGGCAAGCAAACGGCGTGTGGCGGAGATGAGCGTCGGCGAGCCGCAGTAGGTTTTTTTCGCCAGAATGAAGTGGAATTCGAAGACGGTGCCCTTAGGGCAGGTGACGTTGATGGAAGGATCGGCGTGGACATACACATTGTAGAGGTTTTTGGAAGGGGCATTTTGGAAAAACTGCCGCCAAAGAGGGGAGAAGTGGAGGTCGGAGTTGGTGAGGAAGAGGAAAGCAATCTTGAGTTTGGGGTTTTTGCTATTTGGGTTTGCTTGGATCTGTAAATTTGGATTAAGGCATGTAAAGACTTGGGTTTGTTGAAGGTATTTTGAATCCTTGAAGGTCTTTGTGTTTGTAATGGGAACGTGAAAGAATGATAGAGTAATTGTTGAATGTTTTTGTGTTTTGTATATCTGTGGGCATGTCTTTGTGTTTGTAAATCTGACTGATTTTATGGGTTTTGTTGCTAAGGAAATATAAGAAAAGAGAAAAAAAAAAAATATTGATTTTTTAAATTTCTAGGCAAGGTTTGCTGGGAAGAAAATGAAAAACATGATTGACGGGGAAGAATACATGTTCTAGATTCTTCATGTTCTTCCCAAAAAAAGAGAAACAAAATTAATTTATTTCTTTTCTTTTCTTTTCTTTTTTAAAAAATAAGATGGTTAGAAAATTTTTATATGATTTTATTTGATGCGGCTTTTTTAATAATATTTTAATTCTTCCGTCAGCCATGTCAATTATTTCTGTTTGTTAGCTGACGGAAATGACTAAAATAACACGCTTTAATTAGATTAGGGACTGAAAGTGATAAAATAAAAATGTAGGGACCAAAATAAAAATAACCTCAAAATATAAGGACGAAAAGAGCATTTAGGCCAAAGTGGTATCATCTTATCACAGTTTGGATTTTCCACTCTCAAAAAGTTTATATGCAATCCCCAACCCCTTCCAATCTCCAACATTCTAGCCTTTCCTCAGCCAACTCAATTTCCAAAATGTCTCCACTAACACTATCCATTTTCCTGCTACTCCTTGGATCCATCATCTGGACATTCATGCACAAAAAAGGACGTAAACTAGTACTCCCACCGGGTCCTCGGTCTTCACCCATTATTGGTAATTTTCACATGTTGGGTAGCCTCCCACATCGTGCCCTCGAAAACTTAGCCAAAAAATACGGACCCATCATGTCATTGCGGCTTGGCCATGTCCCAACTATTGTGGTCTCATCTTCCCAAACTGCTGAGCTATTTTTAAGGACCCATGACGCCGTTTTTGCCAGCCGACCTATATTCCAAGCCTCCAAGATCATTGGAATGTCCAAAGGTATTGCTTTCTCGGAGTATGGTCCATATTGGCGCAGCCTTAAGAAACTCGTTGCGTCGCAGCTTCTGAGTTCTTCAAAAATAGAGTCATTTGCACCTATGAGGAAGGAGCTGGTAGGATCATTGGTACAGTCACTGAAAAAAACTGCGGTAGCACATGAGGTTGTGGACCTTAGTGAGGTGGTGGGCAAACTCATTGAGGAATCAACATGTAGAATGGTATTTGGGCGAAGTCATCATGATAGATTCGACTTGAAGGAGCTTATTGCGGAGACCTTGAACTTGATGGGAGCTTTCAATCTAGCAGATTATGTTCCTTACCTTGGGGCACTTGATCTACAGGTATATATTTCAATGTTTTTATCTTTTCAACTTTATTCTCCCTTTGATAAACTTGGCCATTGATTTAAAAATTTTTTTTTTTTTTAATTTAATTGTTTGGAGAATCTAAAAACAGTCGATTTTTCTTTTAAATTTCATGC
Organism: Quercus dentata; assembly: GCA_028216015.1. NCBI lineage: Eukaryota > Viridiplantae > Streptophyta > Magnoliopsida > Fagales > Fagaceae > Quercus > Quercus dentata. The sequence continues at coordinate 25,308,953 of CP116453.1, forward strand.
CTATTTCTTCGTCCAACGAGTAATGCTGTTGGCCCAAAAGTGTCTCAGTAGCGGTTAAAACTTCACAGTAAAAGCCAAATCTCAAAGTGGGAAGCCCATGAAAGTCATATAATTATGTAGTGAATTATTTTTATACAAGTCTTCAATTTTTATAAGTGTTTAAACTGTTAGTTTTAGTTAATTAATAAATAGTAAGATATGTGGTTTTAACCCGCTGAGTCAATACCTGGTACGGCCGGAATTTTTCGTACCGACACCTTAGCCAATATAGAAACACAGCTATTTCATACCACTTTTTGTACTGAGTTTTACCGGTTGTGCCAGCAAAACCGGAAAAAAATCGGATACCAGCCGGAAAAAGAATACCGGCCGGTAAAAGAAAAACAAGAAAAATGAAAATTAAGTGATTAACGGTAAAAGAAAATACCATGTAACCCATAATACCACCGTCGCTAGCACTGTTCCGAAAGTGACCAACCATTCTTCTTCTTCTTCATGCCCATCCCTCCATCCCTTTGCCTCTCTTAGTTTTTAAGTTTTAATTTCTAAAGGCTTTAGTATGTGTTTGGATCCGCGTCCACGTCTATTGCGTTTGCATTTTTAGCTTCTTCTTTTCTTTGTTGTTGTTGTTGTTGTTGTTGTTTTTTTTTTTTTTTTTTTTTTTTTTTAAGCCTTAAAGTTTGACTTTTCCACCCATCCACTGTTCACGCGTTTTAGATTTTCTTCGACAGAGTGCACTGTTCAACATCATGCTCACGCACTGTTCATGGAACCCACAAACAGTTTATTCAGAAAAAAAATATTAAAAATGGGTCTCACGATACTATTCACACATTTAAAAATTATTTTACTACAATGTTTTCATTTTCAAAAAAATAAGTTGTATCCAAACAAACCCTAGTTGTTTATTTTGTTGTGACTTTTAACAATAAAAATCTAAAAGTAAAGGAGGTTTGCTTTTTGTTTGTAACTTGGGGCAGTGTCCCCTCGTGACACACCCACGTGAATTGTTATAAAATTTTGAGAATTCAAATTTGAATATTTTTTTTCTCTTTCCTAATGCAAAGAAGTTTCAAACGGCATAACTTTTAATAAGTGAAAAAATTTTTTGCCAAACTTTACTGACTGTGATATTATTATTATTATTATTATTATTATTATTATTATTATTATTAAAGAAGTAGGAATATAAATTCTTTAAGGGCACACAATAATTAATTATTTTTTGAAATTTTTTTTTGAGAATTGAAAAAGTATTGATAGTTTTTTTAATTCTTGAGAAAATATTTCCAAAAATGGATGACTTCACATTAACCGGACCCTTATTAATATTACCTAGTTGAAATTTTAACTAGAGATTATCATATTAAATGAGATAAAGATTTATAAATTTAAACTTTTTAATAAATTATATGAATTTTGGTTATGAATATATATATAAAAAATAGCAGTGAATTCGAAACGATACATCGGTATTGACCGGTACCAAAATATCTCGTTGTTTTGGCCAAACCAAGACGGCATGCGGTATAAGATTAACTCCCTTAGTTTTAACACTTATTTTACTACTATTTATAATTTCCTTCTTCTTTCTAGTATTTTCTTGTTTTAATCTTTCCCTTAGCACTTCTCTTACTACTAATTATTTTATTTGTTCCTTATTGATAATTAATTATCTAATCTTCTCCCACATGCACCCTACTCCTCATTGGCAGACATTATTTGCAATTAATAGCGTGTGAGATTTTCTATGGTAATAATAAATCTTATAAACAATCGAACACCTTTGGTATAATGGTTACTTTATAAATACAAAATTCTTATAGATGGGATGGGAGTTTCACACACACTTTTTTATATAAAACACAGACATATACATATAAATTAGGTTAGAATGAGATTTCTATCATAAATAAAAAATATATATATATATATATATATATTTCATAACACTTTTACAATAAACTAAGTTATTAGCATATCATAAATCAAAATAAAATAAAAAAGATTATATACTATAGCCCACCACAACTCAAAACAAGCTTATTGTTAAATTTTGTCCTACCATTTACTTTCTCTACAACGCATACATCCCAACATCTGGTTCAATAACTTTGGGTCCATCCACAAGTTTTTGCTGTTGTGCCATGCATGTATACGGAGTAAATGATTATTATTGGAAGAAAAAAAAATCTAAAATGACCCTACCGTATTAAAAGATGAGCATACTGTTTTTCGGTTATGTTAAAGTTATGGCAATAGTTATTGCGGAAAAATTTTGTTCCTCTTTCTCCAAAAAAAAAAAATAAAAATTTGTTCCTCGGCCCTCCCTTGCCCACTCTATATGCCACATTGGTATGTAGTGTTATAGAAGAAAAATTTTAAGATATAACTTTTATGCCACAATTTTAATGTGGTTGACTGTAAGTGGTAGAAAAAAAAATCAACAAACTAAGAAAAAATGCTAATTACATCTTCATTTTACCCTAAATAATATCTGATGGTCATGAAATTTGGTATCTATATTAAATTTATTAAGTGGTTTATTTCGTACCAGTAAGTGTTATATATCTATAAAATCATATTGTATGTATATGTAACATACAAAAATGAAATTTAATCCTTTGATAAAAGCCATAGTTATTAATCCTTGATAATCTAGGAGTTTTTTAACAAAAAGGGTATAAGTAAAAATGTAATCAAATGGTAGATTTATCAAAATTGTCATCTAATAAAAAATTATTAAGTGGTGTAATATTATTTCAACTTATACTATATATATAATTTTAACCCATAAATAAACTAACTTTTTCTTTTCACTTTAAACCTTTTTATTTTTGGTTCTCAAAAAAAAAATTTATTTTTAACTCTTTGGTATCATTCAATAAAAATAAAAATAAAAAGAAAAAACAAAATCTCTCCTCTATATATATATATATATATAGAGAGAGAGAGAGAGAGAGAGAGAAAACTCCATGTGTAATTTTAAAGTGATTTCAGTAACTCACTTTTGGATACGAATTTTTTTATTGGATGGCTCAAGTTACTTCTTTATTGGATGCGAATTTCAATAAATTCACTTTTGGATTACATTGTCTTTATATCCTTCATATTTGCAAAATTTTAAGATAATCGAAAATCAATAACTATCTCATCAATAATTACCACATCAGTTTCTTTGGTTTGTTTTTAGCAAAATTGGTCACATTATAATACTTTCTATCCTTTAGACAAAGATGTTTGCGGCGTTTGCCTCAACGATTTCCGTTTTGAGAAATGGTATTGTTTACTTGGTTTTCTAACCATTCATTGCCCTCAGGGATTGACATCGCGCATTAAGAAACTTGGCAAGACTCTTGATGTAGTATTGGAGAACGTTATCCAGGAGCATGAACAAATTCTTAGTGATCCACAAAGTTGTGAAAAGGACTTTATAGACATGTTACTTTCTTTGATGAATCAACCCATGAATGCCCATGATGAGAATTCATGTAAAATTGATCGAAGAGTTATCAAGGCTATCATTATAGACATGATTACTGCTACATATGACACTTCAGCTATTAGCATTGAATGGACCATTTCTGAACTCTTGAGGCATCCACGGATAATGAAACATGTACAGGATGAGCTAGAACGTGTAATTGGAATGAATAGGATGGTGGAGGAAACAGATTTAGCAAATTTAACTTACTTGAGTATGGTGATTAAGGAAAGCTTCAGACTACATTCTGTTGCACCATTTCTAATCCCACGTGAATCAATGGAGGACATTGAGATTAATGGATATTACATACCCAAGAAATCACGAGTAGTGATAAATTCTTGGGCTATTGGACGAGATCCTTATGTGTGGTCGGATAATGTGGAAGAATTTTACCCTGAAAGGTTCATAAATAGTAATATAGACCTCAAGGGACGTGACTTCCAGCTTATCCCATTTGGATCTGGTCGCAAAGGCTGCCCTGGATTACAATTAGGGCTTACGACCGTCACTTATGTTCTCGCTCAGTTGCTGCATTGTTTTGATTGGGTGCTCCCCAATGGCATGTTGCCTAATGACTTGGACATGAGTGAGAAGTTTGGGCTATCAATGCCAAGAGCCAAGCACTTACTTGCGATGCCAACCTATCGCCTACTTGGTTAAACTTGTAAGATAATTATCATTTAATCTTTAAAGAAGTTTTCTTAATTATACTTGATGTGTTTTAATGGGAGGTTTTCATCTATCTTTGTTTTCTAGGTCAAAAGAAAAGGTGCCATAAGAAGAGTTGAAGACATTGCAACACCAACTAAAATATTAGCCTACCTTGTTTATTGGATTCAAATGTACTGTGTCCTCCTAAAAATAAAATGTCATAGTTCACAACTTGGAGACTTTTACTAAATGTTTAATATAATTCGTTAAGATTTTTAGCGACAAGTACCTTTTTACAAGTAGTACAATTAGAAGATTTTGTGAATTTCTCTCGTTGGAGTGCAATATCTATAAAAAAAACTGATTATGGATGTTTATTTATAAATAATGTCAACACCAAATTTTGGCACTCATCCACCAACCTCTGGAATGCTTCACTTGGTTATCAAAGCAACATATTCAACAATAGGCAAAGGAGCATTTCTCACTTGCCTTTACTCCTGATCTTTTACCATTAATGAAAACACTTTGTTCATGGGGATATAGCGAATCCATAAGAAGTATCTGTCCTAATAACAAAGGAAAAGCACTCGTTCAACCCTTGAGAAACCTAGCTCAAGATGCATTCTTGTTGCTAGTACTCAAATATGGGGTGTTTGGTTTGCTTGATGTTACAACTTACATTCAGTGATGGAGCCATAAATTTTTCTAAGAGAGGCCATCCTTTGAAAAATATTCGACGGACTTCATTGTGTTGATTAACGGGATTTTTTTTAATATTACTCGTTATAATACAAGATCATCTTCTGAAGAAACAATATATGTTTACTTAAGTTAACATATTTGAACTTTTCAATAATAATAATAATAATTGGTAAACCATTGAGTTGCAAATTTGATAGTGGTAAGAGTGTTAAGATCATTTACATATTGGAATTGCTAGATCCTTATAGAAGCTCTACGCCAAAGAAACAAAAGAATTACAATTTTTAAAGGGCATTTGAAGCACTTAGAATATTCACTATCTTGTGAACTATCAAAAGGCCTTTCAACAATAATATCAGCTATATCAAAGCATTCAATTTTCCCAACTACAAAGACATCAACACAGTTAACACTATTTCAAGTGCCGGTGAATCAACAAAATTAATATCAGCATCCAACTTTGAGTTATAATTGTGAATATATATATATATATATATATATATATATATATATATATAGTGTATACTATAAATTTCACTACTTATTTTCAACTTCTTTTTTCTCTTTTTAAACTTTTATTCTCCCTATTCTAAAAAGAAAAAAAAACTCTTTTTCTCTCTATTATTTCACATCTATTGTTATACTTAACTTCTCCAACCTTTCTCCTTCCTCTTTACCTCATTACCTTTCTACTGCTCTTTACTTTACCATTAAACTTCCTTCATCCTTTTTTCTTTCTTATATTTTGACTATTCTTCTCCCCATCCTATTTTGTATAAATTTGATATAATTTCTTCCATTGAATTCGTCTTTTTTCCACACAAAAACTGTGAATACTCTCTCTCTCTCTCTCTCTCTCTCTCTCTCTCTCTCTCTCTCTCTCTCTCTCTCTCTCTCTCTCGTTGGATTTTTGTTCTTTCTTATAACTCTAATTTAGGTTGATGGTTTTTTTATTTAATTTTAATATGTGTTTTGATGTTGTGTTTTATAAATTTCTCATCACAAATCCCTCTTATAACTTTGGTTGGATTTTGGTTTGGATTAATACTTGGTTTCTTTTGGAAATAAGAATTTGAGTTTATATCAAAACAAAATCTACATGACTACTAATTCGAATGTGCATACCAATTGTTTGAGTAACCAATTATTATAAAGTCTATATTTTATTCCTATGGTTTCATTTTAATTTTGGATAAGATAACATTATAGTTTTGTAATGAGTTTTGATTATCATAATAATCTTTTTATTCCTTAAGAGTTACGAGATGAGAAATTTGAATAATAAATTTGAAACTTATAAAGTTTAGTTGTATGTTAGGCAAACATAACATACTATAATAGAAGTTAGAAGAATATGTATCACCTTAAAAAAATATTAATCAAAACACAGAAAATAAAAGAATGATATATTTGTAAAGATAAAAAATAAAAAAAATAAAAATTATTTGTAGAAATGTATATATATATATATATATATGTCCTTTTCTTTTTGAAAGAAAATACTTGAAGTAATTGCTATTTTTTATATAATACACCTCATTACATAATATTTATATATTTGTAGGCAACCTGGTTTAACCAGGTTGCCATTGCTAAAATATCTTAGCAAGAGTGAAAAATGGGTTCTTATATATACAACCCACTATAGCGTAGGATGTAAAATTTTTTATCATATTTTATTCTCTCTTTTCCCAAATAAAAATAAAATATATCCTCTCTCCTTTTTCATCAATCTCCATCGCTCATCACGTCTCTCTCTCTCTCTCTCTCTCAACAAACTTAGACTTTCCCCCTCTTAAACCAGTCCTTTCTCTTCTCCTAGCTACTGATCTCTCTCTCTCTCTCTCTTCTCTCTCTGTTGCTTCTCTTCTCTCTTGATTGGACAAATGTCATGCTCTATTTGGTAGTGGTGGTGGCGGCTTTATGGGTTTAAATCAGTGGGTGTGGTTTGAATTAGTGGCGGAATTAGTGGATGGGTTTGAATTGGTGTTTTTGGGCTTCATTTCGGCGGTTGCTAAATCGGTGGGTTAGGTTGCTATTAGGGTTTGTTTGAATCAGCTATACTACTAGGTTTCTCTTGTTTGAGTTTTGAGTTGCTAGGGGATTTTGATTTTGTTTGCGATGATGGTGGTGGCCATGGCTGGTTGTTTAGGTTTTAGGTTTGAGTATGGTGGCGGGGTTTTTTTTTTGGGGGAGGGGGTTTGGGTTTCGATTTCAGTTTCAGTTTAGTTTGAATCGGTAGTTTTGGTGGTAAGTGGTGCATTTGGGTTGCTCGGTGGTGGTGGGTTGCTTTCCGGTTTAGGTGTAGGTTTGCCGAATGTTGCTCTGTTTGGTTTGTTTCAGAGAAAGAGATAGTAACAAAGAAGAAGAGAGAGAAAGAGTTTAGAGGAAGAGAGAGAAACGATAAATGAATGGTGGTGGTGGTGGGCGGTGGAGGGGTTGTTCTAGGTTGAGTTTTTGTGATGGGTGGTTGAGAAAGAGAGCTAGAGAGAGAGAGAGAGAAGAAGAGAGAGAACATATATGGGAGAGGAGAGCGAGATAGGTTAGTGTTATATTTATTTTAGGGTAAACTACATATTTGGTCCATATTTTAATTAGTCCTTTACTTTTTAATTGTGTTAATTTGGTCTCTAACATTTCATTGTCGTGTCAATTTAGTCACCGCTATTATCTCTTGGATGAAAATTGCTGACGTGTAAATGGCTAAAATAAAATGCTGATGTAGCATAGTCTACATCATCTAGTAAAAAAATAGATTAACGAATTTTAAGTTTAAATTATCATATCTTAAAAAAAAAAAAAAAAAAAAAAAAAAAAGACACCCTTAAAACACAAAAACTATTAAAAACAAAACCCCCAATTCTTCAAAGTCTATCTCCTCCTCTCCTCTTTACATTCATCGCTGGATTAAGCTTGAATTTGTTCTCTCCGGTGACTACTAACAACCAGCCACACCGTTCAAGCCTCCATCCAACAAAGCTCTTTGCCCCCAACTTTCACTATTAGCTCTTCGTTTAGCTCTTCTTCCACTTTTCTCAACTTTACACTTCAAAATTTTCAAATCGGTAACTCTAGCCTCCCAAATTTTTGTTTTCTCAAAGTATTTCACGATTCTTGAGTTTTGGAACTTGGGTTTAGATTTGGAATGTGTTAGGTTCTAAGACTTTAGGAACTAATGTATTAGAACTTCAATTTATATATGTTGGAAAACTATGATAAAAACATTTAGTGTAGGTTTAGACTTGCTCAAAGTTTGGTTTAAATTAAGTTTGGAATCGAGTAATTGTAGAAAATTACTATTCAATTTTTGCAAGGCTCGATCGATCGAAAATTAGATTCGATCGATTGAAAGTTGCAAATCAGCAAAAATCAGCAAACGTAAAAAGGCCATAACTTATCTGTTTGAATCCCAAATCGCGATCCGTTTTTTCCAGTATTTAAAGGACATCATAAGATAACCCTATCTAGGATTTTCAAGGCTTTTGAGAGAGAGAAGAGTGTGTCTCTTTTGTATCTAGGATTTTGTACCCAAAAAGCTTTCTCATGTCTTCTACCGGTGTTATTCCTTGAAGAATCTCAAGATCCGGTGTTATAGAAGTTGCTGCATTCTCTAGTAATCAAAGGTGCTGATGATGAAAACCTTCAAGGGTGGTGTTGGAGTCACAAAGAGGAGAGTTTGTGTTTTTTGTCACAAGCGTGGGTGCTTGTGTTGCAAAGACCAAGGAAAGAAGTAGTCTATGAACTCGGAGCTATCATGGGGTCATGATAGTAAGTTTTCTACTCGAAGTAGTAATAGAATGTTAGTAGTCTAAGATCTATTCTACAAACTTCAATTTTTTCATTGTGGATTTGCTTTTTACTGGTTTAGTTTTCTTGGGTCATCATATTATTATGTTCTTTATATTTCTCCTGCTTTGCATGATATGATTGTTTTGTTTTAACCTAGATCTGAATAATAAATCTAAGTAATCACTTGGCTAATTAATTAGGTTAAAAAAACTAGTTTACTGGGATTTAAAAACGTACTGAATGGGAATTTCTTCTATTGCAGAAGTAGAAATCTGATTTCCCATGTTCTTTTGGATGAAAAAGGTTTTTCAGTTTGGATAAGAATTTTGAGAGTTATTATTATTACTGAGCTTTGAGCTTTTTGAGGCTTTAAGCTTTGAATATGAGATACCTTTATCTAAGGTATTGCTTTTCCTGGTAAAATTTCATATTGAAATGCACATGAAGACATTGTTTGAAGAGCTAGCTTGGACTGCTTAAAAGTGTGGCTGGTCGTTAGTAGTCACCGGAGAGAACAAACTCAAGCTTAATCTGGCAATGAATGTAAAGAGGAGAGAAGGAGATAGACTCTAAAGAATTGGGTTTTTGTTTTTAATAGTTTTTGTGTTTTAAGATTTTTTTTTTTTTTTTTTTAAAGATATGATAATTACTTAAAACTTAGAATCCTACGTGTTAATCTTTTTTTTTAATTGTTGATATGGACTATGTCACATCAATATTTTATTTTGGTCATTTGCCATGTCAACAATTTTCATCCAAGTGGTAACTATAGGGAGTAAATTGACACAATATTGAAAGGTTAGGAATGAAATTGACACAATTGAAAAGTTAGAGACCAAATTGAAATATGGTGTAAAGGATAGGGACCAAATATGTAGTTTACCCTTTATTTTATTAGGTAGTTTATATTACTTTATTGGGTTGTATGAAAAATAAGAATTGGGATGGTGGGTGTATTGTTAAATGAGTTGATAAAATAGATAAAAAAGTGTTTGAGGATGTAAAATAGATTTTTTTAACTTTGTCGGGTGTGGGTGCTCTAATAAAAAAGGACACATTTGTGCATTATTCCAATTTCAGCAAATGTACATTAGCCATAGTTTGGAACATAATTTGGTGTAAATTATCCCGAGAATTGTAATTGTAAGGTTCATGTGTTTTGGTATTGTCAAAAAGTTGTAATTGAAGATGCAAAGTCCGCTCAAGAAAAGTGCATTTTCAGCATGTACCTTGATAGCTAGCTTGATTCCTCTTGATACCTATGATCTTTCGAGACCCTTCTTGGTCACCTTCTATATGTCTTGATAACTCTTGATCTATTAAGTTTCGCGTTTTAGTAAAAATTAGCAACACAAAATGCCTGTAACTTGTCCGTTTGAATCCCAAATTGAGATACGTTTGAACTGATATTTAAATGACATAATAAGCCATCTATTAGAAGGCCTTTTAGAGAGAGAGAGAGAGAGAGAGAGAGAGAGAGAGAGAGAGAGAGAGAGAGAGAGAGAGAGAGAGAGAGAGAGAGAGAGAGAGAGAGAGAGAAATGCTCTGTTTGTGTGGTTAGGGTTTTTGTAACCAAGTTTTGTCAATTTTACCATATCAAAGAGTTTTAAGGTAAATATGAAGTTCGTTTTGTGAAGAAGCTCAAGCCATAACAACCACCATAAAATTGTTACTGTGAAGAAAACCTTCAAGAAGTCCTCGGAGTCGGTTGGAGGTTCCGATTGTGATTGTGGGTGCATCATCCTTGGAGTGTTCATATATTGAAAAGTTCAAAGGTTCTAATGTGGTAGAAAGTTTCTACTATAAGTTCATCTACTAAGATTGCAGAGTCTAGAGACAAAGGTTTTGTGCTAGATTTTGAACTTTTCTTTATTATAGTGGATTGCTTTTTGGGATGGTTTCCCCCTAGAGTTTTTTACTGTGAAATTAGTTTGTTTCATTGGTTTTCCTAAGTCATCATATCTTGTGTTATTTACTATTCTATTGTGCATGATATTGAAGTTTGTTTGTTTAACCAAGAACTATTCACAATAGATTTAATTAATGGTTTGGCTTTAAATCTAGTTAATTCTATCAATTAAGGTTTAAATATCCCAATAGTATGTCCTATTAATAAAAACTATGTTGATCATAAATATATAGTTCCATTTGATAGCTTCCAGTCTTTAAGAACAAGTCAAGGATTTTGTAACTTAATTGGCATCTTTCCATATATAAAATGTTTGGGGGTCTAATGGGAAAAATGGTTCAAGCTACGGAATTAACAACATATTGTCAACAAACGCACAATGACAGATAATGAATTTTAATTAATGTTATAATAATAACAAAGAATTTGGAACTTCACAGTCCTCTTATCATTCACTAAGTTTTAGCTTTGGCGCTATGAGAGTATATAGATACTTGAATTCATTAGAGCAGATTGCTCTATCTAATAGCATGTACATATAAATTGGGATGATCAGCTCATCCAAAAACCTGGCCTTGAATCTTAGTCCCATATTATCAAAGTCTATATAGATCCATCTGTATCATCTTTTCACGAGGATATGAAAAGATATAAAGTATTTTCAAGCATTCGATTGAGATTGGTGAAAAGTTTTGGCAACCTTTCAATTTTCTATAAATCAAACAAAATATGATGAGATTGGTCAAAGTTTTGCTTAAGGCAACTTGTATTTTCAAAATTTGAAACCACTCCAAATAAGAAAGATCTGAAGCATTTTCACAAAATAATAAAAGCAATACAAAAACAAATCAAGATTAATTGTTCAAAAAAATTTACCGAAGAGTTAGTATGCTTCTAAAAGAAATATATTTTCTTCTATAATCAATCAATGCTACATAATTGTAAATTAATTATAAAAAAATAAAAATAAAAACCAGTAGTACCTGAGTTAAAAGAAAGGCCTCAACCTCCATCAGCATTGAAACAGCCAAGTCTTTACCACTCTCCATTTATAAGGGTTCTAGAATAAAACAAAAGATTACTCAGGAATTTTCTAAAACATGTTGTGTATATAAACTTAAGTTTTTCTATTGCCTTTTATTTAAGAAAATCATATAGAAGAATTAGAAGAAAAAAAAATGTTAAAAATGGGTTCAGATCTTCCATGATACTCACACTAACGCATACTAGTCATTATTTTTAAAAACCTGTAAAACAAATGAATGTACATGCCTTGAACCGGCTGCAAAACCTGAAGATTTATATGTACAGGAGACATATCAGATTTAAGTTGCTCTCGAAGAACTTTTGTCATATATATATATATATATATATATGTTAGAGCACTCAAATGTTCTCTCTCTAAATCTCATTCTTATATTAACTTAAAAATAGTCTATATACTTAAAAATAAATCAATATCTAGGGGCTAATACAATTTTATCTATTATTTCTGAACTCACTATGAGACTAGTCTCTTTAGAATGCCATTCACTTGACTTAGTTATTCAGGAAAAATAAGTGTCATTTACAAGAGTATCAGATTTGAAAATACCAAATTGTCGGATGTAAAGTGCACTTTTATAGTCAGTTCTTCAATCAAGAAAATACAAATATAATTTTTTGGCTATTAACCGAGCATTTTCATTTTTAAAAGTGAGAGCAAGCTAGCTAAGTTAAATGAATATAGTGCAACTAAAGTTCATAATTACATTAAAAGTAAACCTCTATAGATAATGCAGCACAAGCTGTAGCATCAATATCATACCCAGCAATCCAATTATCTATTTGATCAGCTAGTCGTAGTGGGTCATTGAATTTGTGAATATTTGTAGATTCCTTACTAACATCTTAATAAATTTGAAATTTGATTGGATTGGATTGGTTATAATTTGAACCATTTGCATCCTTACTTTTTTCTAATGTAAAATATGACGAACCTTGTAATGGGGTATATTGCCACTATAATATTGTGTTTTAAAATGAATATGTTTTCCATTAAATCTTTTAATATTGGAAAAAACTTTTCTCTTAGTTGCTTAATTATATCTTATATATAATTACAACTAACCTAATGAATATTTATATTTGCTTAATTATATATTATAATCTGGTTACAACCTCTTCAGTTTAGATGAACTAAAAACAGTCAAAGCATGAAAAATACACAAATTTAAAGTATATACACCTTAAAAAATTAAATAGCAAGCAATCAACACTAATCCAATAAGATATAGTGATGGAAAGTTTGGTTCAAGCATTTCTTCAAACACTTTTAGGGGAGTTGAGAAACCAAAGCAAAAATAAATAAATAAATAAAAAGAGCTTCTCAGGATTGAGAAACAATCTAATATATATAATTAAAAAAAAATTTGTATTAGCAAAAAGAAAAGAAGTTATACAAACAGTATGCAAAAATACTCAATAGACTTTTTCATGTTATTGTCTTAAACATTACATATAAAAAAAAATTGTTATTGTCTTAAACATTAACAAAGAAAATTTTTTCTTTACTCATCCTATGCTTATCCACTTAAAACGTTTTTCTTCTAGTAGTAACAAATCTAAGTCATGGATGTTTGACAGGATAGAACAATATACTATCACTTTAAAAAGGCTTAGACAAAGTAACATACCCCAAGAGAATGAACTTCTGATGAAATCACTGATTTAAGAACTTCTACTTCTAAGAACCTCTCCAATAGAAACTTTTGCTCAATAGCGAAGGCCTCACTATAACACCAACCATACTTAAAGGGTCTGGTTTTGTTTATGGTAATCCCAAAAATTTTACAAATTTATGAAATGTTCGTTGGAATCATAAATTTCAAGATTGTAAGGGTTTGGAGAAAGCAAAGTGAACAAGAGCAAGAGAAATAGAGCTAGTAAAGAGTGGTTTTTTTTCTTTTTTTCCTTCAAAGATTTCATGTCACGTAGTATTCAGTTACAAATTAAAATAAACTGTAAAATTGTGGAGGGTGTAAAGTTGAGGTGGCACATTCTTAAGAGGTCAAAAAAAAAAAAAAAAAAGCTTTGGGCAATTGGTGTTATTTCCCTTACAAAGTAATTTAGAGAGAAATCCTTCAAACTTACACTAAGTCTTTTGGGTAATTGGTGTCCCTCTATGATATATTAACTACTCAGTTAAAGACTCTCCATGGAGTTATCTCCCTTACAAGTGGCGTTAGAAGCCATGGTAGTGTGGGGCAAGATGACAAGGTTATCAAGGTCCCTTTCGCTACTAGAGGGGGGACAAGGTGTAAGTACTTGGAGTTCTTTTAAAGTTCACACAAATGATCTTAGAAAAAGACCCAACAATGAAATATTGCTAATGAAGGTAGATAACGGTAGGGTGCGAGATTCCCATGGACATGGACGTGCAAGGTTGACACATGTTCCCATGGATAGTGTACAAGAAGCCGATGGATGACACGTTGATAAAAAAGATACTCATAAGGTAAGGGGGAGCGAATAAGACTTGTTCATGGCCCACAAAAATGTTTTGAAACCCACACAGAGGCGGATACTCACACATGAGAGTGAGATTGTTGGGTATAAGTCCAATATTGAAGAATGAAGACAAAATGAGATGTTAATTTAATATAGTTGATCTCATATCTATTGGATTAAGCTTTGATTGGGTGTTTCTACTTAACTCCATTTGAAAAATCATTCACAAATATATGTTTCTATATGTTATAAAATATAATTGGAAGACTCTTCGAATGTAATTTACTTGCCACAAAATTAAAAAATTAGATGAGACACATGATTATTGAAGGCGATTATTGAGGAGACCTTTTGCTAGGCGGGGGCTTTCAATCTAGCAAATTATGTTCCTTACCTTGGGGCACTAGATCTACAGGTTTGTATTTGTTTCTATTTACTGAACTTTGTCCTCCATTTGGAAATCCCAGCCATTGATTTATTGCTCGTAGTATCTAAAAAGGAAAAATCAAGACTTCCGACTTTTCTTTTTAGGCTTTACATTTCAAGTCGATTTCAGCTGCAGCTACCTTAAAAATTCAGAATTTTCTCTGTAAGTAGTGTTGCCGGTCCAAAAGTGTCACACTTAGCGGTTCATACTTCAAACTTCAAAGCAAAAGCCAAATCTCAAACTGGAAAGCTCATGAAAATCATAAATAAATAAATAAAAAAGCACTGAATTAATTTTTTACAAGTCTTTAATCTTTACGACTTTTTTATTGGCTAGCTCTTAATTGTTGCCCACTTCCATAGCCAAATTCTATTTGGGTTAAGGGTGTTGTTGTTGACAACCCATTTTGCAACCCGCATTTAACTTCACATGGAGGGTAAAAGGGTAATTTCACCTTGGAAATATGCATCTTGATTTTGTTCATTAGATCATTAATCTCATTTCACCAAAATGATCTTAATGTTGTAACGATCAAATTGATCGATCATAAGCCCTAATCGGACCACCGTGATTGAAAGTTGTCATCAAATCAAGTTTTAATAATCGAGATGCACTATCACAAATTGAGTCCGACTATATGTGATTATGAACAATTGATTTCAATTAGTTATAAGTATAATCAATTTGAGATCGATGATGTGTCATAATTTGATTGGTTAGAACTATATTTTATGGCAAGGTTGTTAACTAGATAGTTAAACATTAATTATTCAATGAGTAATTTGTGCAATTATCTTTTAATTAGGGTAAATTTGGAACCAATTAAGTCTGAAATAGGAGTGATTGGAGCCATTTAATGTTAATTGGGAGCTAATTTGGGACCTATTAATGTTAATTGTGTTGAAATCATTTTCTAACAAATGACCTCTGCTCACCATTTCATCAATATCTCTTAGAATATTTTAAATCTGTGAATGAGGTTAATTTTCCCTGAAACTAGACATCCGGGGTTTCAATTTGAGTATAAGAACAAGACATTTCCAATCAGAATTGAGTCAGATATGATTATTCGAAGTTGACTCTACAAGCTGTTACAGTAGCTATGAGAAAACCGAAATTTGGCTTACTCCTCACTCCCACCAATCTCTACATTTAATGCACCAGATTTCCCCAAAAGCTAAAATAAGGTCTAGGTTTATAATTCTTTGTCAACCCTCATTAAATGGCATTCCATTCATATTTCCTCCACCACTTCTATATAAACCCTCAATCTCCTTCATTCCAAGACAGAAAAAACCCCATCTCTTCTCCTCTCTTGAATTCTAGGAAGTTGAGTAGTCTTATCATATCTTGGTCTTCTTGAGACTCAAGGTATTGAGTGAGACTCACTCTTCCTCTCCAAACTCTTCTTTTCCTCCATCCTTAGGATCTCCCTCAAGAGTCTCCTCCTCTACCATATGGATTTTACATGAAGGTATAATCTCTTTTCCTAATTGTTTTTTTATATTGCCATGATGAGAATTTAGGATTAAAGCATTATAGTAATTACTTAAATTCTCTTGAGTATGTTTGAATGTTATTAAATGTTCTTATGTGTTCTTCACATGTTCATGCATAAACACTAGTTTTGATCTTAAATCCACATCACAAATATGAAAAACATGTTTATTTCATAATTCTTTCAAATCCTTGAATCTAGGATATCACCATCCACACACATTCACTAGAATTTATTTTTCAATCCAAATGCAAATGCTTAATAAATTGAATTAGGGATTATCACATGCACACACTTTAAATTCAACATGCAAATTGATTGATAACATATTGGATGATGTGATATGAATGTTGGCCATCATAGTCTAGAAGACACCGGGCAAGGTGAGTGCCTAACACCTTCCCACCTTATAACATAGCCTCCGAGCTTAGATCAAGGGTTAGTAGATCAAATACTTATCCATGTAATTTTTAATTTTTAGATTGTAATTAAGAAATAAAGCCATGTGCTTTATCTTAGATTGTATCTAGGACCAAAACTATGTAATTTTCCAATGATCAATGTAAATTCAATTTCAAATTAATAAAATGAGGAATTTTTCAATTATGGTTTTTTTATTTCTCCAATAATTAAATAAGTGGCAACTCTATTGTAAAACCCTTAATCTAAGAGAGGAAATATAACTAGTCGAATCTCTATTTTGAGAGGCAATAACATGACTCTACCCATTCATGTGGGTTTGGCCCAACACATCCTAAAAAAAGGGGCCGGGGCGCGGTCTCTCATAGTCATTAACGAGTGCTTTGCACAAAGACCCGTTAATGTGATAAAAATTCAAATAAAATATTCATGTCTTTTTAGGGATATGGAAAAAGTTGAGTATGTAATAGGCGTGTGTCAATGTAGATGGAAAAAGTCAAATTATTTTGCAACTGGATCAAAATGCCCTTGAACCAAAAATTGAAAAAGTGTGTTTTTTTAATCTCTAAACTGCCCTCAGCCTTATTATGAACTCCCAAATTTATCCCTGCTCTATAACCACAAAATACACACAAAAAAGGCATATAGAGAAAATTATAGTAACATCCGGGTATGGACAAGAACCTCCATCAGACCATCACTGAACTCACTTTAACATCAAATTTAAATTTTCTAACACTATTGGGTCAAGATGATGAGTCCTCCGATGCATCCATGTAACTTCAATTCCAATTTGGTTTTGGGGATACAGAGTGAGAGAGGAGTTGGTCTTGGGTGATATTGAGAAAAATTAACTCTTAATGCTTTTTAATTGGCGGGTAAGAGGATAGATGAGAAATTTGAGAGAGTGGGTTTTTTGAAGATGTGTGTGCGTGAAGGAAAATGAAAAAATGTAGAAGAAGAAAGAAGATAAAGGTGTGGAGGAAAGCGGATAAAGGAGATGAAGAAAGTGGATATTTGTGAAGAAATGAGTGGATGAGAAAAAAAGAGGAAAAAAAATTTTAAAAAGAAAAGAAAACAAAGGGTCATATGTGGGTGGTCATTAGGTAAGGGTATTAAAAAAACATTTTATTTAGTAAAAAAATATTATTGAATATAATGATTGATGGGACTTAGAAAAAAAAAAACGATGTCATTTACCTTCGACCTTTCAACAACACCTACATAAGTACCATTTGATCTTAACTTGTATGAGTAAGCTATGACCGAGGAAGGGGGCTTGCGTTTCTTATTCAATGACGGTAGCTTGCGGTTTTGATATTGAAGTCAGACGTTGAAGATTTTGTGAAAACTGTGATTCGCTTTCAGTCTTTAGGTGTTTGGGATTTTGTTTTGGAAAAGTCATAAATGTATTTTGTTTTAAAACTAAAGAAAAAAAGAAAAAGAAACATTCTAATCGATTATTTATGAAGTTAGCTTCTTCTTTTCTTTTTCTTTTTTTCTTTTTCTGTTTTAAAACTAAAAATCAATGATGATTTCAAAATATTTTCCACTTTTTTTTAAAAGGATACAGAAGCCCAACTAAAAACAATTAAATTCTGATAATTGGATGTGTTTTTAGTAAATTTCTTTTTGTTTAATCACGTTCTCTTTATGTTGATACTTATAAAGGATTCCCTCAATTTCATAGAGATAATGAATTGGATTTTGCAATTGATGTTTCCATATTTAGTTGTGAGAATAGAGTGATTAAGGAAGTGTTTGGGAGGTTGTTTAAATTTATATAGTTTTAGGATATAAAAGCATTTTATGCTTTAAATTCTTATTTAAAGATTTCAAAATCATTTAATCAATTTAAAAATAAAATCTACTTTTAACAGTAAATATTATAATATGTTATAGTCTTATAGTGTTATATAATTTTTTAAAAATAAAATATGAATTAAGAAAATCAAGTTTTCAAAAATTCAACAATATTGTGGACAAACATAAATATTATACCACAAAATAAGTATTATATGTAGATCTTAATATACATAAAAATAATTTCAAATGAAATGTAAAGTTGTTCAGGCATGCGCGGGATATTATCCGGTTGGTAATAATGGTTGGGAATGTGTAGACTATATATAGTCTGTATGTGAGCAGCCTGTACCAATGTACAAATGGAAGTGATGAATTTACAATTAGAAAAAAGTGCAAAACTCTATTTCTGGCTATTTTTGGCGGTGCTGTTGGGTCTCCTTGGCAGATTATGATTTGTCACTGGTTCCTACACATGCCTTTGTATTCATGCATATGCTTCTAATTGTTTGTAGGTATTTATGTAATCTACTTGTGAATGTGTATTTTTTTCATTTCACATTCACAAAATATGATTATTTTATAAATAACGGTATTTTTTGGATATTTGATTTAAATATCATTTCACTTCACCATCTTTTTATAGTGTAATAAATGAATAGCTATAATTACTTGATTCTAGGTTGTATTCCTTGTGATAATGATCTTAGTGACATGTAATCACCATTACAGTATACCAAAAGTTTCCTAATTATCATGTGATAATGTAAATTATGCTAATGAATGAAATTTAAAAAACCTAATTTATTATGTTTAAAATTACTTGATATTTTTCTTTTATTAAAAGATCTCAATAATTGAAAGTCACCCAATCCCTAGACAACCTGAGGGATAACGGCTCTCCACTTTGCCCAATCCCTAAACAACCAGAGGGAGAACGGCTCTTTGCTCTAAAATTAAGCTACATAAAATCAACAACTCGAGGGAGAATGACTCTCGACTCTCTAAAATTAAGCAATTTAAAACATAAATTGCAGTAACTTCTACCCCAAGTTCCAAAGTTAAATTGAGTTCTTTAATTAGTCCAAAGTCTTTAACTATTTCTTTGAACCCTCTCCTTAAAAGGCACACCACAAACTACACTAAAAAATCATGGTATCGTTTCAAATGATGGTGGAACAAATTATACTACAAACATTACATAACACTCTCTCTTAAGAAATGTGAGATAATTATTTATTTAATTTTTTATAGAAACAAACGTACACACTCAATGGAGAGGGAGTGAGGTCCTTACACAAAGGCACAATACAAATTTCACTCAAAACCTATTGTAACTTTTAAGGGAGCATGAAATGAGTTTTTTTTTTTTTTTTTTTTTTTTTTTTTTTGAGAAATAAAGTGCAGTATATTATACACAACACACCCTCTCTTTGAATCTGAATAATGAATTTTTTTTTTTTTTTTTTTTTTTTTTTTGAAGAGGGAAACTTCCTCATGATTCATTAAATAGAAATAGAGTCAAGATACATAGCTTGCACTACAAGTACAGGGGATTCCTCCATATAGATTACATCATGTGACCCATTTTTTGTGTGCCTAGCTAATAAGTGGGCTACTATATTGGCGCTCCTTTTAGCAAATTGAACTTGTGACCATCCAAAAACATTGAGCAAACAAATTACGTCCTACAGAATATGGCCAACTTGAGATGACAGACTCTTCTTCCTCTCCAGCGTAGTCATGACCGATTGATTGTCTCCTTCTACCACCATCTCCCTAAAGCCACACTCCAACGCAAACTCCACCGCACGCCTACAAGTGAGGATTTCAGCTTCCACGCCGCATGACACCGATGGTCCCTTGCCTGAAAATGCAGCCATAACCTTGTCTCGATCATTTCGAATAATAGCTCCGAAACCTGAAGCGTCTTCATCCTTGAATATCGCCGCAACAAAATTTAGTTTAAACCGGTTTGGAGGTGGTGGTCTCCAGCTAATTGGGTTTGAGCTTGGGGATCTTGTGACTAAACGGGATTGAGCATGCCGAAATTCATCCATATAATCTTCTGCCCTTCTATTCAGAACTCCAAGTGCCTCGCAAATCGTTTCCCATGGATCAATGCATTTCTTTGATTCCAAATTATCCAAACTTGTACTAGAAATAATTCTAGCTCATCAATGGTGAGCCTGGCCATCGCCTCCTCCCAACGTTGTAACATATCCTCCGGACCCATATGGCACTTCGCAATCTAATCAACAACCAGCCCATTTGTCCTGCGCCACACCACAGTTCCATAATGCACGGATTTCAGTTTACTGTTCTGTCTTGCAAGCTTCACACCGGTTGTCCGTAATGATCCGCTTCTTGGACAGGTTTACCCGAGTTGGCAAAATGCCACAACAAGCTTGCCACCCAAAGACCTTAATCTTGTTTGGTACCTTTAGCTTCCATAGAGTTTTCCACACCTCTCCTCCCACAACTCCCCTAGAACATTCAAGCTAGTTCAACTCCTTCCATGCTTTTTGTGCCTCACGATACCCTGACTTTACAGAATACACACCTGATTTCTCACCACTCCATACCACTATATCAGCTATATCTCTATAGCTCAAAGGTACACGCAAAATGGCTTTAGCATCTTCACGGTGGAAATTTTGCCAAATGACTTCACGGTCCCACCCTCTAGAATCTGGATCCATCAACTTAGCAACCATCATCCCTTCTTCGATGTTAAATGTTGGATGGAGCACTCTGTTTGTAATATGGTTTGGAATCCAAGCCTCATTAAAGAACCCGAATGTGGCACCCATTACCTATCCTCCAGTATGTCCCTCTTTGCAAAATATGTTTGGCTGCCATGATGCTCTTCCATGTGTAGGAGCTATTCGGTGAGTCAATGGCCTCCAAAAAATGACCTCGTGGAAAATACTGGGCTTTCAAGCATTGAAATAGCAGAGAATCTTAATCTTGCATCAACCTCCAACCTTTTTTGGCAAGCATTGCTAAATTGAATTGGTGTAGATCCTTGAAGCCCATCCCTCCTTCTATTTTTGGTCTAGCTAGTTTGTCCCAACTTAGCCAATGAATCTTCCTCTCATTCCCAACCTGTCCCCACCAAAACTGGGCAAACATGGATTGAAGGTCCTCACATAATTTAATCGACAACTGAAAGACACTCATAATGTACGTTGGAATTGATTGAGCCACTGCCTTGATTAGAATCTCCTTTCCTGCTCTTGAAAGAATTTTCCCTTTCCACCCTTGTAGTTTTTTCCACACTCTATCTTTGAGAAAAGAAAAAGTGTGGTATTTACTCCTCCCTACCAAAGTTGGTAACCCCGGATAGGCCTTAAACCTCTCCATTTCACTCACACCAAGCATGGCTTTGATCAACTCCCTTTTATGAGATGACGTATTGCTACTAAAATAGACTCAAGACTTCTCCATATTTATACATTGACCCGAGGCTTTTGCATATAATTTTAGAATCTCCAGTACCTTTTGTGTCTCCTTCTCGGAAGCTTGACAAAATAAAAGAGAGTCATCAAGAAAAAAGTGATGTGAGATTTTAGGGGCTCTCCCGCAAATAGAAACACCATAGATATGTCCCTCCATTTCTCGCTTTACGAAAAGAGATGTGAAACCTTCTGCACATAAGAGAAATAGATAAGGTCACAAGGGATCTCCCTGCTAGAGGCCTCTTGTAGGAGTAATCATACCATATGGTTTGCCATTAATCAGTACAGAAAAGGAGGTTGAGGAAATACAACTCATCACTCTATCGACCCAAAGTCCTGGGAGACCCAATTTAAGCATAATCTACTTCAAAAAAAACTCCATTCCATCCTGTCATAGGCTTTGCTCACATCCAACTTCAAAGCTAGATTCCCTGTTTTACCCTTTTTCCAGCCATGCATCATGTGTAAAGCTTCATATGCCACAAGAACATTATCTGTGATCAATCTCCCTGGAACAAAGGCACTCTGTGTTGGGGCAATAATCTGAGGTAGTACCTGTTTCAATCTGTTTGCCAAAACCTTTGCAATAATTTTGTAAATAACATTACAGAGGCTAATGGGTCTAAAATCAGACATTTTAACAGGATTTTTATTTTTGGGATGAGTACAATATGGGTATGATTTAGTTCAAGCAACATATGACCATTATTAAGAAATTCAAGAACAAAGAGACACAACAAGATCACCAACAATATGCCAAAATTTTTAGTAAAAATGGCATTCATACCATCAGTCCATGCACCTTAATGGGTCCCATTTGAAATAGAGCTGCTTTTATTTCATTCTCATTGAACTCATTGGTCAAGGTCTGTTGCATTCACTAGTCACCTTATTTGGTACGGCTTCAAGGCTCTCCTCAATTCTTGTACACGGGCCCATGGAGAATAAATTGCTAAAGTACTACACTGCCACACCTTCCTTCTCCTCCACCCAATGACCATGTGTGTCCATAATTCCTTGGATAAGATTTTTCTGCCTACGTTGGGATGCTTTTAGGTGAAATTTTTTTGAATTTTTATCACCATTTTTAATCTAATTAACCCTTGATCTCTGGGCCCAATAAATTTCCTGCTTTCTGAGCCATTCATCCAACTCCCTATTGGCTTGGAGGAATTCACTTCTATTCTGATGTGTTGGTGGAGCCCGGTTAAGGACCTCAATTCTTTTCTGCAAATTTTTTATTTCTTACGTGCCTGGATGGGTTTTAGATGCACCCCACACTAGCAACTCCAAAGCACATCCACCAATTTTCTTTCTGATTGTTTCTAAGGCCGAATTACCCCTTTCTCCATTATCCCAAGCCTCCCGAATCACCTACTCACACCCATCCCAAAGCAACCAAGCTTCTTCAAACTTAAAGCCAGGTTTCCCCTTGTGGCTATGTTTGAAAGGTTCCTTGTTTTGAAGAATCAGAGGCAAATGGTCCAATGTATATGAGACAATATAGGTTACAATAGTTCCAGGAAATTTAGACCTCCACACTTGGTTTGCAACCGCTCTGTCCAATCATTCTTTTGTGTTGGCTATCCTTAGTCACCTATTATCCCAAGTGAATGGATATCCAATGAAACCCAGGTCCACCAAATTACAATGCTCCAAGGCAGCATGGAATGCATCCAGTTGTCGGGGAGGAGCTGGTCTGCAACTTAGTTTTTCCGATGAGCTTAACATCTCGTTGAAATCACCTATACACATCTAAGAACCATCAACTAGAGAGCAAATATGGGAAAGGAGAGCCCAAGATTTATACCATTCTTGTGTTTCTGGACACCTGTAAAAACCGGTCAGTACCCACCGAAAACCATCACTTTCGGTCACCGTCGTTGAAATTTGGTTGTCTAAAAACTTAAATGCATTGAGTTTGATATCTTCCTTCCACATCAGAGCAAGTCTGCCACATAGACCTGGTTTTTTAACAACAAACATGTTCTTATAGGGTAGTTCCTTGCACCAATAATTAATACCTTCTCTGTCGAGTCTAGTTTCCATGAGGAAACAAATAGAGGGAGCTTGTTTCTTCACGATTTTGTGAAGGTTTCGAACTGTCCAAGGGTTCCCAAGCCCTTGGCGCTTCCAATTGAGAATTTTCATTGTTCCCGGCAAAGGTGATCATGCACCCTCGCCGATGTAGAGTCTAAAACACCATCACCAAGATCAACCTTGGCTCTTTTTTGAAAGCATGTTACTCGCCCTGTTTTTCTGACTCACAAACAGAGTTTCTTCTACAGATAGTTTCCCCAACGTGATCATGCTATTAGAGTTATTTGAGTCATTTGGCCCAACCTCCATTCTCTTAAGCCGAGTCCACTTAGCCATCTATTTATTGGGCCATGAAATAGACAAGCCCACTTCCTTATTTCCTTCCTCAAGCCCGTTATCCTTGTCCACGTTCAAGTTGATATCGTAATCCTCCCCATGCATTAAACTCGGCACGTGTTCATCCATGCATTTATTCACTTGCGTGATTCCCTCCGTAACGTTTGGTTGAGTATCTATAACGGCCCCGTGAACCTCGTTGTTGCCAAATTTGTTTGTGTGCACGTTACTAGGAGCGAAAACCCTAGCCGCCGTCTTCGTTGTTGCTCCCATCCCACTCCTCTCCGTCGTCTGGTTGTCTTCCTCTTCAACCAACTCAGCACCATGCGGACTTGCATTATGCCGACGCATGGGGGATCTATTTCTTCCATTGGATGCCCTTAGCCAGTCCCCGTATTGGTATTCCATAGTGGTGGACTTTTTAGATTCTTCATAATGTGCTGGATGATGTCCGAGATCATGCCCTAGAACCCCACAAAAATGGTAGAACACCGGCAGCCTTTCATACTTGTAGTCAACCCAATGCCTCTTTCCATCCAACCCCATTAGAAATCCACCTCTACGGATGGGTTTGGAAATAGGTAACGCAACCTTAACTCGTAAGAAAAGGTTTTGTTCGTCGATCCGTCGTCGTCGTTCAACATCCTCAACGACACCCATCTTATTCCTTATCTCCATCGCCACCTTCGAGGCCATCATATCGAACAAAGACACCCCATATCTGAATCCACATTGATGCATGCTCCAAAACTACGTTTTTAGCGCTCATTCCCGCCTTCCACCAAGTAAGCATCAAAAGTTGGTTATCAAAACTCCACGTTCCCCCAAGAGAATACGATCAAGGTCATATTTAGATTGGAACTTGAATTGAAAAAGGTTGGAGCCCACCTTAGATATCCGCAACTCCTTATCTAAGCCCCACGCTTTCCGAAAAGTATTTTTGCAGCTTTTTTATTGTACGGTTTACACGTA